>JBBBDQ010000521.1:162500-557500 GCA_037127315.1 Ascarosepion bandense | reverse complement strand
TTCCATAAGGCCATAGATGCTGCTCTGTTCATGCTTGCTGTAAAAATATGTTCTTTAGTGTAATAGATGATGATAATGAATGTGTAAATTAATTTTACAATGGTAAAAATGGAAACATTATAAAATCCTTAGATACTTTCCATGATGATAGTGAAAGCGTCATATCATGAGAATGCTTTATGAAAGTAAACATTTTAAAATCCGTAGATAAAATCGATGGTGATATTAACGGTGCAATTGTGTTGTTCGAAATAATGAAAGTTTAATTGTATATTTCAATGTTATGAGCAAAAGCATTATAATGTCTTTTGATATTACTACATCCCCTTGTACTTATAAAAAGATTTTGATGCAAATATCACATTTTTAGTAACTGAATATATTAGTGAAGAATAGCAGAATCATGTTTTTACAAGGGGCAAATGAATTAATGCCGACTCCTTCTTAATCCCGGAAAGGAACAACTAAATTAATAATACACGAATATCAAAGAAGAAAAAAGCTAAACATCGACAGTATGGCTTTAATTATTCGAATTATAATCTATTATTGCGTTTTATTTCTTTCGTATTACAGAAGGGTTTTATTTCACACTAATTTAGTTAAAAAGAGCATTTTTTAATTTTAAACGTTTAAAGAGAAATAACGCTATCATGACCATTCTTTATGTATTTTGTTGTTTTCTAGTAAATAACATTTGATGGTGAAGCATCGCATGTACCAATTGTAGAGAATTGGAGCTACCACCTCCCTCAAATCGAGTGGGTGGAAAACGATCTCATTGGTCGAGGGCTTCAAGTTGGCTAAATCCCCCGAGAGGATTGGAGAGGGTTATAAAAACAGAGACTCGGCCATAAAAAATAATTTTGTTGTCTGTAGCTGTGAGAAGCAGAAGCTGTGAGTTGTTCTCAGAGTAGAGTCGGAGTGAGTCTCTGGAATTATAGTCGAAATGTAACGACTGTGAAGAAATGTTCCCAACTAGGGAGTCATGACCCACGGTAGGTCATTTACCATAGAACCTATGGCTAAAGAGTTAATGTCGAATGAAGCCTGCCGCCGATTAACTTAAAGAGTTAATATCGAATGACGCTTGCCGCCGATTAACTTAAAAAGTTAATGCTGATTAATGAACCTCCGGTATGAATCCTGAAAGAACGTTATTGTTTTAAAATTTATTTGGGAGAATAAAAATTTCTGATTATTCTCGACAAAAAGACCGCACAGCTATGAAAATAATTTTTATCAGCTGAGTAGTTGAAAGCTTCCTGGCGACAAGGATAAACCAACCCCCACACACTGCTGCCAAATTCGGCAAATTTCCGTTATGCTCCGATAAGGACCCGAATGAACTTTGTTGTTTAAAAGTTGCATAAAGAATTAACAGCTCTGATTATCGAGAATATATGAAAATACTTTAATGAAAATTTAATGAATACGTTAAAAAAATTTAGTGAAAATTTGAAGAGCTCTGTTTAATTTAACGAAACTTAGAAAAGACATTTTTATTTAAGGATTGAAATCTCTGATATTTTTAAACGAACTTTCTCTCTCCGTTTTAAACCGGCATTCCGACAAATGTAATATCATTCTGATAACTGTATTATCTGCTCCTGTGAAAAAAGAAAACTTTGTCTTTTTAAATAAAGATATTCTCCAGGCGTGTTCGACCTTATTCATTTATTTTATTAATTTCTTTTTGGTGCCGTGAATATTTTAACCACAAGTATACACCAGTGTACGGACTGGCTCTGATAGAAAGGTGACTACTAAAATTGCACGACGCGACCTCTGGGATCAATTCACAACGTTGGACCGTGGCGCGTGTTCGCAATACAAGTTTTATAAACCAGCTTTTGTGACGACATCATCGAACGAGATCGTCACGACGAGCAACAGCGACCGAACCAGCCGGCCAGCCAGGTGGCAGTGTCACAACTAGTGCCGTAACGACCGTCGACGAGGAAAAGCGTCACAATCAACGAGCCAGCCCCGGGCATAAGGTTTTACAATTTTAAGAAAATTAATCGGAAAGTTATAAAAATGTGTTAAGTTCAAACCATTTATAACTATTTTACAATACGGACATTTGAAATGGATTGAAAATTGTGGATTGTTTATTCCTGGTTGAAATGGACATAACTCCCCATGTTCTCAAACTTTAACTTCAATACTCTTAAGTGAATATTTATGAACGAATGTTCATGGAATGTTACTGACAATTTCAGCTTGTTCATTTCAAAATTTCTATCTGATGTAAAATTAGTTTTTCTGTACCAACAGAAACACAATGAAGTTCATAAAAGTATTACATCTACGTAATATTTCACATTAGTAATAATAATTGCATTAACAAAATAACTACCTAAGTACGAGGAAATGGAAATTCCAAAAATGTTGCAACTGAAACATCGACAATTCCATTTGTATTTAGAGCCCTCGTTCCGATAAACTAATTAAAGTGATTCCTGGAAGCCCAATATTATGAATAGATTTTTAATATTGTACTCATTAGTGTATCTAACATTTTACTAAAGATCTTATAATTATTAAATATGTGCGATCTTGTTATTTTTTTCGTGTGATTTATATATTGTATCACAAAAACCATAACTGGGAAATACCATTATAATATTTCTGACATCAGGTCTCTGGTTTGAACAGGGAAAAAATAAAGATTCACCAGTGTTAACTTAACCCCGAATAAACATGATTGACATCAAAAGCAGAAAACACAGGCAATAGCCTACAAAGATATGATCGCCAACAGGCAGAAATCATTGTTAAAACCGACAAATGTATGATTGAAATCAAAGGCCAAAAACAAAAGGCAACAACAAAGGCTTGAAAAACAATTTCCAACAAAGATATAAAGCTACACCCGAAGGGTATAGGATGCTTTGAAGCATTTGGTTGATTTAACCAAATACAGAAGAGGTCAGAACCCACAAATGCACACAGTAAACTATCGCCTGCTAACGACTTTTCGTCTGCTTTCACATATATGCCTGATTCCCTCATGCTACACTCCCGCCAACAAAACCCTTGCCGACGAAGAATCTACATATACATTTATTTTTTCATATATATACGTGTTCTTGTTCGTCGTTATAATTCAAGACAATCATTATCGTTGTTCGTTTCGATTCAGAAAACCGCAGTACATAACAAACACTAGAAATAAAAGGAAATAATACAATAATAAACATATGTTTAAAACCACGTTTTTTGAGTACACTTGTCTTTTGTAGCGATTCGATAATATCAGTGAAAGACCTTTGATTTACATTTTCTGTTACAGAAGTCAAATTACGCTTAGATCATCAGTCATGATGACTTGCGTCTTTGTACTAACTCAACAATGGCCAGTTTCTTAAATGTTTCATGTACGCGAATTCGTTCAAATATCTTGGTTCAAAACGTTGATTGGTTGTCAGGTTGTTCTCAACGGTGCCTGTCGCTCAAATCGACACTCCAAGACTGCAAAACAATAAATCAGCTTTTTTAAGAAGCTGATCAAGTTAACATTCAATCCTGACTCATCATTCGTGCGCAAATGTTCTAATGCTTTGTTCTCAATACATACATAAATATATGTTTCTTTGTATATGTCTGACTTTAGAGACTTTCTGAAGGAATAAACCAAGGCCTAAGATCGAGCGGATGGAATAATGCATACAAAACAAACCAAGAGAGATTAGATGAAAAAGAGACGTCTGAAAATAAACCCTTACAGCTACAAGTGAAAACCGCCAGCAAGAAATATTTATTTCTTTTCAGTATTCTGCCGACCGCTCAGAAAACGAATCGAAAAAATGTCAACATGTACTTCGGAAACAGAAATCGAAAGATAGAACAGAGGAAAACGCAGTGGGAAGTCTCGTGAAAGGTAGCGGTAATCAGCCGTAACAGAAAGACTTGAAAAGCGAAGAATAAGAGCATAATGTATTCGCATCGAAAAATGTGCCAAATATATCAAACAAAACATCACCTGTAGAGTTTAAAGCAACAAAATGCGATTAGTTCATGCAAAAATAATACAAAAGGCTAAACATGGGGTCTTACGGTGACGTGTAAACAGCAAACCGCCATGCGATTGGTTTGCCTTGTTGCAAACAACCCAACTACTCACGGTTGTCAACCTCCTGCTTCATGTTATTTGATATATGATACGAAAGCGGCATAAATCACGCGCGCAGGGAAAAACTAACGGACACCCACTGGTGTAGAACAGATTGGTTTGAGGGTCAATTCGCTTGTACTAAGATCGAACGTTCATCTTATTTTTCCCTCAATGTAACTCGTCTTTCTTTTTGGTTTCAATCAAATTGTCTTTTTCTGCATTTTCTTGCTTTCTCTTTTTAATCATTAACACATTATATTTTGTTCTTTCTCATCTTCTATTTTCTTTTTGCATTTTTTAAAACATTTGTGCAATGTATATTCTACCCCATTGGTAACAAGTTCACTATTGTGTGCCATACTGCATTCTTTTTGCTTTGCATCAATTTAAGCTTATTAAACACGGTGAAGTAAACCACTCTAATTCATCTCTTTCTCGACATAAGTAATATTTCCTCAGCCTATCTTTTTCTCGTCCTCTCCACCCTCTCTGTGTTTGATTGTTTTTCTCCTTTATATGTTAACGTTTTGGTCTCTATTTTGCACTTTCTTTTAGCTAATTTTTTTATTGTTTTATCGTTCCTATAATTTCCTAACATTATATTCTTTATTCAACATCTATCCATTTATCTCTTGTCTCTTTGTGATCATTCTACTCTCTTCTATTGTCTTTCTAACGCACACATTATGCAGACCTCCTTTTTATAATATCAATTTTATTTTAATATTATTTGTTTTACCCTTCTTTTCCTTTCGCCACACTGTATTCTTTAAACTGCAAAACATTTTCTCGGCATTTTTTCTTTTTTACCATACTCTCTTTTCTGTCCATTTTATTCGTGTTATCACTTTTTTATTTTTTATTATATATAATATTTACATATTATAACGTTATATATCCTTTGCCCGCTTTTCTTTTTAAACAGCATATTTTCTCAAGGTGATTATCTTTCTTTCATGTAACATTATTTACATCATTATGGCTGACATCTTTAATGTTATATCTTTGTTTAGGATGGTTAATTTCTAAGCGTAGCTTAAATGTGACACAAGGCCCAATATATGAGGCACCGAGATTTATTGTTTACTTGATAGTTTTACTCTCGTCTCTCTTCTGTTCACGTGACTGTATTCCTCCCTTCCATTTAAACGTGTTTCTTTGGTCTTAGTGATTGATTTATATTGCTTCTCTTTTATTAACATACATGTGCACCTTATTCATTCTTTGTTCTACAATGTTCTTATTTCGACACCATTGTCATTGATAGGCCCATCAATTTTAAATCGGTGTCTGTATACGTTTTCCTTGTTTTTCGATAAATAATGAACTAAGTATAAACTACAAAACAAAAATAACTGAGTTCGTGGTTCTTAGTCAAATGTAAATTAGAGTTCGGGGAAACTATAAGCAAACAGGTAAAAAATTTAAATATCTGGGAAATGTCCTAACAGAGAATGGAAAGTCCGATACTGAAATTAGAAAAGGAATTGGGATGGCCAAAGATTATATCATTAGCGTTGCATTTAGAGACATTGAAATATCGTTAAAGACAAAGAAAAAAGTACAGACAATTTGCCTGATAACTTTCCTGCATTAGACTGAATACTGGACAATCTTCTCAAAAATGAAGATGAGACTTGAACAGAAATATTGTTTCAAAAAGAATACTGATGTAAATATGGGCCAAACAAGAAAGTATTGCCTATGTTTGAAAAGAATTGAATCAAAAAGTGAATGTATACTACTTATAAAGAAGCGACCGTTGATGATTCTAGGGCACTTTATAAGGAAGGGGTGGGCGAAAAACCTGACGTGTGGAAGAGATTGAGGAAAAGACGGACAGATGAAAACAGTGCGTGACGTATTTGATGTGTTTGTGCAAAGTGATGACGGAAGGGTTTTCGGAGAAATAAGGAAAAACAAATCTTATGAACTATAGATAACCGGGAGATGTCGACGGCCATGATCATTTAATTTCTGAAGGAAGAGGACATGTAAGTACGATCCGCATCATAAACTCCTCTTTTTACACACAGTTCGTTCTTACAACTTGGTTTTATATAGTTTAATTCTCGAAAGATCTATTCTGGTCATCCATTTTCCCATGTTCACTTCTTTTTTTGTTGTATTTTTCTCTCTTTTTACGACTTATTTATTTTTGTATTCCATTCATATTTTCTCATTCATTTCCGCACACAATAATTCTGTCACTTTTCTTCTTTTCTGCCGCCTGCTTTATTTTCCTTTGTCATTCTATTCACTACTCTGATTTCAGTGTTTACCATCATTTCGACTTTTATTTACACGTTTTAATGTTCATCTCTTCGCATTTTCTTCTCTTAACTATTCTATTTCCATCACACATTTTTTCTACTTTAACTTTTTCATAGCTTTGTTATTTTAAATCTGATTTTCATATCAGATTTCTTTTCTCATTAATTCTACTATTCTGTCACATATAAATTGTTTTTCTTTTATATCTTCTAGTTTTCAAAATTTATCCAATTCTTATTTAATGTTACAAAATATTTTGCATTTCCATTTATTCAAATTACGAGAAAATGTCTGTTTTTCAAATGGATTTCTTCGTCTGTTACATTTGCGCCTTTTAAACCCAAATTGCATCTTTGATGTTTTGTTTCTTTTTTTTATTACTAATCTCATTTAATTGAGATAATTCTTTGTTTTTCACGCAGCTTGATGATGAGGTGCTTTTTTCATTGTCGTGAATTTCGCATTTTATATATTAATTCGCTACGAAATAATATCGCTCGAAGTGTTGTAATTCGAGACTTTTAATATGGTATTCACGGTATATATTAGGTGAATTTTGTTATACATAATAATTAATACATAATATTTATTGCCTGCTAATTTTTAACTTATGTTTAAGTAGAAATATTCTTGAAGCATGGAAGGCCTTATTTATGTACATAACAAAATATAATCTTCGTTTTCTTTTCTTGCATCAATTCAAAATTCTACCAATATTAACAGAGTATTGGGAATTTGGTTTACAAGTGATTGGTTATTATGAAATTTGTTCAAGAATTTCTGTATTCTTGATGTGAACCTTCAAGCAGAAGAATGAAGAAGACAGCCATACAATCTTGATGACGAAATGAAGCCTGACAAGCAGTTGCTGTGGAACACCTATAGTAAAGCGTCAGGGAAATGTCTCAGACGCAACATTCTTAAGCCATTTACAACATTTAACAAAGTGAAAGAGCTCTATAAATGGTTTTCGATAAATTTCTTTCGATACCTTTCTGGACCAAATAGTCATATGTGATGAAAAGTAGATCATGCATCACCAAAAGATTATGGTGACTAGTTGTCTGCAATTGCTGATATCCACTACGGCATTCTCGAAACCAATCCGAGTATTAACGCATATCTTTACTACTGTAATGCGTGCACGCCTACAAAAATGGAAATTTGTCTGCTGCTCCACGATGAGACATGGACACCTGTTGCATATATGAGGTTGCAAAATCTCAGTGACTTGGGATACAAGAGTTTATTACATCCTACATTAATCTCCAAATCTTTCACCCACTGATTATCAATTTGTTAAGCGGTAAAACCTTTATGTCTAAATCAGATGTGGAATCAGCTTTCGAAGATTTCCTTACATCACAACCAAAAACTTTTATCAACGAAAAAGAAACAATTTTGTCGATCGATCAAAATGGTGCATATTTGCTTTTTGTTTGTATTTTGACTTTATCATCATTTTTTTTTCAAAACTTAGTTTTTCAAAAGTAAAATTATGTTTCTGAATTCGGCCATTTAATAACAGCCTAGATTTTTTACCATCGTCACGCTCTGGGATATACTATTGCTATTTCCTCTTGCTTGTCGGAATCCCTTCCGCTTTCATATTTTCCCATCTATTATGTTTTTAAAAACTGTAACTGCAGTCTCAATACTCATTTCACTCCTAAGATTTTTATCGTTTTCTTTCATTCCTAAGAAATGTTTGCACCACAGTTGAATAAGCCTATTGCCTGGGAAATATATCGACAGAAACGTGTGTGAAATGGCTTCTATAAAATACTTTGCTATCATCGAAAATTATTATGATGTATTTCTCTGTCTTTATATAAGTAACTTTTACTATTCTCTTGTGATTTTACCAACACTTATCTAATATATTTCCTTCGAATAGATTCGTACTGTGATGCTTACTTTGAATAAGACATTAATTTATCTTTTCTTTTAATCTTTGAACAACAAATCACATTAAATTTCAATGGAGTTTGATTTCTATGAACAAAGCTCATATTTTGACTAATTTCAATATTTCTTCATTTAATTTCTCAAGAAGAAAATTATGTTTCAGAAATTGGCCATTATTTTTAGAACACCCAGTTAATTGGGAAGCTGGCAAATATTTATTTGAATTTTTTTCAGTTTCACATTTTTACATTTGATCATTGGTAATCTGTTTTTAAAATAATCTACTAGCTGATTACAAATATATTTCATCAACATTGCTCCCGCTGCCTTGGCATCGCAAACAAATGAATCATGCCACCTAGGTCTATCGGAGACATGTTTTCCTTGTCTAGATTTTATTCTGATTTTGCTATTGGTGAGATCTTTCTTGAACCACGTCGTAGGAGATTGAGGAAACAACGTCACAACGCATTAAGATTCCGAAATAATACAGTGGGGTCGAAAGTGGAGAAATTTCAATAATATGAAGCTAAGAAACATTTTCCAGAACTTCATACTTGTTTAATATTCACACACACACACACACACACACACTATTTTCTTTTTCAGTCTATTATTTGTTATAGTTTTATACATTCTTCACAGTACAAAAGTTCGAATAGTTTGTTTTATTTTATTTTCTCTCCTACAGGGCAGAGTTGTTTCTAATCTATGTGCCATATAACTTCAGTATGTACTCGATCATGTCTTTCCACATCTCTATATTCCTGATGACTCTTAACAAGCTTTCCCATGTAAACCCAACCAAACAAGCGTCGACCTTTCTCGACAGCACTTTGCAGATTCGTTTTATGTTGACGGTTAAACTTTAAATAATATATCCATAACAACCTACGCTAGGAAGGACGATTTGCAGCAACGACTTCCAAGATTGTGTAGTCGATGTTGGCCGTTGTCAAGAATTATTTAAAATGATCTCTGAAGTGTTGTTCAAGGCTTCCAAGTTGTCTTTTGCCGCTGTATAATTTTCCAAACAGGATGTAAACAAATTTTATATTAAAATATTAAGCAGTATTTGCTTATGTTATTCCTATCCATTATCTGGTCTGCCTTAATAGAGATATCCAGTTCTGTTAAATATTGCTCCCCGTTACGAAAATAAAGCATTCATTTCCGTTATCCTTCTATCTGATGTGATGATTTCACTCATGAAGAGATACAAACGAATGGAAATTAGGTTATGCTGAATATTCACCTTAAATTTCCCATTTCTCACCATGAAGCTTACGATTTTGAAAACTATATTAATGTTTTCAGTAATTTGTCAGATATTCAGTTTTATATAAATGACGTACATAACATTCAACTAGTTTAGAAACGTTTGAATTTTCATCTGTATATAAATCCTTCAACAGATGTAATACAGACAATTTGTATAAATAAAAGTGCTATATCAAAAATATCACGTCAATAGAAACATTCCAACATCAAAATCAGAAGTAGGTAGAGTACAAAATAATAATGATTAATCATTTGAATTACCAAAAAAACGTGTTTCTATAGAAACCCCCATCTAAACAAAAGAGACTGTAACAATTCATCTTAGTAAACTAAATTTCATTAAAATTTCTATAATGTTTTTTATAAGTTTAAAAAAAAAGCAACAAAAATTTGTTGATAATCAAAGACAAAACAATGGCCGATTTTCTTACCTTAAGGCTTAAGATAACTTAATATATGTAACTACGTTTTCCCATAACCTCATTTAATTCCAGATTATTGTATGTTAGATAGTAGTTGGTGCCTCGCTTGATACTCTGTGTTATTTATCAGCTAACTCTTGAAAGGAGAATATATCAGATTTCCTTTCTGGGTTTGGTTTAGTGAAAAAGATATTTTCTTGAAAGTGATTTGAAAGACGAACTCTTAGATATACTAATCAATTGAAATGATCAACGGTGGAAAGTTCTCTTCCACGGACGAGAGAGAGAGAGAGAGTGAGAGAGAGAGAGAGAGAGAGAGAGAGAGAGAGAGAGAGAGAGACGGACATTACACACAAAAACCGACGGGGCCATAAGAAAAATATCAAAAGTGAAAGCTGCACTGTTTAAATTGAATGGAAACAAAGAAGCAAGCCCAGACAGTATTGTAATATAGAATAAATAATAAATGAGATCAGTAATACCGGCAATATTCCGGAAGATATAAGCAGACCAATTTTCAGAGCACTGCCTGAGAAGCCAGGAGCAAACGAACTCAACATAACTGTCCAGAATTCTGATAAATATATCGCTCAACATATTCAGAATAGAAATAAGACAAGAATGGAGCCGTTTTGTTATGGACACTGGAATAAGGAACATAAAATGTATACTCAAAATAGTTATCAGAAAGGGTAATACAAATACAGAACAACGTGTAACTGTTTTTAAAAGACTACGCATTTAACAAAGTACGCCACAATAACCTAATGCAGAAGCTCGACAAACTTGATATATTTGAGGAAGATATTAGAATAATCAAGAACTTTTACGAGGTACAAATCGCCTGCATGTGGACAAGAAACGAGTTCAGAAGTTATAAAAAGAGAAAAGAAGTGTAAGACAAGGATGTGTCTTCTTACCAGTCATTTAAACCTAGACAGCGGACAATTCTGAGAGCGCAATAAGTCCTATCAGGATTCGCCATTCGGTGGTTGCAATCAGAACAATATAATAATGCAGAGATGAAACAGTGCTGATGGCAGATACTGAAGATAGACTACAAAACTTCCTGTATGAATTGTTAGAGATAGTGGAAAAAAGGGCCACATACAACAACAAGAAAAGTGAATGCATTAGTAATTCTTAAAAAGGGTAGCACAAAATAACGAATCGAAGTAGCGGAGTTTCAAATCCAACAGGTACAAACATTTAAATACACGGGAAGTGGCCGAACACGGACGGAAAGTGCGATAGTGAGATGCGATGGACTATTGTTATAGCCAAATAAGCGAAGAGACTATTAGACTGTTATGTGATATCGGTCCTTCAATATGGCAGCGAATGCTAGATAATCTCCACAAAGATAAAGGAAAAAATTAATTCAAACTAAATGTAGTAATACAGAACAATGATATGCATGACATGGACTGAAAAAGTAAGCAACATCTAGGTTTTGAAGAGAATGAAAACATAAAACAACTTGATACTTAAACCCAAGAAAAGAACAGCAAGGAGTTCCTGAGATATATAATAAAGAAAAATGGCTTGGAAAATCTGAAGTTTACGTGACGGATTGAGGGGAAGGGAGACAAGAGATAATAACGTTTGGCAGACGTAAACAGATAGATTTGCAGAACAGGTATTTATCTATATATCAGGAAATGCTTGCCAATCATTGCCTACGTCATGAAGGGGCAAAACGCAGAGAAGAAGAACAAGAGGAAAATGAAAAAAAAAGAAGAATATATATAAAAGCCAATAAACGCCTATATTCTATTACCGTGTGTATCTGAATGCGATTTTCTTTAATCAATTATTTTTTAAACATATTTATTCGTATGAAATAGTATGCTACGATATATAATATTCCGTTGTTTGATTTTCTTACATATAGACAGTTCTACTGACATAGATTTTAAAAATGAATATATGTTTTGGTGACAAAATATATATTCATATATTTATTTGTGTTTTCTAAATTTTTGATTTTGATCTACAAATATATGTGAAGGCTAGTATATACGCATATATAGATGTATCTAGGTAGCAGCCATACAACACAAAATACTTAAACCAAATATATGCTATATAACCAGTTAGATCAGTCTTACGATAATTTGAATTTTAAGAACATAAATAAGCAAAAAGATATAACGTCTAATACAAGTTTTCTGTTTGGGCTTTTGATAAAAAAATCAAGAAAAGAAAAATAATAATTAGATGAAAATCACTTTATAGTCAACACATCTATTTTCCTCATCTGTGATAAACACTTGCTTCTACAAATTATATCGCAGCTGCATTTTACTGTCGAGAAACATGTTGGTCGCAAAATTATATTAAATATGCTACGCTACTAGACGAGTTAGAAAAGAAAAAAATGAAAGTAATATTAAAAAAAAGAAAGATGAAATGATAGCAATTATTGAAAAAAGAAGGATGTGTAGAAGAAGACGTTGGGGTAAATGAGAAGCGATAAGTAGGATAATGATATGGTTAGAGAGGGGAGATTAATATTGATAAAATGAAAACGGATCTTTATAGAGAGAAGGAGGTTTTGAGGATTAAATTGGAGAATGAAATTGAAATATATTATAGATAGAATCTTAGAGAATATGAAGAGGGTAGAAATATACAAGTAAGATTATATATATATATATATATATATATATATATAGAGAGAGAGAGAGAGAGAGAGAGAGAGAGAGAAGGAAACTGAAAAGTAAATCTTATTTTATATGAGCTGAACTCTCCTGTTCCATAGAATTATAGAGAAACTGGGTTAGAGGTGATCGCAGACATAAAACAAGTTATATATATATATATATATATATATATATATATATATATATGAAAAGAGAAAAATAGAAAGTGTTTATGTGTGAATTTGTGATTATGCACAGAGGCAACATTTTTGTTTTTAGTAGTTTGCTGTTAGCATTTTAGTAAAGCAGGTATTATTGTAATAAGGAGCTCGATATCAAGTAAGATGTAGAGCCTTAGAAGAATTAATTTCGTGAACTTTTTGACTTAGCATAGAAGTGTTTTATTTTTTATAATCGCTTCATCCCAAGCGAGGCTGTACTACCTCCGTGCGAAGGAGAAAAAACAAGTAAAGAACAAAAGGAAAGTGTGACAGGTTACAGGAGGTGTCGGAGAATGGTCATGAGAAGATTGGAATACAGTTATGAAAACTGTTACGTGAGTAGAGCGACAGTAGAAAGGAAGAATATATATGGATAAATGACGAGTTTCAACGCGATAATAGATATCGATTAGCGTTGCATTTAACCACTTGCAGATTGCAGCAAACAGGGAAACATATATACTGAAGGGAATTCTGCAGAATTGCGAGAAGTGCGAGAAAATAAGCTGTTAGAGTAGAAATGGCGACAGTATTTGTTTGTTTAGAATCTAAATTGATGGGACATTGTTGCCAGTCTAGTAGCTCGAATAAATTCATGTAGACAGATATCAGCAAACCAATCTCGTAGAGCAAAGGCTGTAAAAATATTTGTGGAATAGACAGATGGTATCTACATCTCCTCAACGAAATATTACTGTAATCGAGCTGCCAGTTCGGGATCGCTTACATTGCAGATTTTTTTTCTTGCATTTTTCAAAACCCGAGACGAGTAGCAATGGCACCCGACTAGACATGACAAAAGTATTCAATGCACGGATAGACGAGAAGAACGTTTTTAAACGACATAGTAACCAGACATTCTCAGTAGTATATTAAAGAATTGTTTCAATGTAGTCTTTTTATATGAAGTCGGCTAAGAGACTGAGGCAAAGGAGCGTAGGATTGCTTTCAGGGAGACTAGCATAGTCCTGCTGATCAGAAAAAGATTAGTATAGTAGAGATTTTCTATGGTGGTTCAAGGATAGTAGCCTAAATTTAGACCCAGTAAGATTTACCAGCCATTTCTTACCCAGTCCACCAGAGATTGGAGGTTTTTCCCAAGATCAACAGCAAGGTTTCCTTTGTAAACCTCGGCAGATATTTTACTCAGGTGGTAGTAAATGGTGGTGTCTCTACTTGGGATGAAATTATATAATTGAAATCGTTGATGAAAATAAAAAAAATGTACGTACTTTGATAAATTCTTGAGGGACACCTACGTTCGTAATCATATGAGCTGAAATCATGCCTGATACACACGACCTTCATTCGCGATTTGATACGAACAAATAGAATAAATTAATAAAATATTCAGTTATATCATAGCCCTGAAGTTTGCGCAGAAGTCCAAATGGTTTAAAAAGTCAGGGTAACAGCACTAGCTTGGCTGTTCTTATTGAGAGCCCGGCATATGTATTCGATGATGGTCTTTAATAAATCACCGGTAGGTACGATTTATTTCAGTCATGTAGACTTCAAGTCCCGTAAAGGCATTAGTACAACGTCTTTGTTATTTTCTAAAGAAATATATGATTTTATATATACGAGGTGTTTAAAAATAAAAAGATGGCATACATTTAAGGATGTGTTTGCAATGTCAAAATATGGTAAAAAAATCCCTATGAACATATCTCCGGAAACGTTTACTTTCTGAGTTATAGACCTTTTAATTATGATTTAAACAGAATGCTAATATTTTACTCATCAGACACATACAGTGTTTTCGTACGGCCTATAGCAAGGGTTCACAATGTACACACTCTGCCTAATCATGGTGTCATATAGACGTATCATGGACTTGCGAGAAAGCACCCAAAATCATATATATATATATATATATATATATATATGTGTGTGTGTGTGTGTGTGTGTGTGTGTGTGTGTGTGTGTGTGTGTGTGTGCTTTCTTTTTTCATTTGTAAATTCAAGATTTATACAGTTGAACAGGTTACTAGTACCAGTATTGTACGAACCCAGCCAAACGTAAAATGAAGGAATTCTAGTGAACCGGTAATGAAGGTCCGTAATGGAACAAAAGAGGCACGAAATTTTAATTAGAAAAAGCCAAAAAAAAACTCTGAGAGAGAGAATGGTTCAGTCCTCCCTTTAAATCTGCAGGAATCCAGCTTGCCGTTAAGAAGAATTTAAGACTATCACCTGTTAAAATTTTAATTATAACCGTTATCAAATAATTTAGGCTCAAGTATGAAATAAAGGCAATAGTTAAAAATAATTTAAAGTAGTTGAAATACACTGCTTTTGCGACAATTGCAAATGGATTTATGGTAGTTAAGAAGTAAGTTTTGATTATAATATTATAATATCCTAATTTTGTCTATTAAAAGCAGATTACATATATTACTAAGACTATTGAGAATACGTGCAGACCCTACTAATTTCTCGAATATATATATATATATATATATATATATATATATATATATATATATATATATATATATATATATATCGTTTTCAGTTGTCATAATGCTTACTGCAAAGACTTATAGGCACCCGCCATACTCAAAAGAGACCCAATTCTGAAATGGGAAATAATAAAAAAGTGCCCTAGCAATAATAAGAATAATAAATTTTGAAAACTTTGTGATGAGGAGAAGCTAGCTATAGCTAAATTTGAACCCGCTAATAGGCTTATTAACTCTAGAACTGAGATATTAAATAAGTGTAGAATGCATAAAATGAAGTTTCTTACTTAGGATATCGAAAGTTATAGTAACCCCCCTCCCAGGTTTTTTTTTTTTATTTTCCTTCCATCCAACCTCTTCTGCAAATGGGTTAGTCTTAGTAGTGTGTATTTATTTGGTTAGTACATGATCTGCCTTTGCCCTGACGAGCCGTTGTGCGAAACCGCGGTAGGTCTTGGCGATCTTGCTATTTTGTTAGTATATATATATATATATATATATATATATATATATATATCAGTGTTCCCGACAGGTTCAAAATGAACATCTGTAATATGATAATGTGATTTGTCAATGGTGACACCACCACAAAAACTTACTCGTGCAACCGGAATGGCAACAATGTCCTAACCATTAGAGTTAGATCAACCAAATTCAGCCGACAATTCTACTCCACAGCTTCTTCTTTTGCACGTCTCGACTGTGTAACTCCCTTCCGTATGCTTGATCCCTTGACGGCTACAACATCCAGAGATTGAAATGCAATGTCAATTAATATCTCTTATCCACTTGACTCCAGTTTTTCTACATCACTCTGTATATTATTCTCATTTAATTTCTGCCTACACTCGCAACTGACTCCTCACGTGTGTTCCCATCCTTCTCTTGCTCTTTCTCTGACACCTCCTGTAACTGGTTCTTCTTTCTCTTCATTCTCCTCCTCTCTAAACTTTTACTCTTATGTAGCCCCCTTCGCATCAATGGCGATACTGCTTTGCTTAGGGTGAATCGATTATTAATATTATATATATATATATATATATATATATATATATATATATATATATATACTGGTTTATAAAGCTCATGGTCATGAACTTACATAACGATAATCTATTTACATGCACATTTCCGACAACCACCAAAGCAACACTGATAAGCAATGTTGCGAATAAATCCCAAACAAAAGAACTGTCAAGTTTTGCTTTCTTTCTTTTCATTTCATTTAATCCCACGTTGAGATATATTTAAAACCTGTTAAAAGATTAGTGTCACTTGGTTTGACGACGGAATTGAGGTGTGAAACTCACAGCATTCATGCTTGATTCCTGCGTTAGCAATGTCTATACCTATAAATGAACTTCAACGTCTTTCTTCTATGAATGTCTTCAGTTTTAAGAATTATATATTTCTTTTAGGATATGCGTTATGGGGTAATGGATATTGACTCATAATGAGAAAACAGATAGCGGCGTTCAAATTCTAATCGAATTCGTTTCTTTCGCAGAAATACAATTGGGAAAGATATTGATTCATCTTTTCTCCTTCCAGCTTTGAGTTGAATAGATGTATAAATTGAGTTCTGCAGCTTCGGTTGGGAAACAGTTTACCTCAGAAAGTAAGGGTGACCAACTACGGGAAAATCTTCTATATAGTCAGGGATGTCTCGAAAGTGACATGATCGCCCTAGAATGCATCCCGTGTAATATTATTGTTCCTTATAATTATAAATCTTGTGTTGGTATTTATATTTTCTTGTATGTATATATTCATGCATGTGTGCATATATCTATTTATGCATGTGTATATAAGTATTTGTGTATGTATATATGTGTGTATGTGTATGTAAGCATGTATGAATGAATGTAGACATGTAATGATGGATATTTGTATGTATGTATGTATGTATGTATGTATGTATGTATGTATGTATGTATAGAACGTAAGCTTTCGAAAAGTGAAGCCCTGGTTCGAAAATCAGCATATTGCATTTTTTCGGGAAAATGACTTCTTGATGTTATCTGTTTGGAGGAATCAAACCCATCGTGAAGATCACAGCCTTAGAAATCGTAAAGCTGAGTTCGGATTTCAAATGTATGCACTTCATTCACTTATGCACAAACACCCGCGGGAAATCTAGTAATGAGTCGCTTCACTCTCCAGCTATTGGCTAAATAGCAGATAGCGTTCTATAGCCTTGACTGGTAACCAGTCTATCACAGAAAGTACTGGATATCTGATGCAAGAAACTTTTTTTCCCAGTTTTTTCGAGTTATGATTGCCCAAACGTGTATCATATATTGCACTCAACTTACTATAAATTACAATTTCCCAGATTAAATTTCCTGAAGCATTTATTAATCTGTAAATATTTGTACATTACATCATTCCATAATCTTCAGTATTCGATAATTTCTCATCTTTTTCAGTGCTCTGTAATATTTTCATAATATGAAATTATTCAGTCATTTTTTTCTAAAATTTCAAATGTGTTACATCGGTGTCTGGCATTTTTATAATGTTCTAGTAAGTTTTATTTCATATTACTAAAAATGAAATCTAATTGTTATCTTTCCTATTTACCTTACCATGCCTGGCATACAAAGGAAATGCACGGTTTTTTGAGTCTTTTTTACATTTCTTATGAATTACAGTTTTACTATTTTGGAATTTACGTTTTCTTTTTTCATTCTAATATCATGTATTTTACCATTATCTCACATGCTGATCCATGCCCACCTAAATGAACCTTTACTTGATTCATGCTGGATTTTCAGATTTCTATTTATTTTTTCTAATTCAATAATTTATTTTTGATTCTGTATAATACGCAGTATAATAGAGTCAGTTGAGCACCATGATAAAATTCGGTCCACCAGAAATTTGCAAACGGCAAGTAGTTCTTTTTGGCATTCCCGCCGGAGGATCAGATACCAACGTTCCAGTGTGTTTTTTGTGTCAATTTAAGGCGAGTGTATAGAATTCGGAATGAGTCAGATGAGTCAAATATTGATTTTGCACATATAGAAGCACTGAAACAGACTATAGTCGTTCCGATAGAATAGAATTGACGAATATAATGTAAGGGTCTGAGATTCCACCAGTTGATCCATATTGTGTCTTAAAAGTACTGGAAACTCTATAATTGGCAACATGTATCTACACAATTCCATACCAACTGGGTAAACCAGTCATGGTTCTCAGACCATTTACATATGAATACCAAATTCCTCAGAGCGAAAACCCATTGATTATTATGTATGGTACACAGTTGAACGAGGGATCAATAGAAATATTTTTAAGATCAAAGATGATGTTAAGGATTATGGCCGCATTCAATAACTTAAACAAACAGGCTGCCCAGAAAAGATGTAAGAGATTCAGGTGTCATCTGGAGGCCTAGGTTTTTACCAATGGCGATTTTATAGTATAAATTTACTAATAAGCATTTCAAGATATTTTTATGCAATTCTGAAAATATATAGAATACTATATATTATCCAATGTAAAACATTTTTATATGCACCTAGAAATTTCTGCTTTTCATTAATGAATCATTGATTTATAATTTGTAATTTAAGAATATTTAGCTGTATTCTTGATGAACTCATATTAAGCAGAGCAAGCTTCGTCTTATTTCCTTCATCATTATGCATCAACATAAAATTATTTTTTGATTACATCTTTCCAAACACTATTTATTTTTTCTCTGTCGTTCAGCCAATATAATGTCAGTACAGGGAAAAAACAACTCAATGCAAAGCGTTTTTATGTACGTGAGAAAATAATTATGAGAATATATAACGGTGGAAATGACTGCAGTTATCTGTTAATAATCTCGGTAGACTGTCTATAAAACATTAACACAATAGAAGAAGTTCAAAAAATGGAACTTTCTTAATGCAAATGGAATAAGAAGAGAATGAAGATGATGCCTTATAGTGTACATAGTATTGCGTGTCTTAACTTCCCTACTGAAAGAAACATGTTCGAATGTTTTGTTAAAAACGTGTTTTTTTTTCTTTATTTAGGTCGGCGGTGAAACAGCGATGTCTGCGGTAATTTTAGCAAATTTGTATGCATATTAATTTGGAAATACTTGAAGAAATAGAATACTTATCTGATTTTAATCAAACTTTCAGGAGATATTTACAAATGAAGGAAAATATTTTGAAATATTTAGGAAATTATAGTAATTTTTTTACATTTTTCTCTCATCTCCAAATTTAGTTTCGTAAATTTCTAAAAAGTAAAATGTCTGACTCCTTTTGCTGGGGAGTCACCCCTTTTTACACACCTAATTACAGTGGCAAACAAGAACTCAAAAAGATGTTAAAGCTCTGTGCAGGGAGGGTCCTAGTTCTACTCCACCCCTGTTTATACAGGGTCGTAAAATTAAATTACAACAGGGACGTTGGCACGATTGTCCTAGACGGATGGATTACGTCCGATGTAGGAACCGGTTCCCTAGGACAGTCCGTCGGGGTCTCTATTGTCAGAGATTTTTACCCCGTATGTGATTAGAAGTAATTTTTTCTCTTTTTCTACTTTCAGATCTAACGGATGTCAATCAAGTTAGCTAGTTTGAATGCGAAGGGATGGGGGATCAGTGTAAGGAAACCCGCCTACTTCGGGATCTCTTTTCTTTCGGCGTGGATGTGGCCGCGATCCAAGAGACTAACTTCGTTTGCGGCGTCGATGCCTGTGTGCTGTCTAAAGACTTGTGTCCTCTATTCAGCATATGGAAACTAATCGGCCAGAGGAGTTTCCTTCCTGGTAAAGCGTACCCTGGACGCAAAGGTTGACATTTTTCATGTCGGTGCCGAGGGCCAGTTGATCATTTTTTTCTGATCCAGTTCGAGATTCCCAATTTCCGAAATTTTTTATTTTTATCCCGTTTACATGGTGAGGGCCATACAAAAACAATTTTTTTTAAAACAAAAATACAAACAGAAATCATGATCCTGGGTCAGGATTATTTTCTACCCATCCCTTTCATTTTCACTCCCTATAGAAAGAGTTCCTCTTGTTTTTTCCTATGGGCAGAATAAATCGGCCTCTTTGTTTTGTGGGTTGGTTGGATCCAACTAACATCATGATTTCTGTTTGTATTTTTGTTTTAAAAAGTGTTTTTTTTAATGCTCCTCACCATATATCATTTTTATGTTTTAAATATATTTTTGAATTTATTGTTCAAAATATAATTATGTACATTTGTGTTTTTTAGGTCCCTGCTATTTTGGTATATAAAGGACTGAATGTTGATGGATATATTCTTGTAGTGGATGAGAAAATTGTAAATATATTTGGGTTATGAGTCGGATTAGCTAGATATAGGATAGGTACTGAAGACCAGCCGGCCTAGTGCCATAATTGTATCTTTACAATAAATAAAGTGTTGTATGTTGGTTGTTGTTAGAGTTGGTGTTTGTCAGAGCAGTTGAACCTGCGCTCGTTGGTCAGCAAGAATATAAACTATTACCCAGACTTACTTCTTGTATATATTTGACTCCTACTAACAATTATTCCTGAATCTACTAACCGTGTACAGTTTTTATAACTTTTATTCAATAAACATACATTTTTTCGTCTCATATCTGTTTTTATTATTATATTGTGTGGTTTTCTAAGCAAGAATCCACAACAATTTGCCGACGAACATTCGAAGAAGTTCACGCGGAAGAAAAATATATTCGCACCAAACAACAATTTGGCGACGAATGTTTTGACAATTTCACGCAGAGGAAAAGATATGTTCTCAAGTCAGTCGCCAAACAACAATTTGGCGACGAAGGATTCGAACAAGTGCACACAGTGTAAATTAGCGACAAAAAGGAACGAACTTACGCAATAAGCCCAAGGAATAATCTTATCTTCTGGACCTCGAAAATCACATAAGAGGAGTCAACAACATCGAATTTGCGAACTGGATTCGCGCACAAGTCGCACAACAAAATTGTGAGGAATTTTCCCCCGTTTTAATCACTTTAAAAAAGTGTGATACAAATTGACTCAAAGAAGTTGGACACAAACAAGTTGTCGACACTAATACCGAAAAGAAAAATGGAAAATTTTAAAAGGGAAATACTCGAAATTATAAAGAGAACTGAAGAAATTCAATATCAATTAGAAATAAAACAGATGGAAATGCAAAAGCCGAACAAAGAAAGACAAAGAGAAATGCAAAAAAAGAAAACAAATAGAGATGCAAAAGTAAATTGAAGAAAGACCAATTGAAACGAGGAAAGACAAACAAATGCAAGAACTGTTAGTAAAATTAAAAAAAAACAGCCCTGAATAGGAACACGGAGAAGGACGAGACATTTTCACAAGATGTGGTGTGGAACACAATTGAAATTTTTAAATATTCAGTTGAGGAACATAAATATTTCAGAGAGTATTACAGGCGATACGAGGATATTTTTAATATCGACTGTCAGCACTGGAATGAAAAGAAATTAAGTCTTCTACTCTGTAAATTCGGCACAGACGAACACACCATTTTCGTAGCTTATATTCCCCCTCAAAAACGAATGATGTAACGTTCGATGAGGCAGTGACAGGCCTCACAGAGCTATTTACTCCAAAAATTTCGTTGTTCCATAAAAGGTGGAAATGTCTTAATCTTAGTAAAGAAAACGAGGACTAGTCTACATTCGCAGGTATCGTCAATAAACACTGCGACGATTTTTAATCGCCAGAACTTACACCCAACAATTTCAAGTGTCTCATATTTGTCCAAGTACTAGCTGCTGCTAAAAACAGCGAAATGAGGAAACGCATGCTGACCAAACTGCAAAACGAGCCATGTCTAACACTGCAAAGATTGTCAGAATTTGCCAGAAATGCCTCAGAATAAAGAAAGATAGCAGGGACATTGAAGTGTCAGGCGTAGCGTACATTCGAAAGGTAAAAAGAAATTTACGTTTTGTACCCTCCCCACAAGCAAAACAAAATTATAATGCCAAGGAGAAAAAAAGAACTACAGTTGACAAGAATCCAGTAAAAAACAAGCCTCCTTCTTCTGCATGTTGCAGACGTGGTGTATTGCATTGGTTTAAGGTTTGTGTTTTAAATACAAACATTGCCGAGCATGTGGTAACATAGGCCACAAAGCTGCGGTATGCAGAAATAAAAATAAAGCTAGTAGAGTAAGATCTGCTAGAGGGGAAAATAATAATGAAAACATCAGAATATACGTTGAAATCGAAATTCTGAATAAGAAAATAAAATTGCAACTGGATTCGGTATCAGACATTAGGTTAACAAACCAAAAATAATGTCGGAAGTTAAATAGGCCGAATATGTTACACACTCAAAAAATCGCCAAATCAACAACAGGAAAAAGACTCAAAATGGAAGGCGGAATCATTGTAATTGCAAAATTTAAAGAAAAACTAAAGATCTACATAACGAGAAACACACACAATCTGGTAGGAACGGATTAGATGCAGAAATATAATATTGGATTTACCCATTAATGCTTGTTGCAAAAAATTAAAAAAAGCGGTATTATCAAGCATACAAAATTTACAAGAAAAATCGCTCAAAAGAAAGCTGTATTTATTACACCGATAGTTACGGGAAAAACTTGCAAACCAAGCGAACAATTGTCACACATAAACCAAAGAAATGAAGAGCTAAGCTCGTCATTTCCAAAAACAAAAAAATGGCAAGATGAAAAAAAAAAATTTTCGAAACCGAAAAAATGCTATCTTCTCCCAAAAAGAAGCTAGAGATGGGATGTTGGGGAGTCACCCCTTTTTACACACTTGATAACTCTTCCAAATTATACAAATAATCATGCCTCCAGACAACAGCAGTTGAGCTGTCTGTTGGTTCTTGTTAAATTTGGTGTTTGTCAGAGCAGTTGAACCAGCGCTCGATGGTCAGTAATAATATAAACTATTAACCGGACTTACTTTTTGTGTATATTTGACTCCTACTAACATGTATTCCTGAATGTACTAACCGTGTAAAGTTTTATACCTTTTATTCAATATACTTACTTTTTTCCTCTTATATCCGTTTTTGTTATTATTATATTGTGTGGTTTTCTAAACAAGAATCCACAACATAAATTAGTTTACCGTATGAATCCATGTATGATTAAAATCATCCATTTTTTAATAGTACCTGTTTTCCGGATATCTGATCCGAAGAATAAAATAAAATATACAATAAAACTATTACATTATTTAGTTAGAAAAGGTTTTAATTGTTTACACACACACACACACACACACACACACATATATATATATATATATATATATATATATTAGGGTAGGTTGATTTTTCACTTTTTTTAAAATATTAAAAAATCTCACTTACCGAAAGTTGTGTATGGACCTATTAATTACTGATACAAAATATTAGATCAAATACTTCAACGGTTTTTTTAGTGTTTGGCATCAATATCGCAGACAAAAATATACTGAAAATTCCTCGTTTTCGCAAGATTAAGCTTGAATATTAGCGAGAAAACAAAATAATTTTAGTATTTAAATCAATATATGTCATTTTATTTTATAAAAATGGTATTAATTAAAGAAATGATGAACAATCTTTAAATTGAAAATCTGCCCCCTCCAATTTTCAGTATCTGCTTTAAAAAAAACATTATGAATTAAGCAGTGATATTTGAATACCTTAAATGATGTTTTCTGTGATAAGTGAAACTATAACAAACAAACAAATAAGGAAAAACAAACACTATTTTAATTGTGCTTAATATATAGTCAAATTGCACCATATAGGAGCCCTTATACAAAAATACTGGTCTCAATTTCTGACTCAAAACTTTGGCTGTAATATGTTGATGCCTTGCTTCATAACTGTATACAGTTTGCAAAGCTTCTGTTGTTAACTTGACTGCCAATTCCATGCCTTGGAAAAGTGAGGGTAAATTTGGCAAGTCAAACTTGGTTCCATTTAACAATGATTCCTGAAGTTCAGATTCAAAAAAACCTTCCGTCATTGGTGATTCAAAAATGCCACAATGATAAATCTATCAATTGTGTTCAATGTGTGGCATTAAAATTAATGGTTGGCATTCTTTTTAACCTTTTTAGAAAGAATATAAAAATTTATTCATTTAAAAACTTCCAGTCTCTACTATAATAATTATGGTGAAATTAGATAAAATCTTTAAAATGATTCTATAAATTGCAATAAATAATTGAGTCATTGATATATAAATAAATATTTAATGACCTACTGGCTAAAACTCTTTTTAAAGCTTCTTCTCTTCCTTCAACTTCATCAGATTTGACTATGGTGTATAGGTTTAAGACAGTAAACAAAATGTACTTCCTTGTATATTTCTTAGAGTGAACTGTTGCAGATCTTCTGGATCACATTAAAAATGTGCACTTGCTGATTTTGGAATATATTTCTTTTAATTTCAAACCAACAAGTGGTATACGCATTTACAATAAAACTTATTAAACTGTGAAGTTTTGTGAGCTTTTGTGGGTATGTGCCACGACTCAATAAACGCATGACCCTATTGGCCAAATTTAACCACCTTGCCTGGTTTAAAGAACCCTTTTTCCAGGAGGCATATCCAGAGTCAAGCTTACCTCTAGAAATGTGCATTTATACATTTGGTCACAACTAAGATTATGTATTTCCCCAATTTTCAAGAGTGAATGCAGTGGACTGCTAATAGTGGCAAATGATATTTGTGGTAAACCATTTGAGCATAATTTCCCCAGAGGAACACGTCTTTTGTGCAGCCATCTATGTTTTTGAAAAGAGCTCTGAAAGGTAGTTCATTATGGTGGAAATAGCAACAATTGCATGAAGATTCTTTTTTTTCTAAAATTGCAACCATTCCACCTTCACAGCCTGTGTTGGCATTCATGTTGTCAACAAGGATAACCTTGATAGTGTTCTCACTGTTGAATACGTGCAAAACATCCATAACTTGCTCTGCATGAACAACACCTGTTGCACTACTGTTAGGGAGAACTCTATGTATCAGATAATGACTTTCATGCGGTGCCTCCTTTGTAAAAGTTAAATGGCGTTCTGGTTCCTTAGTTTCCTCATAGTTTTCTGTTCATTTTCCTCCACAATTTCCTCATACAACAATGTGTCCTTATTCATTCTCCCATCAAATGCAATACATATAAGGTTTTCCACACTTTCATTATGTTTTTGTTGGACAGTTGTTTTCATTTTAGACTTTGCCCTATCAACTTTGCATTTATCTATAATATCTTTCATATTTTGGTATAAGGCGTATAGCCTTCAAACCCAAGAGCAAGGCAATGACAAGGCTAGCTCTAAGATTAGAAGATATGTGCCCCCTAACTAACTTGAAAGCATAACTTGGAAATTATAAGGGCATTTGGATGTTTCCTTGGCTGCAAATATTCTTCTCCTGGTTTTTCACTTGGAAGATGAGTAGGAGGGGGAAGAAACATTAGCCTGAACATTTGATGTTGGAGCTGTTGGTGATGAAACTAAATTTTCTCTTAACCTCTCTCTTTCCCTTTTACTTTTTTTATAGCACTTTTATCAACAGGTCCAAGCTGGAAAGTGCCCTTAGACACTAATTTGCATCTCTGATCCTTTTAGTTATTCACGATCCTTAAATACCTAAAAAAAAAATATATATATATGTACTATCAGAAATGAAATTCCACAAATATTTTAAAAAGAAATTTGATAAAATTTGAAATAAATACATTAAATTAGAAGTAATGTTTACTTATTTTAAAGGTAAACAGGTTTTTTTAATAAATAAATATTAATTTTAAAAATATAAACAAATAAGAATAATTATAAAAGTTGAATTTTTCATTAAAATAAGAGTTAACTATTAAAAAAATACAAGAGATCTTCGTGATAATTAAAAGCGTAAAAGAGTAAAAGTAAAAAGTAAAAACAACAGTTTAGGGGGAGGTAATTTCAACAGGTGAATACTATAAAAATTCCAATAAATAAAACAGCATACGTAAATAGTTATTTGTATGTTAAACTTCATATCATATTGTTTTTATTTCTTTTTAATTTTGATGTTTTCATTTAATTTCTTAAGAAAAAAAACAATACTAAAATTAAAATATCTATTATTAAGCGTATCGTATTTTTTTCTTATTTTTAAAACTCGGGTTTTATTTAAGCCGACACATGTTTCCGGTAACACCTATATCGCGATAAAAATCCCAATTTATTTCGTCTTTAAGTTTAAATGCTCAAACAAATACAAAGTTTTGAAGAAAACAATTTCTTGTGGTAATTCTTGACATTATTTTGCAACTTTCTTCAAGTGCGATTTTTTACAGTTCCAAAATCGACCAACCCTAATATATATATTCAGGACAGTATAATTAGAAGAAAGCAAAATTGATAGATAATATATTTTATAAGAACCATTTTCATTATTATAAAACATTTACTTCCATAGAAATCATTCAATAACTCATTAAGATTTTTCCCGCAATATATTATTTAGTTATTAGGTAAATTATATATTTGCTAAGCACAAATGTATTAGTGTAATAAAATTCAACACCCATTAAAACTTTTCAAATTTTCTTTCTTTATTTATTTATTTTGGTATAAATCGTGACTATTCTAAAGTACGGATGGCTCTACAGGGTGGTATCAGAAAATGATATCGATAATTTTAGAAAACGTAAAATCAACATTCCTGAAGTTAGATAACGGAGAACATTTCCAACATTTTAAACATCACACAGTACGTAAAAATTATATAAAAACGCTTTCTCCTGTCTTTTTCTTCAATTAAATTTTAACCGATTAACTCTCGTAGAAGAGCATGAAGAGTTCAACACATTATGAGTTTTGTTTGATTTTAGGGCATATCAACTTCAGTGGGTTATTTAATGCCTACAACATATCCAACATAGATTCATACGAATAGAGCATGTATTCATTATGAGACATCATGTTTATTGATGTATACTTGTAAAGCAAATTTTGTTGAGAGTCACATGTATTGCAGGTTATACATAAGATAATTTTCCCAAAATATATTGCATTTAACAAATAATTTCTGATTTTACTACTGGCATTTTTAATTTAAGACATATCTTTTGATACCATAGTGTATTGGACCCAGTTCAATACACTATTTGCCCGTAACAGTAATCCAAACATGTGCTACCCATCCGGGTCAAGGTAAACCTAAAATCAACAGCAAATAAAAGATGGTTTCACGTTCCTCCAAAAATCCCGAACAGTCCATGCTGTCTTGTGTAGTTTATTGCTATTCATTAATAATTAATAACACTTATAAATGATTGTAAATTGATTTACCAGGGTTAAAAGGTCCATAAACCACTAACACTGTTTGGTATAAAAATCCTTTGTCTACTGTTTTCAACTGAAGGTGAATAGAGACCAACAGATCTAATGTTTTGCATTAACAATTACCTGAAGACAACATTTATGGTATTATTCGCCAAATTAAAAAAAGAGACCATCCAGAAGAATTGCTTAGGGTCCCCTACTCAACTGGAGATTTAGTAGAAGCTATTGTTTTTCTTATTTGACAAACATTCACTTGCTCAAGTGACAGAATGTTAATTGGTATAATTTATATTTGCCGGACATCAGTGAATTTGGATGATAGTGTGTTTATACATATATTTGACGGTAATCGCTAAAGTATATCACATCCAGTTGAGAATTTCGTTCACGTAGTATCACCGATGCTAAGTTAAATAACTTTGTGCCTGGTCAATAAAGAGATGACAGACCACTTCGGAATACTAACTGCTGTAACCTGGAATGTATGAAAGTTTAATATAGTGAGAAATTGTTAATCGGAGAGCCATGTTCCAATTCTAGTTATATTATTTGTATCTATTTACGCGAAGATGCCCAAATATTATCCCCTATTTCTCTATGTGTTAATTAGTAAATCTTGTGTTAATAAGCATTATATCAATGCAATAATCTGAAATAAGTGCTGATAAACCGTAGAAAATGGAGAAAACTGAAGTAAATAATTCCCAACTAAAATTGAGAATAATCCACCGTTTATTTAATCCGTTTTATTTATTATTAAGCGTTGAATTGTATCTAAACTTCACTGTTTAATCCTGGGATTATATACCTCGATTTTGCTCAATATTTTATCATGTTTTAATTTAATGTATGTAATATTCTGGCAGTAAGGGTAACCACTGTAGCTCTAGGGAGGATAACTTAGGTTTTATCGTTGGTTAGGGCTAGAAATAAATAATTTTGGAGCACCATGATTATCAAGGAGCACGGCACGTACAAGTAAACGAATGATGGGTTCATGAGAGAAACATTTTTCCATGCGACAAGAAATACGACAACGAATTAAATTTAAATCTTCGGTATATTTAAAGCGGAGAATAATAAAACACTGAAATATGTAAAATAAATGTATTCCATTTTTATATATATATATATTAGAAAACAAACGGACTGATGGGTGGATGGGTAGATATTTAAATAAAACAATTCGGTGCGTTGCATGCTGCAAATTTTCTTTTGCTTTATTTTGTCTGGTGTACAAATGTTTCAGATATGTTTGAAAACGTTCATGAATATTTAATATTTCAGGCGCCGAGGTATTTTTTCTCTGAGGTCGTTTGCTGCGTTTCCTTGATGGAATAACTAAGATTAACTTGCAGAAATTTTTCGTAACTTTTTGCTTTTATTTTCAACTGTGTTACTTACTTTATCACTGATCAAGCGACCAAAACAATTCTTTCATTCACACACCAGTAAACATCAACGAAAATATGGTAATTCACGTGTTGAAAGGCAGACACACACACACACACACACACACACACACACACACACACACACACACGACACACACACCGACACACACACACACACACAATTAGACGCACATACGCTCATGCGCAAACTCATATAAAATTAGAAAGTAATGCGCTTATTCAACTGTTATACTTTCTTATGCGGAATAATTATAAAAGCGCTGTACGGTCTTATAAGTAAGTATTAATACAATTTTTTTGTAAGAACGATATTTCGTATATAGAAATAATTGGTATAGCACATGCATCGGACTAGTCTGAGTATATATCAATGAAATTATTTGTGCTGATTTCTTGATAAGTCCTGTGTGCAAGGCAAAGAAATATTTAAGCCTTTTTCAGAGAATAGAAAAGTGGCGCATCCTACTCCTGCATACGAGGTTCGAGCTTCCGCAAATTTCTTCGTTGCCAATATACCTTGCATTTATGTGAGTTTTATTCAGGTCATATGTGAACATAGCACCTCTCATCTTCCTGTCGCATGTATCTATTATTCTCGTTAATGCATTAGGATACATTTCGATGTATTTTCGCCAAATTTACTACTCCAGTAAGTACCGGACTCTTCCTGACAAACTCTTATTCTGCAAGCGCTAGATCAAATAATAAATTGAGTACCCTTGAGATATTTGAGTGGCCGCGACTCAGATTTAACTTTCCAGACTTACGAGAGTTTGAGTTTTATTTTTGTTGAACGGCATATCAACCTCTGTAGGTTATTTAATGCCAAAAAGGTAGGACTTTAAAGTATTTTTAATGTTTATTAAAAGTTAGAATATTGATTTTATCAGATTTTGATAAAAAGTGATTTTTTTCTACACTTATATTTCAGAAAACTGAATATATCTTTTGCTTTTGTATTCAAAAATGTATTGTTTGAAAGTCTTTTTCTTTAAAAATGTATTATGGAACTATTTTGGTTTTCCTTCAAAAATTTTTTATTGTCATAATTTTTTGTTCAAAAATGCATTGCTGGCAATATTTTTCCTTCAAAAATGTATGATTTTTATAAAGTCTATTTTCATGTATATATTTCTATAAAAGTAGATTTTTTTGCCCCAGTTTGGAGGTTAACTATTTGCTCATAGCTTGGATCCTAACAGGTGATACCACTTCGGGTCACGTTGGATTGGGAACAACATTTAAGAGTTGGTTCCATGCACCTCACAACTTGCTGCCGGATGCAATTTACTGTCGTACAGAGTACACTTGATAGAGTCCAAAACTACTCCGTGTTCTTGTAAGAAATTAATTACGCACTACCCAGGAAGATCTCTCCTACAAGCAGGATGTGGCAAAACACGCGCTGCTCGATCAATACTTCCATGGAATGTCCTCGGACTAACTACATACCCTGGTCTCGCCAATTCTAACGTAAAGAACACACCGTACTATTTTAATATTGTTTAATGACTCAGATTACTTCCGTATTCTATCGATGAAATGAAAATTCCATTCTAGCAACTTCTTCTCTTGAACCTCCGTTGTTTAGAGTCAAGTCCTAAGAGGATGCTTCCCTATCCCTACAATCTAAACCTTTTCAACTCTAAGCTCATCATTTCTTGTACAAACTTATAGGCACAAACTTCTACCAAACGTAAGCTACAAACTTGAGTGGTCCACGGGTTTTGTAAAACAGTGAATTTTACATTAAAATAAAGAAATGACGGGACCAATTCTTATATCAATACCTGCAATTGAACAATTATAAGAGACCACACTGTGAGATTGGGACATTTACGTAAAGTATGTAGGTTGCATGTCTTTTATAAAATTAATCAGCAGAATTGTTCCGTCCTGAAATATTACACATCATCATGTTTATATCATATATTCAATACTATTAATAATGTACAGAATAATGTACATAATAATAATAAAAATAATAATAATAAGATGCCTCCTCCAAAGGCTAAAGTAGACCGTCTATACATGTCCCGTAAAGAAGTTGGAAGAGGTCTTATTCAGCTAGAATTGTCATACAAGAAAACAGATAGCGGCTAACTAACATGCATATAAACAACAAAGGACTGGATGTTACAATTAGTCAAACAACATGACAACAGAAAGAAAAAATAATTCAATAATAAAAGAAGGTAGTAAATACAAGCAAGATTTACATTTAGTAGATTCCGTAGAAAAGCAAAACAGAAGACAAGAATTGCGGCAAAAATATGAAAATGAAAGCCAAAGATAAAGCTCTTGAACAGATGAAACAACGCTGGCAAGACAAACCTCAGTATGGCCAATATCCAGAACGTGTCAATAAATCCTACGTTGGTAAAATTATTGCTCAAAGATGGTTACGTGCATCTGGATTAAAATCTGAGACTGAAGGCGCAAGACCGAAGTCATTTCACTAGAATCTTTCAGGCAAACATTATACATAATAATGTGGATCAAAAATGCAGATTCTCTGATGAATAGCAAGAAACAATAGACCATCTAATCTCAGGTTGTTCTGTACTTACCCTAAATGAATATAAAAATCGTCACGATAGAGGGGGCAATATTTACATTGGACAATGTGCAAACACTATGGAAAATCTATAAACAAACACTAGTATGAACATTACCCAGCGCCGGTTACAGAAATAGAAGACTTCACCATTCTATGGGATTACACCATCTACACAGACAGAAAAATTGAAGCAAATAGGCGGACATTATTTTTCACAACCAGAAAGAAAAAACTTGTCTATTAAATGAAATGTTTTGTCCAGTGGATTATAACATAGCAAGAAAGGAATTCTAATAACTGTCAAAATATAAAGACCTGGAAATTGAAATAGAAAAAAGTGGGTAAACAAGAATTGTGCCAGTTTCAGAAAGGGCACTTGGAATGATAAACAATGGAACAAAAAAAACACACATTGAAAGAATCCCTGAAAACCCCAGCTGAAGAAATATCCAAAAAATTGTGTTGTTAATTACATCCCAAACAATAACAGGAACATTGTCTATTTAACGCTATAGATGATAGGGTAGATAGAAAAACATGATATGGGGTCATAACAACAAACCACGACCTGCCTTAGGTTTTCCTGCAGACTTGGTAGGTAGTGCGACCATAGCAGAGATCAAAATATAATGAAAAATGACAACATAATATTTATATTAAATATTTAACATGTGCCATATCTGACATTAAGCTAATGGATTCCAAAAAGAGAAAGCCTCTTACTTACTTAAGCATACATCATCTTAGAGATTATATTGGTTGTCTGTTTGCATCAATATCCGAAAAAGTAATGGATTATAAAACATAGGTTGTTTTACAATATAACAAGTTGTCCCTTAAAATATTTAAAAACAAGAGAATGATGATCTGTGTCTAAGAATATGAAACAAATAACATTTATTCAGAATGAAAGCAAGCCAACAAATTCCAAATGAAATTTCATGTAAGTGAAGAAATGAAAATTAACTATAATATACATACAGCAGTTGTTAAGAAACTAAATTAATAAGCAACAATAAATACAATGTACCAAATGCGGAAACGTTGGTAGGATAAGCCGGTTCATTGTCAATACACTGCTAGTAATAATGAAGCTGATATAGATAAACCCCGTAACTATCAGTTGCAATAGAGCGCATGGTTGAATCTGAAGCTGATGGATTTATTCTGTCTGCTCAGTTCTCAATTCTTACTAACTAGATAGTACCACGAAGACATACTGAATATTTGAGTTAATCCGAAATGCATATTCTGTGATAAATATCAAAAAGAAATAACCGCCTTGCATCCGTTTTAATATGAAAACTTTTACGGAAGGATACTTAAAAAATGCATTGAATAACATGCAGGCGAGGTTAGGGTGATAGAACCTGTAAATTTTTTATATGACTTTATTATATACACTGATAAAATAATAAAATCTAATCGCCCAGACATCATGTTCACAGACCACATAAACAGTTCGAAGAATTATTTAATCCAAAATCGCCGAAGCATTGAAAAATATATCGAACGATGTTAAGAAATTATTCACATCAACAGAGAGAGAGAGAGAGGGAGGGAGAGAGAGAGAGAGAGTTAACCCAGTTATTATATTGTATGTCTCTGAAGTCTGGAAAATTGTTCAAAAAACAAATTTTCAACAACATGTTATTTAACCCTCTAGGGCCATTCGTATCATATTTGATACAGTATTTCCCTATAAGGAAACATTTGGTATTTCCCTATAAGGAAACATTTGGTATTTCCCTATAAGGAAACATTTGGTATTCATTGACTGAGCAGTCAGTACTGCTTTCATTTGAAATTTATAAAATATTTCTCTTAAAAAATTTTTCAGGAAAATATTTCTTTCAAGGCTTGTTTTCATACTGTATCAAATATGATACGAATAGCCCTAGAGGGTTAAAAGAAAAACTAGCAAATAACATCTCCAAAAGAATTTACATCAGATGAGATTCAAATGTTGATCTTTTTTTAAAAAATTAATTCAAAGTCAATGCAATATCAATAAGTTGGAACCAATTTCAGCACCGTCACACCTTCAATCAATCAATATTTTGGCATCTGTAATGTTAATTAAGCATGCATAGATTTTAACATAGGCCTGAAAATTTGTTTTCCCTTTCACGAAACTATGATAAAATGAGATTTCAAGTGTCCAGATGTTACGGACAACCTATCCTGAAGAATGCCAATATAGGTAACAATACAATTCTTTTAAAAATATGAGTAGAACAGAGGTTGTAAAACCCACTGCATTCTAAACGGAACGAGAACAATGCCTGATTGTAATCATAGCAATAAAGATGAGGAAAATAATCCGAACAATATAAATAGTTTTAAAGCAAGTATTATGTTTGTATACGCCAATTTATATAACGTTATCATCAAGAAAAATTGCTGGAATTTCTGAAGTCGTCTAATGAATATGGTTGATATCAATGTCGATTTTATTGAATGAATTTGAACTTTAGTTTGTAAAGATATTTTTGTCTAATAATGGTACATTTATCTGTTAAAATGAACAGTCAATGTTGTTTTGACATTTGCCTAATTTTGACGACAGTTTATCCATATCACTTGTGAAATTCTACGTAATAAATATATAGTTATTTCACTGATTAAATAACATCGGGAAAAAGAAATGTATGTTTAGGAAAGTAACTCAGTTAAATCTGAGGACTAATTACAGTGAAAACGTATATTTATTAACGGTCGGAAAGAAGACATACTGAGATGCATTCATTTACGTGAAGCACACTTTAACGAAACCTCTTTTCTAATAATTTTCTAACTGTCCTACTCATGAAGTGATCTCGACAAAAAATTACAGTCTTCATTGGTAGACTATGATATTAACATTGGCAAAAGAAAAATTAGAATAACTAATATCTTGCTGAGTGATGATTCATCATATATAATAATATTAATAGAATTTATATTTCAAAATGAAAGTGTTGTTTTCAAAAGCAAAACCATTTTCCTTTCATACCAACTCCACAAGGCGCCGTTATGACATACATTTAAGTGTGTACACATCGCCTATATAATTTCTGATGCTATTGAACAATAAAGTGTATATTTCTACATTTTAATTTTATCTTGCCCTCTGTATTTTAAATGTAACGCTTCAAATTTCAAGTGTAAATGCCTAGAAAACATAAATCTATTGAATGGTAATAGTGTGTTCTGCAATAAACTTTTATTATTAATAATGCGAAAATCCGATAAAATGAGCGAACAAACCAAAAAATAATTTACTAATATTAAAACATGATTTACATTCGGGTTATTTCTGCGATATCTCAGTCAATATTCACAAAGAAAGTTGATAACAATACAAAATATTGATACTATTGTTATTTTCATTTTAACTTTTCCAAAAATATGTGAGATCAAATCTCAATCTTATATGGAGCTTCTTCATTAACTTTAGAAAACAAGCATGGTTATGAGTGACACTAACTTATAGAGAATTGAATAATTGTAAATTACAGTGCGCTCGATGAAGCCATTAAAAACTGATGTCTAATCTCGTAAAACCTAAAGAAATAGATAATGTAGAGCTAATATTGTTAAAGAGTGACATTTTAAATGACCGTGTATCACTGTGTGCAAAATTTGAATTCACGTCACAACAATGATCTTATTGTTGAACGAAACGTTAAAAAACTGTGCGACTAGATCATTCATTTAAAGAATTCAACAAAAGAAATGCCACTAAAACAAAAGACGTTACTGACAATGAAAAAGAATAAGATTTTAATGAGCATAAAAACAGAAAAAAAGAGGCAACGTGTTGTAATTTGCTTCAGGCATTGTGTATATTAGGAATATGTTTAGCTTGTGAAGACTCACAATGCGTTTAGTAAAATAAAGGAAGGTAAATATTTTGTTGGATATCACCTATTTATTATACATCAATATTTCGAGATTAAAATCTCATCTTCAAAATGTTAGAACGATTGTGTTTGAGTCCGAGACTTTCAAAAAAAAGTCCTCCTGGCGACTGCTACTGTGTGTGCGCGCGCGCGCGTAAGTGTGCTAGTGCTTTTATGTGTGTGTTTATGGTGTGTATATGTGTGATTGACACTCCATAAACACAATCGCCCTAACATTCTGAAGATGAGATTTTATTCTCGAAATATTAATGTATAATAAACAGGTGACAGCCAACCAATTTTTTACCTTCCTTTATTTTACAAAAAGCATTGTGACAGCTTTCAAAACTTAACCATAAGTTTAGTGATAGTATCTACATGCATAACAATACATTTCCTTACCTTTACTGCCATGTTTACGAAATTTTGTCCGTTGTAACCTCCGGCCATCTTCGGGTGCAAAGAATTTAGAATTCTAAACGTTATTTTGATAACTATGGTATATTATTCTCATTACATTTATTATAATACTTCTAGTAACGATGTAGTAATCACCCTTTAACCTAACTCAATTAATTATTTAATACCACTGCTGTAGCTAGGTATTGAATTCCGAAACTTTGGGCATAGTCACTGGAACTAGCCAACGACTATATCTACTTTGCCATGTTTCCTTGAAGACACCAGCGTATGAATCTCAGGAACTTATATCCCTAATGTCTAATGTTACAGTTGCATCGTCTTTGTCTGCTGGTAATATTATGATTATCTCGTTTCTCTGTAGGTTCCTGATTGTCAGCCTTTATTATTATATGATATTTGGTTTAGGAGGCTTGGCTTTCACCAATATCTGTCTCACCTTCCATCTTAACTCATCCAAATGAGCCTGATGGGTGTTTAGGCTATTATCTTTGATTCAGGCAATGATGTCTAAGCATGGGATAACCCTGAGAGTCGTTGCGAACTTGAAACCTTTGATCATCACTGACTCTTCGGAGGCACTGAATTCACTGAGAAATTGGTAGACATTGTTAGAAATAGTATTTATAACAAGGTAAAGGGAGAATTCACGTTGAAAACGGAAAACTGTCGGAGATCCTCATCAAGGATAATGATCACTTCAATCGGAAGACATATAGGTAGTTCACTCAACGCTACAGCAAGCTTACTTCACATGTATAGTCTACATAATTTTCACAATGGCGGTTTTCCAATCAAATCGATTGTTAGTAACGAAGGTTTGATGTGCCATCCACTACGTCAATTCCTTGTAAATATAACTGACCCACTGATAGGAAAGACAGCAACTTATGCGCAAAACAATGCACATTTTGTGGAACTAATCAAAGAGGCTGTGATCCAATGCAACCAGATGGTGAGGCTGGATGTTGTGAATCTATTCATTAAATTACTAACAGTGGAGGAACTATCCATATTTATATAGAGACTGAATTCGGACTCATTCGGAAAACGCACCAGTATACTAATAATTCACTTGATGAAGATGCTGACGTTCTCCACACACTTAGGAATTCGAAAATCATATATCGGCAGAGTGAAAGTTTAACAACACGCTCGCCATTGTAACCCTTATTCATTAACATATACATGGAAAGTGTAAGATGATGATACCTTCATAATCTGGTCACAACAAAAAGAGGTCCATTAGGACATAAGAACTCAATATGATCGTCGATACAGACCATATTAGAGAAGGAGAACGACAACAATCTAGTATTCCTGGATGTACTAATATGTTGAATAGAGAGGGGGTTCAAGTATCCGTATAACGCAAGCCATCATTCTACGGACAATACCTCCACTTCAACTCCCACCACACATCAAATGTTGTGTAAATAATCGTCTGCTATCTGCAATATCTATCAAAATTTAAAATAATTGATAGAGATTACCACTGGAAACTAAGAGCATATACTAGGCTAGACAGGTCATTTAAACAGGACAAGCATAGACATGAATACACTATAGAAATATGCAGTGCCAGAGAAAATCAATAGCGTTAAAGATTACAATATAACCTCTCGTACGTAATTGTTACTGAGACATTTTGTTTGTAAGTCATAGAAATTCATATACTGATGATATCTAACATAACTCAAGTTAAAATTAAATATAGAACCAAAAGAAAACAAGATATAAAAAAGAAGTTATTAGAGAAAATATTTTAATTATATAAATAAAAATAACAAATAATTTTAGGATTTTAAATTGTTGATTCGATATTAATATAATAAGGTTTAATCTGTAACTGTATTAATATTAAAACAAACTGGTTAAATATAAAATAAGTAAAAAATAAATGTCAGAACTAGAAAGTATATAAATTTAAGAAAGTAAATTTATTATATAATTTAATTACCTGATTAATAAGATGAAATGAGCAGTATAAAAGAATTTCCATTTTAGATTAATTTAAATTTTTGACGTTGTTTTTCATAGATTTTTTTTCTTAAGTTTAGAAGATAATTTTGCTTTGGTTATTTTAATCTATCAACTAAATATAGATTGCATATATAATTATGTTTTTTGGCTGCAGGCCTAACCAATTATTTTCATCTCAATTGTGGGTGAAGTCCCTCCTCTTTTCTTTTCCAAAATCTTAGGGAAGGGATGTTTGGAATTATTTAATGGTGTTAGAAGACAAATGTTTATGAGAGTTGTATCGTTGCTTAAATTCTCCCACCGAAATTCCAATGTAAACTTGAACATTATTTTTGTTATTTCCGGGAGAATATTTGGCTTAAGTTTAGATAAAAATTTCCAAATAATTAATCAAAATTCCAAATTACTTTAAGTAGTTAATTACTTGCATCTTATTATGCGTAAAATTAAATTATATTAAATACTAATTTCCCTTTCTGAAATCTATATTCCTGCATTAGTTTAATACTCTGAAAGTTTATTTAAGTTTTTCGCATTTGAGTTATTATTTTCAGCTCCAAAACAAGGACAATATTCATAAATGCATAAAACAAATTAAAAAAATAGTAATCATTAATGAAATAATAATAACATAAACTTCATAATGTTTTGTTCTTCTCATATCGTTTAAAAATTCATTTCTTTTTCAAATTATTTTGTTACTAAAATAAAAGAAGGTACATTATGATATGGTTCTTCAAAGTTTCACACGCGATTCTAATTCCCAGACAATGGTAAATCGTCCGGAAAGCATTATCTCACGCCCAATATCCTCAGGCTTATGTAACGAGTCAGACATTCCATTAACATCATATCAACGAACGAGGCAAGGTACGCGATGAATCTATTGGATATTCTTTAAAAGAAAGCACTGAGTTTAAACGGTTCGCCCGGACTGATTGCTATATTCAGTTGTATTTTTTTTTACATATTCTTTAGCATATCTCTTTTATTGTAATGTATTTTTTGTTTCTTCCTCATGGCCGATTGTATCAAAGGAGGATAAATCTTTGTGAGAGATCAATAGATAAAACTAAAAAATATATATAGCAGTATTCAATGGTTCAATTCATATTAATATGAAAAATAACTTGGGGGCAACATCTAATGATTACAAACCAACTTATGCGACAACCACGCACACACGTATGTGTGAGCTTCTCTTAGTGTATATATATATATATATATATATATATATATATATATGTGTGTGTGTGTGTGTGTGTGTGTGTGCGCGCGCGTGGGAAGTACATGAATAAATAGACTAAGAAGAAGTGAAGCGAAGAACCCTATTTATTGGACATAATCCGATAATATCCCCAGACAACACATTATATACCTCTCTCCCATTATCTCTTTCTCTAACACACAAACACACACATATACACACACACACTCTCATATATATATATATATATATATATATATATATATATATATATGAGAGTGAGTGTGTCGAGTATATGAATAAATAGAGTAAGAAGGCAATCTGCGAAACCCCCTATTTATTGGACTTAATCAGATAATATCACCAAAGTAAATATTATATATCCTCTCTCTATCTCTCACTCTCTATCACACACACACACACACACACACACACACACACACACACACGTTGAAATAGTTTTCCTTGAAGTGTACGATGTTTGACTGCATATACTCCACACTACTTGTATATATATATATGTACGCACATGCAAATATATACTGTATAGTGTATATATATATAAGTATATGAAAAACATTAAGCGCTCTATATCAATGTTTTGCTTATATCAAATTAGGTTCACGCTATTAAAATACGAACAGGTAACTGCATATGAGACAACCAACTCAACTGATATGATTTCACGTAAAACAGATAATTATTTTTTGACTCACATTGCTAAATAATTATAACATAATTAATTATTATTAATAAACACAATTAACACACAATTGCACACACATAGGAAACTCTAGAATCGGGATACTGAATGTAACATCAATTGGCAAATTAACTTTTACCTATATTCATTCTATATAATCTAAAATCATATGAAACTACTATACGTAAACGCATTCCAACTATAAACAATATTAATTTTTTTTAAAGTCATAAGTACGAATATATTCCCCAATTATCTTATTAAAAATAATAATTATATACTATGAAATATTTAACACAACCAACATAATCATGCGAAAATCTCTTTCTGTCAAATAGTTTTTTGCAACGATTAACATATCGAACCAGGTTAAATGTCTATGGGGAGACTGTATCTCTGACAAAAAATTAAGTACATACGTTGGCATGACAACAGCAATATTTCCAGAATGTCTTAAACTCTATTTGTCATATACTTTTTTCTGATAAACAACATTTAAAGACATATTTCTGTCCCCATACTCAATACAGGTAAGTAATTGTTGCCAACACTAATACACTACACCACAAAAATAATAAACTAAAATTTCGAATTCTCAAGGTCGCTGTAACAAAAGAAATCAACCAACAAGAAATAATATATATTATGAGTATTATAGGAATGGCCTAAATTGCATTTAGGATGGCTAATACCATTTTGCAAATTTAACATATTCCGTTACCCACCTTAAATTAGGAACGCTATTTTAAAACCATCGTAATAACAACGATTGTAATTAAAATAATTTAAAAAGTGTATGTTTACAAATCCACGTGTTTACAAAAAAGACATCATCACATTATTGGGTTTGCATTCGCTATTCACTCCTGAGGATGATATCAGATAAATTGGCACAGAATTCTGGCAATGGTTCAATAACAGTATAATATATCAAATTTTTATATTGCTGTATATTTTGACAAATTGACCACATCATTGATAACATCAGATGCGCCTTTTAGCTTCTTCATTTCAGTGCCAATAAGAACGATGTAAAACTGAGTTAAGATTAATTTTCATAATAGAAACATTTATTAAAAGATTTTATAGTAAACCTCCACAACCGTTATTATCAACCAAAATTTTCAAATTTCTTACAGTAATACTACAACATAAGGATGTCCAGCAATTTTGATATTAAAATATTTACTTTCATATTTAAGTTTATTCAAAATTATTAATAATATAACATAAATATAATCAGTCATATTGAGTCAATCACATGCACCCAAATATATATATATTCATACATAAACACAAGTTAAAATAAACAGAAATAATACATATATACATAGAATTTAACATAAATAAAAATAATAAATTTTCAAACGATATGGAATTAATGAATGCAAGAATGTTATTAATTATTAACTTGCCAATTTGTGCTAGAAGAAAAACGCATTAAATTTTAACTGATCATGACGTTAAATAATGATGTTAATGATAATCTTGTCAGTATACTCATTTATTAAACGCCAAATGTAGATTTCTACAAATATTCCTCTCCTGAAATAAGTGTCTATAAAATTCTGTTTTGCATAGTGTTTTTTTCTTTCAATTTTTTAATAAAAATTCATAGTTGGATATTTGATTTATCAACCAATCAGTTAGTAACCTTACATACTATAAAAACAAAGTGACACGCTATTTAAAATATCTAACTCGTATCATTTGTTGAATTTGGATGTGCCTATCTTGAACAATTATCTTTTCAGTATACATTGTAAATGTCGCTTTTCTTATAACTAAATATTCTGAAATAATATAATCTTATTTTCGAATGAATGTTATTAGTTTTTATTGGATTAAAAGATAACAATATATTGATCTAAAACGGAAAATATTTAGAAAAATAGATTTACTTCTGACGGGAAAAGTAAATGAATTGATTGAATCTGTATAGATAGAGCGTAGTCATAATATTATTGTAATCTCTTGACAATTGCATAGTCTCATGTCGAACAGGATTGTGAGAATATTTGTATTCGTATAACTGAACCCTTGGTACGGACAAGCAACCAATAAGAGAGAATAATTTACATCCACTCAGCGGCGAAGGACCGAGTACTTAGTCGAAATGGATAACTGATATTATTTTCAATTTCAGCTCGTAAGACTTAGAGAGTGAAGGAAAATTGCATTCCCGTAGCTGCAGTACTACTCCAGTTTTGGGCTTTTTCACTAACACTTGGGTGGAAGATGAAATCAGGAAATTGATCCCATGATTTTGCAGGAGAGGTTCAGAAAGAATTCGGCTAGCTGATTAAGCAAGCCATTGTTCTCGAGAGAAATTACTGCTAAGAGTGATATTGTGATACTAAAATACCAGTCAGCTAAAGTGTGCGCCACCTACGTTTGATCTTGTTAATAGTGTGTAATGTATTGATTATAGATATATATAAATCTACATTCATGTCGTCGTCGTGATGTATTGCTTATATTCCGTTCGCTGACTACCGGAACCCAGGTAATCAGATATTGTGTTTCAACAATATACCGTCCCTATTCGAGTCTAGACTGACATAGCCCCTTGATAATAGACAGTTTTATTTCGGACGGTCTGTGATCAAGCTAACACAAATATGGGCGGAGTAGTCAATGTTCAGAAACAATTGGCTCCAATACGCCCAGTGGTGGTCTTATCGTAATAAAATTTTCTCATTAACAATCCGGGCTTTATCAAATATCTTATCAGAAAAGTGTTAACTACTTTCTTAGTTATTTTAAGAATTATATGCTAGAAATATACTAGAATTACGTTACATAGATTCATTTGATTATACACCTCATCAACATTTTGTGATTTATTAAATGCTAAAGCTTAAATTAAATTGTAAGAATAATTATTTTTCTTTCAAGTGAATATAGCAATTGTTAATTTTTTAAGTCTTAATGTTTAAACCATAAATCAGAAGAAGTAGTTGTACCTTTACCAAAGGTTATTGTAAGTAAATTAAACGTACCCGGCAAAAATTCGAGCAGAGATTTTTGCAAGTGTATGATCAAATTATTTTGATATCTTAGTAAATCCATGGTAAGTGTGCAATGATGATATAACGTTAATATCTAACTAAAATCATCCCAAATGTGAAAATCGATTTTAATATCTAAGTATGATGATGGCAAACACTTTGCATTTAGATTTCCTTATGCTTCCAATTATTAGAAATATTCATAGTAAGTGGTTTACTTCACGATTACAAATAAATTGCTGAATTTCAAGAAAAAGTGAATTAAAAAAGATTTAAATATATATTTCTTTAATATACATCTACTTAAGAATGTCTTGATAAGCTGAAACATATATAGGGAACATTACAATAAATATCAATGAAAAAAATATATATAGATATATAGATATATATGTACATTATATATATATATATATATATATATATATATAAATGCATATGTGCGTATTTGTGTGTGTTATTAGGTCAATGGCATATATATATATATATATATATATAAATATATATATATATATATATATATAATTGTCTGCCTATTCACAAAGCATTTCAGAAAGCCTTGTAAATTGATGTTTACAACCTATTTGCTTGTAGACTTTGATATCAAAATAAATATTTAATACACTATTGGTCTACCTTCCCCGAAAGATACTGTGAAACATCTTAAATGGAATGTTTAATATGTGATTATGGCTGTGTAAATGTGTGATGCATGCAGCAAACACATAAAAACTCCTGTAAGTTATTTCATATAAAAAGTCAATAAAAATTATCTTAAATTAAATGTTTCATATACAATTATGGTATAAAAAAAAATGCATTGCATACTGCAAACCTGTGAAAATGATAGGAAATTATTTCATACACTATCAACCTGAATATTTTTCTTTGTATAATATGCTATATTTTTACATGTAACTATTTATATAATTTATTTAGAATGAAACTGATTTCAAGCGCACTTGTTTCAGCAGAATTATTGCTTTCGGTTTTATTCATCGTATTATAATATCTGAACACATAGGCTGCAACAACTTTTTAGCTACATGACATGTTCATACTTTAATCAGTCAGTCAGTAGCCATACGCGATATACGTTTTGGCGATTATTTCGATTTTGAAACTTGACTCTCTATGTAGAATATTTATCCTGTAGCAGTTTGACTTTCTATAGTAAACCAATGTTGTAGAAACAAATCTATCCTGTTATTCCAACTCTAGATTAAGGGAGAATAGAGGGATTAATATCTTTTACAAATGTGTTGTGCGTAAGTTTCAATGGAAAGAATTCGGTTATCTAATTTCTCATTCTGAGATGATATTTATTTCCCTGCAATTAACACCAAGCTCAAAATTAGTTGTTGTAACTAATACACATTTGGAAGCTCATGTCTATTTTGATCTATGACTGAAAATGCAGAGCTTTCTGCAGTAGTCTACTATTTATTTCTGCGATATACTGATTGCCATCTACGGTTATCGAACCCATTTACTACTGCTATTCAAACCAGGTCGCATAGCTGGGGAGGGTGGAGAGAAGAAATGGATCAATAGATATCCCGAATTAAGTGACTTAGTGAATAAAACAAATTTGATTAGTATTTGAATACCTGCCCGATATACATTACATCAAAATACCTTTTATAACAACAACAGAATTACGAAATGATTTAAATTATGTAGTAATACTACCCATGGCAACCTCAACATATTTGGGAAAGACCTAAGAGTAATAAAGAATCTCTACTTGCAGTAAACCGCCTGCATACGGACAGGAAAAGAATTCAGCAGATATAAAAATGTTGAAAGGAGCATAAGAAAAGAATGTGTCTTTTTACTTGATCTATTCAACTTCTACAACGTGACTATTCTGAGAAGCCTAGAAGTTATGTTAGGATTCGTCATCGAAAGCCACATTTGAAAAAAATATAGAATACGCAGATGATACAGTGCTGATAGCAGACATGGAAAGGAAACTACAGGACCTCGTACAGAAGGATGTTGAAGAGAATGACAAAAAAAGGACAACAAATAAACTGCAAGAAAAACGAATGTATGGTCATCAGCAAAAAGGGCAGCTCAATATGCTAAAACAGGTGGATACAGAGGATACCAAAATTAAGCAAGTACAAAAATTTAAATACAAGTGATGTGTTTTAACAAAAGACCGAAGATGCGACACAGAGATCCGAAGGCTAAATGGCATGGCGAAGGAAGCTTTCCAGTACTTGAGCAAAGTATTTAGAAACAGGAAAATTTGCTAGAAACAAAGAAGAGAGTACTGCATTGCTATGTGATGTAAGTTCTTCAATACTGCCGTGAATACTGGAAAATATCATCGAAGATGAAGGAAAACTTGAAGCAACAGAAATGTGGTTATACAGAAAGATGCTGCGAATATTATGGATCGAGCATGTGGGCCAAAATGAGGTTTTGGAAAGAATGGAAACGAAAAAGAAATTAATACTGAGCATCATGACGAGACAGTAAAGTTCCTTGGACATGCAATGAGGAAGGAGGACTTGGAGAACCTGATACTAACAGAGCAGATGGAGGGAAAAAAGAGACAGGGGAAAGCAGCGCATAAGATATTTAAAGAACCTGATCAGGTGGATGACGGAACGAGTGTTGCGTGGTGTAACAACAGAAAGCGTGATAAGAGCCACCAGCGATAGCGAGATGTAGAAAGACATGATCGCCTGCGTCCGAAAAGGACAAGGCACATATATGATGAAGAAGAAGAAGACTAATACTATAGTCAGTTAAGTTACTCGCAGTTACTCCTAGTTTGTTGCCATGATTTTTATGTTTTTTTAATAAGAATTTCACCCCAACAAGGCAGTTTTAAGAAGTGTCAGAGAATGGTTAAAAGAAGGACAACAATACTGGTGTAAATATAGCTGAAGAGAATAAACTGGACAAAGAAAAGAAAGAAAAATATGGCAAAATATACGAGTTAGAGAGATAGATGATATCAATAGACGTTACATTTAAATTCTTGGAGATTGTAGCTGTCAGGGAAGCAATTAAACGAAAGGGAATTCCAGAGATGGAAAATGGGCGAAAAAAGGTTGTGAGTTTAAGTCGCAGTTAGATTTTATTGGTTTTACTGTAAAACTTTGGAACCTAGTTCCTACTCTAGTAGTTCGAGTAAATTCATGCAGAGCGGGCACAAGGGAGCTAAGCTTCTCGGAGCAGAAGACGTTTATGTACGTCTTATAACACATTCCAGTTGGATAGATTTATTCACATTTCAAATCAATAATAATTTCGCTGACTTTTGATTTAGTATCTGTTTGTTTAATTTTATTTTCATATAGTTTGAAGTGATATGCTGTTTGCTCTCATTATATTTCTCGGAGATTATTAGCAATCGTTTACAAAATGAAAAGTCAACATAAAATTTCTAAATATCATAGGGTGATTATATTTTGATGAAGTTCGAACATATATACCGGAAAATAAATAGGATAAACACAGAGAGGCAGACACTGAATGATGAGAATCATTCAATTCAGAATATCTGACCTTTTGAATTAGCAGCCGAGAAAATATTTCCTGTAAACAAAATTGTTTCTTTCTTTGTGGAAGCTGTCTGTGCAATAGTGAAATACGTGTAGATAAGTTTTAAAATACTTGCAAAATAATGGAAAGTACTGCTATAGAAAAGAGAAGCTTCATTTTTTTATATGTTTTTAAAGATATTTTTTCTTTAGGCCCTAAGATTCATCATTATATGTTGCGCATCATCATACTTGAGAATAATATCTAACCAAAATATATTCATAAAACTAATGATCACTGATTCACATAATATTAATACTTCAAAGAATCAATTAGATATTTTCATAGCGAATATAATAAAGATCAATGGTCGCTATTGCAGTTATGTTAAGAAAAAGAAGACAACATCGAATTCTCAAGAGATATCTCTCTTTTTATTTGTAAAACAAATATATCAATATATTTGTAATACATATAAAATATATTTTGGCAAATAAAATAAAGAAGCATTTAAGTAAGAACATTTTCAAAGTAACCGACACTTGTTCTCTAACATATTCTTTTCTCGCATGTCCCCTCTGTGGTACTTCTTTCCGTATACTTGCTTCCCTGATCGGTAAAATTTCCAAATAATTAAAATTCATCATCACATTCCAACTATCTTCTTGCTCGCCATCTTTTTCTTATACATTCTTCAAAATTACTTGCACATTTCTTTTTCTTTTTTCTTTTTTCTCATGGTATCACCCTGGTACAAGCAGGATATATACACAAAAGTGCAAAAGTATTCGATCAAAAACTAATTTATATTTTATGACTATATTGACAATTTAATTAAAGTAGTGGTATTTTATTTATGCAACAAATGCTTTAATAAGAAAAAAATAGTTGTTCCAAAATAAATTTAATAATTAGTATAGTAGCCTTTTGCTTTAATCACAGCCTTTAAAGCATTGACATCACAATCTTTTTCAATGTATTTAATGGTATTTCCTACCAAGCAGCTTGCATTTGTTCCAAATGTTTGTCTTGCAAAGAAACATTAGATTTTCAATTTTTTATCCAAAATATCCTATAGATGTTCAATAGAGTAATTTGAAATTAACTTGTTTAATAGAAAATAGGAAAAATTAAATATAACATTTTTAAATATTTATCTTTTACACGTAGTTTTAAATAGTCAATATTTATTAGTTATGTACTTGACTTTTCACTCAGTATTTGAATGTCAGTGAGTTTTTAGGAGAATCACCCCCCCTTCCCTAATATTTTTGCACACTAACAGTAGTGTGCAAAAGTGTTATGACAGGGGTGTGGTTAAACTTTATTTTGCTGCCTCATAAAAGATAAAATAGTTCTTGTCCTAATACTTTTGCACAGTAATATACATATATATATATATATATATATATATATATATATATATATAAACCACACCTTAAACATATGTTTATCTTCTATGTGAATTTAACAGGATCTAACTAAAAAGCATATTTGTGCCCTTGGTTTAGGTTCAAATAATTTTCTATTTCAAGTGTTGAAGATTGTTTATAAATATATCTGGATTTTCCATTTATTAATTTATTTATTATTATTCTGTTTTGATTTATTGCGTAAACGTTATTTTTAATGGATACCCATATTTAAGTAGATGGTCTTTGTTGCATTTATTAAACAATATCATATTTTATTTAAATATAAACTATTTTAGTATATTGACGTAAATGTATACTTTTAAACTAGATAAATTAATATACATAAATATAAATGGAAAATTATTTATTTAAGAGTATATTTATATTTTAAAAGCCGAGCCTCTTTTATATCTGTGGTTATCCATATGTTTATTCAATAATATGAAATATGTCGTTGATGGAAAATATTGTTTGATCAGTATGCTGCATAGGAATATTGTGAAATATCAAATTGAGATAAAACCAGTTATGTCCGTAAAACTTAAACTGAATAAATTAAATAAAAACGGATACTATAATCGATTACTGTATGGGTATAATAATACTACAAATATCGTCGCCTAATAAAAATTGTATATAAAACATGGACTGATAAGTCTAGTATAAGTATCTGTCTAATAATTTATATTACATAGTGCGCTATGTATTCTTTGAGGAAAATACCTATTTCATCAATGCCTACAATAACATATATATTTATTTGTACTTTTCTCTAATACCCTTTGACCGATCTCAATGTTTTTCTGAGTATCTGGATCTTAATGATATAAAGAAGTATTTTTATCATTAAAAGATATATTTCATCTATATATATGTGTGTATAAAAATATGTTTATGTGGTGAATTATTCGGTTGGGTATGAGAAAGGAATGCCGATTTCGTATAGTTCACTTACCTTCAAATATCATTGAGGAAGTTAAAATCAATTCCTTAGCCCAAATCATGGGTTAAATATCAGATAAGACCGAGTTCTATATTCTTAGTTCGCAAACATTCTAGAGATAGTGATCCATAATATCCATTATATCCCAGTATGACTAGAACATATGTGTAGTTGCATGGACACATGAATATGGATATTGGGCGAAATATTAACACAAGCATAGAAAGTCTTTACTTTATTTTCATATTTTAAAACACATTATTGATGCTACCCTGTTACCTAAATATAAGCAAATAAATTTTTGGAAAGTATTAAAACGTGATTGATATCTATATATATAAAATGCAAGATGTTTGTGTGTGTCTATCTGCCTGTCCGTCCGTCCGTCCGTCCGTCCGTCCGTCTGTCTGTCTGTATGTATGTATGTATGTATATATATCCTTTATACCAATCCACAATTTTTATCCGATTCTCACCAACCTTAACAGAAATATTCTATAGGCTTTCGGTCAGATCATGGGTTACTTATATATTTCAATTTCCCCACGATATCAGAAATCCATACCACGATATCTGATCAGGTCTGATGAAAATCAGGATTTCAGCCCATTTTATCGTGGTTGTTGCTGCAAGATTTGCTCTAACTTGGTAAAATTATAGGTTTTTCTCTCAAACATTGGTAGATCGTCTCAGACGACTCATTTTCCTTGATATCGGAAAACGATACACTCGATATTCTATCGAATCTTAACAAAATGCGATATTCAACCATCAATATGATTCATTTTCTCCAATTTTACTCCGAGGGGTGCATTAACTTTTCATGGACTTACTTAGATTAGTTTATCGTTGGATGGCTTATTTGAATCCGATATTAGAAATCGATACCCCGGGTCTGATCAAAGTAAGGCTTTCAGCCCTTTTATTCTGGTTTTTGCTTTAGGCTTTGCTCTAAGTAGGGATAATTGTAATTCTTATTTTCAGCCATGATACCATTTACTCACAGAACTTATTTAGCCTTCAAAATTCAGTTTGTGACAGAAAACCTATTTTACATCGATACCAGAAATCAAAATTTGATTTGCATCCATTCATTTTTTTTTCAATCTACTGTTTTGCTTTGACTGAAAACAACTATTGCATTTTAGTATTTCTTGTCAACGTCCAAACAGTCCCATGACCATGGGTAAGTTTTAAGCTTTCATTACACCCGAGGAACGCCGAGCTATACTGCTAGTCTTCACTATTAATAATTCTCTTCAACCAAAACCAATATAAACATGATATTTAGATAAATATTTTATGACACTCACTATTTGCTAAGCTTGCGGACATAAATCATTGAAACACCTGTTCAAGTAAGATCAGTGAAAAAAAGCATCACCGAGTTTGGCAATTCTGCAAATACTTTTATACAATTTGTTTAGTTTCCATTGATTTATCATACTAGTAGTTTTAGATCCAATGGTGAAGCAGTGTATAATCAATTTCTGTACTTTCATTAGCTCAGGTCATTTACTGTTGTGTGTAGAAATATGAATCATTATTCGGGATTTATGGTAACATTAATGTAGCCTTAAACTGTATTGTTTCATCCGGGATTGCATCTGAATTATTTAATGCCCGAACACTATCGTCACTACTATCGGTTTGATGTGCTGCAGACATTGTCTGCGATGGATGTTATTCCAAGAAAGTGTACAAAAATTATCACTGTTCCCGAACACACTGGCAAGCCTTACAGAGATAACGGTGATATTGTTGATCTGAGCTTTTCAAGTGTCAATATTGTCATCAAGGCAAGGAAAAAAATCTCGATCCATCACTCCGTATCGAAAAGAAAAATGCGGTCAGAAGAGAAAGACATCACCAAGGGACTAGGTAAACGGGATTAGGGGAGGATTTGTAAGTCTTGTTTCACTAAGTCATAATCATTTTTCATTTTCTCTAATCAAAAAATATTTCCAGGATATGAATAATCTGCCAAAGCTATTCTTAAAAGTGTATAATCATTTCACCCCAAGCAGATTCGGTACTGACACTGATGTGCAGTGGCCTACATCGCATAGTTTTAAGCAGAAGGAGAATGAAGAGAAAGACGAACCAGCTACTTGTGGTGCAAGAGACAAAGCAAGAAAAGGACGTGAACACTGGAGTGAAGACTGTTGCGAAGGTAGGGGAAAAAAGAAAAGAACAAGATACACGGTGAGATGTAGAAAGGGCAACAGTTAGTGGATAAGAGATGGTTATTGACTTTGCATTTAAATTCTTGGACGTTGTAGCCGTCTAGAAAGTAAGTATGTGGACTGGAATTACCAAGGGCAGATAGCGTAAGAATAGAAGCTTATAATATCTGAAAAACGATTTAATTTTCAATTTGTTGAATTATCAGAACAATAAAAGGTATACTTACTTCTAAATTCATATGCATCCTATATTTGATTGTCTAACTACGCGAATCACTGTGTTAATAACTGACTCAAAATAATAAAAACTGTATCTGTAAAAATAGAGAAAATATATCTATCAGTATAAAGTGATCTCGATAAATATAAACTAAGTAATGGAAAGGGTGACACCAAGCAAAAACAAAAATGTAAATGTATAGTGTCTTAAGAGAAAGATGGAGAATTTAATATAGAAAAATGATGACGCATAGAAACAGCAAAATATTCCTTCCAGAAAAAGCGCAATACGAAAATCTCACGAGAAATTAAAATATTTTTGAATTGCTGTGAAACATCTAATCACTTATAAGGCAGAGAATGATAGAATAATTCCTAAGAGAACAAGACATGAATCGAGAGAGATGTTTTATACTGAAAAATGCTAAACATAGCATGTACAGAATGTGTGGAAAATAAGAATACAATAGGGCAAATAGGAAACAGCATGGGAACTTATACATAAAATCCAAAGATTATATTTAATTTAAGGCCTGTTCATTGAGAGATGAGAGGCCGAGGGATTTCAAACACACAGATACTGATGGGAATAAGAGAAACGGAAAGAAACAGAAAGTAATGTATTTGAGAATGTCGAGAAAATGAATGGCTGAAGAGGGGCAAATGTAATGGTAAAATCTTAAAATTTAAGTCTAGCAACAATAGACAGGGATTTTGAAGCGGCGTTAGAGTATATAAACAGATAATATGAAAATAAATTGACATTGTCATTCCTATTGGAAAATTGACCATATCTTCACAAGTATAACAGAGTACACTTGGGCAATTGCAGATTGTAGAGGCTATTTCGGTTGGTGGTTTAGAAATCAATACTTTTATTCTTGTAGTTTAGCACTAAATATCACGAAATTCATTTCGTTATGTTATTTTAGTTTTTGCCAATAAAAAAATATCAAGGATGGATTCCTAGTTTCCAAAATTTTTTTACAAGTATGTGACTGAAACGACTCATAGAATACGCACTTAACTCTTGAATTCTTCAATTTGAGCCGTTATCGATTAAACATGCGTCCGAATAAATAAAAATAATTCACTTAAATAATTCAATTAAACACAGACAGCAATTATGGGATATTTTCTTTCCGTTTTTGATCGCACAATAAAAATTCCTCTTCTGCACATTACAAATAATATAATTAATTTAAATGTGCCATGAAAATTCAGATCATGAAACTAGCAAAAAGAAATCGTCAAAATTACTTCGAAATAAATATATGTTATCAGTTAAATAATTTATTGGAGTAGATAGACTAAACTATCGCCTGGTTCACACTCCACTCTCGTCTATTGAACAGGTAAAGAGGCTCATCCCTTGTTCCCTGTTTAGGATGTAGTTTCCGGCTTTCTCTGTTCCAACATTTTCACTCTTTTCTTTTTTTGTTTCAATTGGAGTAGATAGACTACACTATCGCCCGGTTCACACGCCACTCTCGTCTATTGAACAGGTGAAGAGGCTCATCCCTTGTTCTCTGTTAAGGATGTGGTTTCCGGCTTTCTCTTTCTCGATCTTTTCACTTTTACCTGGCCCCCTCACATCAGTGGCGTTACCGCCTTGCTCAGGGTGATATAATTAAAAAAATACTTAAGTTGAACATAAAATATTTAAGGAATTATATAATATAACATGTTCTATGGTCTCAACATTTGTAAAAAAAAATACGGAATTCTGTAGCACGAACAATTCATGAGGTAACAAGAATCATTGTGTGCATTAGCCAATTTAATAAACACGCATAAACATATATTGCGGTAATAAAATTATAATACTTTATAATCTATTATGAATAACTTGCCTAAAAAAACTGATAAAACAAAAATTAATTCAAGGTTCCTAAACCAGTCATGTATAAGGATTGCACGAACTGCGTAATTATAAGAATTAATAAAAAATGTTGAAGCTTCCTTCACTGTATATGCCATGATATATGTCTCGATGACTGGCGTGGTTATACGCCGCTTATATATAACAACGTCTAAATTTCATTTCTCTGATTCCATCTGCCTATCATTTAGAGGTTAACGAATACGACTGTCACCGAATGGGTCAAGTTTCGATCCCGGCCTGAAGCAAGTGGATTTGTAACCACGCTGATGAGCTATCATACATCAAAATATGCTTGTATTTGGATGATATATGAATAACTTTTCAGCAATGACTTGATTACGTTCGGTGACTGGTATATATATATATTGTGTATCTTGGCAGCATTTTTTCATTAATGCAGGTTTCGTTGAATAATATAGATATGTTTTGTCTCTTTTGTGTAGGATCTTACGTATAATCTTATAAGTTTGATAGTGCTATCGTTAAAAGACGACAAGAAATTGCAATAATTGTTGATTTTTTTATCGGGTCTGAGCTTTCGGCTTACATAAGCCATTATCAAAGAATGAACATTTAATATATAGTGAACATAGAACATATAAATTATTAACAAAGAGGAATTAAACAAAGAAAATTAAACCAAAGTGACAAGTTCATTTTTAACGTGGTGGATGGTCGCAGATGGTGACAAATGGTGTTGGTGTTGTTCTTGGTTACATCAGGGTATAGTGGCATGAGGAGATTGGTCTGCGAGCTGCTAATACTATGGGTAGTTGGGGTAGCGTAGTAAATATGACCTCTCCCGTCGATTACAGGCATTGGAGTATGTTAGTATTTTCTTGACTATGTATACATGTATTTTAAACAAGCGTTTTTCTTAAAAGTGTGCACACTTGGTGAAAATACATATATACTTGTGTATATTATTCAACGAAACCTATATTAATATCTATATCTATATATATTTATATACATATATATTTATATTTATATATATATATGTGTGTGTGTGTGTGTTTGTAGTGTGTGTAGTGTGTGTGTGTGTATTGTTAAAGTGTAATGATGTTTAGAGGAAAAATTGATCTTATTTTAATAGTTTACTAATAGAAGGGCATTTTAGTCAAATAGATTTTTTATCATAAATTGCTCGCTAAAAATATATGTAAAAAAAGATTATAGAAATCATAAAAAATAAGTAATCTTTATGCGTGAAAACATTACGAAAATAACTTCAGAAAAATTCGCCTGCATTACCGAAATAACACTGTTCTACTATGTTGTAAGTTTCTCTAACATAATTGTCCATATATATATATATATATATATATATGTTTTGTGTGTGTATATTTATATGTGATTGTTTGTGTGTGTGTGTATATTTATTTGGATTTGTGTGATTGTGTATATCATTTTTTAACCCAAGTAGGTTCGATATTTAGGGTTAAACGGAATTTTCTTTTCTCGCTGTTTCATTAATTTTTTTTTTTAATTTTCTTTTGGAAATGATCTTGTAACGAACAAAATAATATGGATTGTCTAGAACTACGGCACTGTTCTTAGGAATCTGGTTTTTACATCAAAAATCTTATTAGAAAAATGGAATTAATCTGTATAAATATAGTTGACAATATATCTATATTATTTAATTATATATATATATATATATATATATATATATATATATATATCATCGAAAAATCTCAAAATATATTGCGTTAAGGGATGAATAGTGTTAAGTTCTCTCGTATTCCCATCTAACAAGACCGTACTAAAAGTCTATGCTCTCACTAATATATCACATTTTATTTCCCTATCTGAGGCATTTACATTCTCTCTTTAGATCTCTCACAAAAGGTAGGCAATGTACCTTAAAAACACAATCGTTTAATGGATAAATATAGCACTCAATTTCAAAATCAAGTTACTTATGATGAAAGATTGAGTGGAAACATAATTTAGAAATAGTTGGACAGCAGAATTCAAGGAATAAACACTACTCTTTTATGTCATCATATGGGAAGTTTGTTTAATGATGAAATAAAGCAAACTTACTATCTTTAAAGATATGCTACATACAGATATTTACATGATTGATTTGATAGTCATTATCTAAATAGAAAAGACAATAACAAATGTGATAATTACCAAACGTAAGCATGAGTGATTTTTTGCAGTTGAGGAAACAGAAAATGCTTCGGTCAAATCAGCGGTAACATAAATCTTTACGTCTGAAATAAAAAATATTCTGCTGTTAAAACTGCAAAAAATAAATGAACATCATTTGGCACCGGAAGAAAAAAATTGTAATGTAAAAAGAGCGAGAGAAAGAGAGGAAATTGAAAAGAAAAGAAAATTAAAAAAACTCGGTATTTTTATGCTCATGTCGCATACACGGCACATGCCTTTACACAGAGACATATTTTTCTGTATCAACTTTACTTCATATTAATTTTGGTGTCTTTGTTTATTATTTGTTTTACTTGTGTATCTCACCCTGCGAGTGAACTCTCCTTGGCCATATCTTTGGAAACATGTCTAACATTTTTCTAAACAGTTCTTTCTATATTATATTTTGAAGTATTATGTCGACACAATAGCTAAAAGTATAGTTTCGTTTTAATATTTTCAAAAACAGGGTATATGTATATCTAACGTCTAGTGATTAAATAATTTGAGGGATAAAGCGAGAAACTTTTGCCTTTTTCGTAGTCCTTAAGTAGCGAGTTCTCTTGAAATCATATTGGCATCCATCTGATATTGGTTAAGTTTTCGATAAAACAGAGATAAAATTAGGGATGTGAATCGACATTACCTCAGAAAATCAGTGCTTTAAAACCTAGTGTTTTTACTTGGATTAGAACACTGGCCAGTTGGCTTGAAATACGAAACTACCTTAAAGGAGTAACACGCCACGATCTAATTTGTTTTGCGATAGCCAATTTGAAATGTTGTTGAAATGTCTACAGAAAATTTCAATAATTGCACACATGTCTTAATTCTTCCTTTCGAATAATTGGATTTTTCAGTAATTTGAACATCTTCAGCCGATTACTCTCAATAGTGTTTTATGGTCGACTAAACAAAGAGAAAAAGAGAACATAAGAAAGAGAAGGGAGAGTAAAATTAATCTATAAACACGCACAAGTTGTTAGATTATTGTGTTGACAGCGTAAGCGTTTATATTTTTTTCTTTTGATTTTCAGTTTCGCTCTCTGTTTAGTGAGCAATATTTTAAGCACAGCTACAAATTATTTTGTTTCATGTTCGCGACTTTTAATTCCGTGATTTTTTATTTCTTTATTTTTTTAAATATGACCTCATGTTCAATATTCTCTGTTTAACAGTTAATGCCTACCATCTACTTTTTTGCACTGAAGATATAACGGATTATAGATAGAAAAATATAATTCTTCTATGTTTTGTGTCCCTATAAAATATGAGCGATAATTGCTCTCTTCATTATTCTGTCTATTGTGATCCTTTGAAATATTTCTTACAGTTTCGCCAGGTTTAAACCATTTATCCCTGCCGTCCAATTTTGGAGATTTGAGATAATAAAGGTTATAGATAGAAAAATATAGTGATATTAATTTATATGTCATATTCTCACAGAACATGATAGATCATAGCTCTTTTCTGTTTCCAAAGTTGTTGTTTTTTTTCTTAGAAATATTTTTTTTTGCCATGTTCTTCTATTTCAACATCAATTCAAACAATCTCGAATGCCGTACTGATGTATTTTTACCTCGTTATGCACTGTGGGTTTCACCTTATCCGAGCCTTCCTACATCCTTTTAAAAAATTTCTGACTTCAGTTACTAATACCGGCTAAAAGAAGAGTTGTGTTAACATAGTGTTTACCGGATTTCATTTTGTTTTAATATATTTTATCTAATTAAATTTATTTTACCCAACTATTTTACACTTTAACATTGAGAATATTCATAATTTTACAGCAATCATTATATATTATATTTCTCGTGTGATAACCCAATTAAATCAATGTTTAAATTATTTCTTCATTTTTTAATTGATGAGATATCAATATCATACATTAATTCGCAATAAATCTTTTTTATTTATTTGTTCTTGTAAGAAAGCTTAGGATGTTTGTTATATTTGCATATATGCTTATAATAAATACCTGATACTTATAAACACATATTAAATGTCTAATGTTTTATGAATCTTTAATAAATACCGTGGTTTAAAACCCTAAACATTACAATATATCTTTTTAAAACTTAAAGACATTTCGTGATTTAGATAAACCTATAATTAATGTCTCCGAGACATTGCACGGATGTATGTTTCATTTTCCACGTACAGAATGACCTGCTACATTACTATATTTCGAGGTGATAACTTAACATGCGTTTAATAATCGCTCGAAATCCAACCGTGTCTTTAACGTTCATTTTATCAATATTTTTCTTTTTTAAAAAAGCAGGAAAAAAAATTTCTTTAAAGAATGACTTGTATATTTTTATGCACTCAAAACAAATCTTCCCTCCTTTAACATCCATGAGTAAACTTTCCTGTTTGCCATCAGCATAACTGATGTTAGTCTTCCTAAAGAGCAATAAACTGCGTCTGCACAGAAAGATTATATCGAATCTGTACGTACATCTACTGCTAAGAAGTTTAGGTTAATCTTTCTTTACAGAAAGATTTTTCTCGTAAGATTCCATCTAGCATATTTATAAATCTACTATTCATCCTTGCATGAAATGATTTTTAAAAAAATAATGTTGGTGTTCCTGCTATTCTAAGCGATGTTCGAGACATAATTGATGTTATCTGATTCAACTTCTCTCATTTATTAAGATTTCATTAATTTTCTTACTTTCAAATTTTGTTATTATCACTATGTCATATTTCATCATAATTAGATTTCTGCTATGATGGCACTACATACCAAGTGTGCAGAAAGACCTAACGCTGGTCGTGGTGTGTAGTTATGGCTCGATTTCATGTTTTTTCTATCTCCCTTAACATCCATATCGTTACATAGACAACGTTCTCTTTAGCGAGTGGGCTGTATTAACAAACAAATTTTTGTATATCTCTTAAGCTAGGGTTTCCAGGGATTCATTCAATGTGTTGGTTTGTTCTATTTTTTATTATTCTAAGTGCACCTACTATCACTAGCACGATTCTTGGTTTCAATTTCCATATTTTTTCTAATTTCAATTTTCAGGTCGTTATATTTCGATAGTTTTTCGAATTACTTGGTTGATATGTTACCTGTATTTGTTTACATATTTTCCAAAGTGTTGGCACATTGTCCATTGTAAATATTGCTCCACTCTAACGTCATATTTTTTATATTCATTTGGGGTAAGTACAGAACATCCAGAAATTAGATGTTCTATTGTTTCAATGTATTTACCAGAGAACCTGCATTTTGGATCTACATTATTATGTATAATATTTACCTGAAAGTTTCCAGTGAAGAGTTCTTATTCTTGCGCTGCAAGAATAACCACGTCAGTTTCATACTTTAATCAAGATGCACGCAACCATCGATGAGTATTAACTTTATCAACATTGGATTGATTAGCAGGTTTTGGATATTTGTTATGTAAAGGTTTTAATTGCCGGCGTTGTTTCATTTGTTCAAGAGCTTTATTCTTCGCTTTCTTTTCATATATTTGCCGCAATAGTTTGTTCTTGGTTTCTGTTTTGCTTTTCTACAAAATCTACTAAGTGTAGATCTTGTTCGTATTTATTGCCTTTATTCATTACTGAGTATTTTTCTTTCTTTTTTTTGACAAGTTGCATCATCCAGTCCATGGCTGTTTTTATGTATGTTAGTAAGCCAATAGTTGTTGTCTTGTATGATAATTTTAGCTGAATATGATCTCTTCCCAATTCTTTACGGAATATGTACAGACGGTCTATATCAGCCTTTGGATGATGAATCTTATTCCTAGAAAGAAGCTTTCATCTGATGTCATTTAGAGGCTAGCTGAAGATGTTCAAACTGTATAGATGCACAGGGATGGCAAGGTTATTAATAACTATAATTATCTTCTTAAAATTCAGTTTAGTTTTAAATATCAGTCGTATCCTTCCATAGTTCTCTTTCCTTTTTTCATGAAGAATTCTTTCACTCTCATTTCCAACTAGATATGTATAAGGTCTTGCCCAAAATCCTTTAGTGTTACAGCAGGGTATAAGCTAATTGAGGATGTTTGTTTTAGAGATCCATGTATAACTCTAAATTTAAGTACATTTATTCAAATTAAATTTTATTCCAATATCTTCACTGAAGCATTTTACAGTTTGCAGAAGACCTTCAAGCTCACTGTCATTCTGAGCATAAAACTTTAAGTCATCAATGTAAAATAGGTAGATCATTTCTTTTAGCTATCATAAACAAGTTTTGTCCTGGTAAGTTGAGTGGTTAATGTTATTAATGATATTCAAAATAGTAAGGGAAACAAAGAGTCACCTTGAAATATACCTCTATTGAAGTTTATTTCACCAGATTTATAGGTTCCATTTATAGGATCGAGGTAAAGTGTTGTTATCCATATGGACATACATTGTTTGATGGCATTGATAATGACGTATGTTACCTTGTACATATTTAAATTTTTAAGATCGAGGAATGTGATACACTATCGAATGTCTTAGGATAATCTATCCAGACAGTACGAAGGTTTTTCTTTGCGTGGAAACAATTTTCCAAGATTTTCCAAAGTCATCTTATTAATAGGTAAAAGCTTTTTAAATGCGTAACTGCCACGTTTATACCCTCTTTGTTCAAGTGATAGTATGTCATTTCTTTTCAAGAAGAAATATGTCTGTTTTGATAAAATACATGCTAATAGTTTGTAATTTGTGGGAAAACATGTAATTGGTCTGGGTTTTTTGTTTTTTGCGTTATTTGTGTCACAATTCTTCGGCTGAAGAAAGGTTATTACTTTGCTCATCGCTGCTGGAATAGTGGGACCGTTAACAATTTCTTGAAGTGATTCGTCTAGTTTTTATGTGCTGTGTTTAAATAATATAGCCAACGTAAGCCCATATTTTTTTCCAAACCTCTTCCATTTATTTTATTTTTTGTTTTTGGTGAGGTGACTACCACTTCAAATATTTTTTTACCTATTTCTCTGTAAAATTTCTTTGCATCTGCTTAAAAAATCGTGTTTTGTCTGTAGAATCTTGATCTTTTCTCATAGCGTCTTATTCTTTGAGCCTTCTGTTGTATTGTTTACTTTAGTTTTTCTTTAGTTGATAGGATTTCATTTTCATTTGTAATATTGTATTTTCTTTCGACTTTTCTGCTTTTTCTGGATTTTACATTTACATTTACTCTTGCCAGTTCATCGATTACTGATTTTTACTTCTAAGTTGTTCGATGTCTTTTTTATTTCTGTTTTCCAAGATGAATCTTTATGTCTGCGAGACTGCGGTGTTTTTAATTTAATGTTCAAATTTGTGTTTCTGCTATTGCTGATGCGTATATTGCTTTATTGAGATTTATATGGGTGTCTTCTTCATGCAAAATTAACTTGAGTGTTGCATAGTAGATAGTAATTGTTACGGGTTTATGCTTTGTTAGTTGTAATTTTGTGCGTTGTTCTCGTTCCTCTATTGCGATATTTTGCATATGACTTATATTGATCTTGATTTCTTCCTGGGTTTCGTGTGTACTGTTCTTGTTTTCCGTAAAATAAATCTGTTCAATGTGTTTTGAATTCATTTCATTGCCGTCATCATCACACATTTCTAACAATTCTAAATTTTCAGCATTATCTTCATCCTTATTTCTGTGTATCTCGGTTTCTTCATTATAACCTCTGACTTGTGTGATGTTACTATTTTTTTCTGATTCCGGTTCCCGTCGATGTTTTGTTGATTCGTCTATTCTGGTTGCAATTCTTTTTATCTCATTAAGTTCAGCCTCTATCAATCGGTTATTTCGCATGATGTACCCTTCGTACATTGGATAATTTACTTTCGTCAATGTACATTCTATTTGTTTGTCCAAACTTTTCTCGCCAAATGTCATATGTTTGGTGAGTGATGTTCTATTTAGGATTGAGTAACACTTCATGAAATGCCGTCATAACGACTTTGTACTCCTCAGGAGACCATTTTATTTTTTTCTTTCGTTAAATGTACGATTATAGATTTTCAAAGCCATGATAAGGATTATCCTGTTTGTGGGGACATGTTACACATTGTGTTTTAGTTTGGCCGATTTTTCGACCTTAGCTCTATCCCCATACTGTAATTTCCATTTCAATTTGTAATCATAATCTCGCTGCTGAACTTGAACGGGATCTACACTCTGTGGTGAATTGGGGCAAGAAGTGGCTTGTCAATTTCAATGCGTCTAAGACCAAGGTGTTGTCTGTCAATCATCACAGTCAACCTCTCCTGCCTCTCATAAGCATGGACCAAGCGATTTTCCCTGAGAGCAATACACTACGACTCCTCGGCCTTACACTCTCTTCTGATCTCAAATGGAACCACTACATCGAGACCATAACTAAATCCACTGGTAAGAAGGTTGGGTCACTGTGTCGGGCCAGGATGTTTTTTCTGCCTGAATCCATCCTGCATATATACAAATCAACCATTTGTCCGTGCATGGGATACTGCTGCCATATATGGTCAAGCGCACCTGCCGTTAATCTCAGTGTTCTCGACATGCTCTAAAAGAGAATCAGAAATGTGATAGGTACTGACTTCGCGGCTCGACTACAGCCACTTCCCCAGCGACGAAATGTGGCCTCCCTTTGTCTGTTCTATAAATACTTTCATGGCTTCTGCTCGAACGAACGTAAGTCACTGGTGCCTCCTCAGTGGGTGTTTACTCGAGCAATCAGATTTGCAACTGGGTCCCACCCATTCACACTTAATTTAGGTAAATGCAGACGACAAATCTACTCCTGCAGCTTCCTCTCTCGCACTTCCCGCATGTGGAACTCGCTCCCATATTCTTGCTTTCCTGACGGCTACAACCTCCAGGAATTTAAATGCATGGTCAATACTCATCTATTAAACACTTGACTCTAGTTCTTTCCCCACCCAAATACATCCTTTCCTTTCTCTCCACCTTTGAAACAGTCATCAAACTTGCATTCTCATCTTTCTATTGCTCCATTCCATTGCTTCCTTTCTAACTGGTTTGTCTTCCTCTTCACTCTCTTTTAATTAAACTTTTTACACTTATGTAGCCCCCTGCACGTCAGTGGCATTACCGCCTTGCCCAGGTCCAAATGTCGAAACAAAGTTGCATGACATGTTTGCTCACGGTCTTTTATTATTATTATTTGAATGTGTGTCTTTTACATTTTGCCTCCAAAGAAAAGTATCATGAAAAGGAAAGTCAATAGATTTTGATGTTGTTAATATTATTATTATGTCATTTTTCATCGTACTTTAATTTCTGCTATGGTCCCACTACCTACCAAGTGTGCGGGACGACCTAAGGGAGGTCGTGGTGTGTCGTTATGATTCCAGTTCATGTTTTATTATTATTATGTCATTTTTCATCATATTTTGATTTCTGCTTTGGTCTCACTAAAAAGCAAATCTGCAGAGAGACCTAAGGCAGGTCGTGGCGTGTTATTATGGATCCATTTCATGTTTTTCTATCTTCCCTATCATCCCTAGCATTACATAGATAAAGTTTTCCTTAGTGTGTGGGCTGTACTTAATAAGACATTTTTTTGTATATCACTTCAGCTGGGGTTTCCAGGGGTTCTTTCAATGTGTTGTTTTGTTCCATTTTTTATCATTCCTAGTGCACCTACTATCACTGGCACAACTCTTGTTTTCAATTTCCACATTTTTTCTATTTCAATTTCCAGGTCTTTATATTTTGACAGTTTTTCAAATTCCTTGATTGCTGTGTTACAATCCGCTGGACAAGCCATATCAATTAATAGACAAGTTTTTCCTTCTGGTTTTTACAATAATGTCTGGCCTGTTTGCTTCAAATTTTCTGTCTGTGTAGATGGTGTAATCCCATAGAATGGTTACATCTTCTATTTCTGTAACCGGTGCTGGGTGATGTTCATACCAGTGTTTGTTTACAGATTTTCCATAATGTTTGCACATTGCCCAATGTAAATATTGCCCAACTCTCCCGTGGCGATTTTTATATTCATTTGGGGCAAGCACAGAACAGCCAGCGATTAGGTGGTTTATTGTTTCTTGGTGTTTATCACAAAACCTGCATTTTGGATTCATATTATTATGCATAATATTTGCCTGAAAGTTTCTAGTGAAAAGAATTTGGTCTTGTGCTGCAAGAATAAAGCCTTCAGCTTCAGACGTTAATCCAGATGCACGTAACCATCGATGAGTATTAACTTTGTCAGCATTGGATTTATTGCCACGTTCTGGATATTGGCCATGCAGAGGTTTGTCTTGCCAGCGCTGTTTCATCTGTTCAAGAGCTTTATCTTTGGCTTTCATTTTCATATTTTTTGCTGCAATAGTTGGTTCTTGGCTTCTGTTTTGCTTTTCTACAGAATCTACTAACTGTAAATCTTGTTTGCATTTACTGCCTTCATTTATTATTGAATATTTTTTCCTTCTTTCTTCATGTTGTTTTACTAATTGTATCATCCACTCCTTTGTTGTTTCTATGTATGTTAGTAAGCCAATAGTTGTTGTCTTGTATTACAATTCCAGCTGAATAAGACCCCTTCCAACTTCTTTACGGGGTATGTATAGACGGTCTACATCAGCCTTTGGATGATGCATCTTATGCTTAGAAAGAAGCTTTCTTGTTTTAGCATCCATTCGCCTGATGTCGTTTAGAGTCCAGTTTAAGATGTTGAAGCTATATTGGACAACTGGGATTGCAAGGCTATTAATGGCCATAACTCTATTCTGTGAGTTTAATTCAGTTTTTAATATCATTCGTAGCCTTCTATAGTACTCTTTACGCACTATTTCTTTCATTTTTTTATGGTGAATGTTTTCGCTCTCATTTACACCTAGGTATTTATAAGCTTCTTCTGGTTTCAATTCTTTTATTGTTACAGCAGTGTCTAGGCTAATTGAGGATGTTTCTTGTATTGATCCACGTAAAACTGTAGCTTTAGCACATTTATTCAAATTAAATTTCATTCTAATGTCTTCGCTGAAGCATTTTACAGTTTGCAGAAGACCTTCCAGCTCATTATCATTCTTAGCATATAACTTTAAGTCATCCATGTAAAATAGATGGCTTATTTTCTTTTGGCCTATTTTATAACCACATTCTGTCTTATTAAGTTGACTGGTTAGTGCTATTAATGATATGCAGAATAGTTAAGGGAGATAAAGAATCACCTTGAAATATACCTCTTTTGATGTTTATTTCATCAGACTTATAGGTTCCATTGATATGATTGAGGTAAAGGGTTGTTTTCCATATAGACATGCACTGTTTGATGAAATTGATGATGACGGGCGATATCTTGTATATATTTAAAGTCTTTAAAATCCAGTCATGTGGCACACTATCGAATGCATTTCGGTAGTCTATCCAAGCAGTACTAAGATTTTTCTTTGTATTGTAGCAGTTTTCCAGGATCATTTTGTTAATTAGCAATTGGTCTTTACAACCATAACAGCCACGTTTGCACCCTTTTTGTTCAAGCGGTATTATGTCATTTCTTTCTAAGAATAAATATGTTTGTTTTGTTAAAATAGATGTTAGTAGTTTTTATTATTATTATTATTATTATTATTATTATTGCTATTGTTGTTGTTATTGCATTCTGTTTAGTAGAATAATCGCCCTGGTGAATACTCGAGATTTACTGTAAGAGAAGTAATTATATTCAGTTTGCAAAAATTCTAATGTTACGTGATATTCCAAATGTAATGTGTTTTACATTATTTGAACAATTAATACACTGTGTAAAGAATGTTTCCACAAAAATCTTTTTCATGTTGTCTGAACAATAGCTTAGCAAGACATTGTTAATATTTTTGTCTACGCCATTTTCAATTGCCCCTTAAATCTTCATCCAATTATAATATTCAGACACAACATCAGATTTAATGAGCATCATTTTCGCCATTTAAGTTATATATTTATATTTACTTCTTTAGTCATATTCTTTAACCAATAAATTTGTAAATGATGCTACAACATTTTCTATAAAATTTGTTTTTGTCTTCAATCGGTATATCCGCTCCATTAACTATTTTCATATATGTATCTGAAAATGGTAAAATTGGGAAGAATAATGATTTCATGTTTCTGTGTCTGCTTCTTACCATGTTTAACCTGTGTTGCGTGATATTAGCATATATTACTGTAGTTGTTTTTATTATTAGTAGTAGTACTATATTATTATTTTTTTTATATAGGATGGCCAAATGTACATGAGATATAATAAATTAATGGCAGTGCACAAAGAAAATTGTCTCTTTTATTTCAGTGATTGCGATGTAAATGGCCTCGTTTGTTTCTTCGCCTTTTGATTTACGACCAGAGCAACTGGTGCAAATGTTTATTTCTGTCCCCCAGGGAATTATTTCTCCGCCTGATGATGACTTTCAGAGTTATTTGATCCTCCTCCGTATTTATACGGATTTTACAAGTTAGAAATGTTTCGTTTAGTTATAAGAAGTATGCAACGCTGCACGTAGACAAATCATTAAATAATACACATCGACCTCTATGTAAAAATTTAAACAGTTATCACTGTATTTTCCATTAGTTTAGTTTTTAAATGCAAGTAACTGAATGAACCAGGAAATAAATAATTAAAATTAATAACTGATAAATGACTATTTTAGGGAGAAATGGAAAATATATCAAGGTTGCTGACAACTACTAATAAATTTTGTAGCGGACATATCAGTAGCGATCACAGTTAATAATTCGGAAGTTACATCTTTTTAAACTGGTTCCATATTGTCGTTAGAACTCTCAATTTAACTTGATATTCGTCCCATAACCAAGGAAGAAGAAACATTCTATAGTTTCCGCAAGGCATTATGTTGTTAAAAAATAATTACTGCTCGAAACGTATTTTGAAAACACATTTTAACATAGTATTCACGGTATATATTCGGTGAAATTTGGCATACATAATAATTGATATGTATTTTTTAATTAGTATTAATTTCTTTTGTCTTGTTTGTGGAAATTTACCTACATGCTATTCCTTTTGGGTATTATATATATATATATATATATATATATATATATATATATATATATAAAACAAACACACGCACACATATATTATTGTCCCCCTACAATAGTTCACTAAAATATTTCTGATATTATTGAGATTTTAACTTCACTTAAATTACTCTTTCAGTGTGCATATATTTAAGATTTGACGGAGTATAATGTTCACAGAGTATATTCTATACACACAAATATCTGAGAGCGTGAAAATCTGTAACCTGCATTGCTCAAAATATTTCTAAATATCATTTCACTACAGGGGATTAGTATAACATCGTTTGCTGTGATTAATGTACTCCAATTGATACAAGATAACTTTTCTATGATTTTCGGGACGTTTGTGTTTAATTTAACATTGTTTATGGAAGTGCTATTTCAATGAAGATGAATAGTTGTAGGAGTAATGTTTTCTCTTCATGTTTCATGCACTAAATACCTTATTGCATCCTGTTTTAAATATATGACTTTGTTTGGCCTGTCTGCAACATTTAAATTATAATTAAAGTATAATATGGAATACTGTAAAGTAAATTTATAATATACAGAAGATCATAAATGATTTCTATTTATGAATTTGGGGATGCAAGATGATAACTATATTTGTATCAGTCACAACAAAAAAAAGCTTAAATTTATTCACGTGCATTGAAAGTTATATTTTTGCGTCATAAGTGACCGTGGAAAACATTACAGTCCATATATTTTTATGATTTAAAAATTTAAAAATTCAATGAACGTTCATTAAATAAATAATATTGCTTATTTGTACTAATATGGTTAATAAAGTACTCTCCTTTAATATATATATATATATATATATATATATATATATACCTTAAGTATAAAAAGAATAAATGATAACATGTATTATAGAACATCTTTTATACTTTTATTCTTTATTTCTAGTAAAGGTGATTTCTCTCGGGAATCTTGTTTAAAATCGTTTTAAGGGATATTCTGTACTGTTTTATAGTGTATTGCCCTTGCTTTTGAAAACATAATATGAATTGTCCATGAGTGAAACATACCTGTGGCAAGTGCATTTCATCTGATGTGGAGCCAAAGGTTGGTCGACGGAAATATAACAGGGAACACGAGGTGTTGGTTAAAGAGAGTTGTATTTACAGAAAAAAGTTACAAAGAAGAAGGTAGAGTAATCAGAGCTTACGAATCCAGTATATTCCTTGGTAGTCGACTGAGGTCATGCGCACAGTGCTACATATGTTTCCCTACTACTGCTATCACACACCTAATAATATAGCAGTGGGTGAGTCAATGTTGAGGTGAATATGGGTTCCACAACAACATCTCTATCGGATATCTGGCTATGAGTTTTATTTTTATTCTTAGATTGTGCCAGACAAACAAGGAACTTTCTCATTTGTTCATTTTCAATTCATGTTCTCTTTTTAAAATTTGTTTATCTATAATTTTTTCTTCATACACAATTACTAAGTATTCATTATAATATTTTTACACATTTATTATTACTTTCCCATTATGAAATGTAAAAAATAAATAAAAAATAATATGACTGATAGCCTAAGTTTATTTTATAAACAGCTTTTGGAAAGTAATATTTAAATTTAATACTTTATATGGAAAAGTAACTTTTTTGCTTTATTACTATTATTTATATATAAATTGTATTTTTATGTTCTACTTATTAAAATATTGTAACAATTGTTATTAATATGTAGTTATACACAAAATAAAAGTATATACTACTGTATTATAGAATCATTACAGTATAAGCATGACACACGGAACTATTAGGTTATTAATCTACAGATATTTACGAAAAGAGCAAAACTGAAGTTATAGCAAATCATTAGAGTGTTTGACACGAAAAGAAATTTAAAATATTCTGTTGTCTGTATATACTATTTGTAAAGAGATAAATATTTTTTTTATTCAGCTACCTCTCTCGATTCCTCATATGAGCACAAACAAATCTAACAGGATATGCTTATTTTAAGGTCTATAAGATGTTTATATTCAATTAAAGATTGTATATCTAGCATTATAATGAATACGGCAATCACCCCCACACATAACATATATTTTAACAACTTAAATTGTGACTATGTTCAGCAAAGCCAACAATTTAACACTTGATGAAAGACAAAGTTGTCAAACGTTAATTGAACGTCGAAAAACAAGCATATTATTTAGTATTTCATAAATATAATCAGCCCATAATTTAAGATGGTTTTGTGACACTGACTGTGGACACTGAATATTACAGGTACGGTTTCTAATTACGGCGCAATATTACAGGTACGGTTTATAATTACACCGCAATATTACAGGTACGGTTTCTAATTATCATTAATCAATTCTATGAAAACGAGAAAATTGAAATGACTTGAAACAAAAAATATTCTTTGCCAGTGAAGATCAAAATTGAATGATACATTTTTTTGTTTTAATCATATCACCCAGGGCAAGGTGGTAAGGCCACTGGTGTGCAGGGGGCTATGTAAGAGTGAAAAGATTGGAAAAGAGAAACCCGGAAACCACATCCTAAACAGAACAATGGCTGAGCCTCTACACCTGTTCAATAGAAGTGGGTGGAGTGTGAACCGGGCGATACTTCAGTCTATCTACTCCAATTGAAAAAAAATAAGGAAAAGGTTGGAAAAGAGAAAGCCGGAAACCACATCCTAAACAGGGAACAAGGGATGAGCCTCTACATCTGTTCAACAGAAGTGGGTGGAGTGTGAACCGGGCGATACTTCAGTCTATCTACTCCAATTGAAAAAAATAATAAGGAAAAGTGAAAAGATTGGAAAAGAGAAAGCCGGAAACCACATCCTAAACAAGAAACAAGAGATGAGCCTCTACACCTGTTCAATGGACGTGGGTGGAGTGTGAACCGGGCGATAGCTCAGTCTATCTACTCCAATTAGGTACATACTTAACATTTAGCAAATTCGAAAGATTATATGTCATCGTGAAACGACTACAGGATCGTCTAAAAGTTATGTTTCACTTAAATTATTAAAACAGTGACAAAGACGGGAAAGTTGAAATAAAAAGCACTGAACGTGAAACATATGTAGGTGACATAGCGGGTGATTTATCCGTTAAGCGGTATTACATTAATTATCAGAAGGGAGAATAATCAATAAATATATTCTAGGGGATGATTGTAGAAGTCTATATTATATTATATTTTAAAATTAAGTATATTTCGGTGTATATTTTGGTCGATGATATCAGAAAACGTGTTTACAGAAATAATTACGAAGTATCAAATTCTTAAAATTAAAATTGCTGAATAAAAATAGCGAAATAATTTCAATCTGGCATAATATTTTAAAATATCCCATAAAGTCTAATTAACTTTTCATAATATATATATATATATATATATATATATATGGCCACACTGGTGGGCTGTGATACTGCGAAACAGGCTTGTATGTGGATGACTAATATATATATATATATATATATATATATATATATATATATAAGATATATGTTGTATTGTATAATCGTTACAATACGTCCATAGTCTATAAAAATATAAACGAGAATCTATGCAGATGTCATAAAATTACAGAATCAAATTTACAAAAGAGAATATAAATTATATTTCTTAAGAAAATCATGATTCTTTAAATATTTTCATACTCATTTGATATTCACTTTTTTAAATGTTGAGTTTATTAATATTTTCTATTTCTTCAATAAATTAATATAAAATATTTGACATATATTTCTTCAACATCATAGAGAAGCTCAAATCTCTGGCAAATTTAGTGATTTTTCTCAATTTACTTTGTAGAAGTAGTTGGTTGGGTTCTTCCGTTGTATATTATGGAAATGAATGTATAATGCCTTTTGCTCATATTTCTTTTTGATAATATGTACAGATTTGAAATAAAACTTTCCTGAATATTTTTTAAAATATCCTTAATAAAAACAGTAAATTTGATTTAATAGCAATTCATGTTAATACACCCGACCCTTACTTGAATGATATCTTGATTAAAATAAAGAAAACACAATACCAACAAATACGTCATCTATCAGAAAACTTTTAAATTTCAAGAACAGTTTCTAACATTTGCATTTATTTATTTAGAAGATGATTTGGTTGAAAATTCTAAGATCAACATCTAGATACGTAAATAATGACTACAATCAAATGAACATAGTTGGTCAATAAGCATTTAGGTGTTCCAATACTATAGTTATTTTAACTCTGCAGTCATTTAACAAATTTTCTGATATGGGAATTATATGTACCATTTTCTTAACTAGTTTTCATTATGAAAATATGTTCTGTTTAAACTTATGCTTTTTATTAAGTTTTAAATATAGATAGGACCTGGATCTAGTCGAAAATATTTGTTAGATAACATTTAAATAAGCAGCGTGCTATACGAGATTCAGAACATCACCATCTCAAGGTCAAGGTTTTATGTGCGCAGATCAGATCGATTGATGCAATCCAACAAATCAGCTGAGAATTGCAACATAATACGATGACAGTATGACAATCTTGTAAGTGCTGATTTCGGTATTAAATTTAACAGGCCCAAAAGTGAAGACCATTAACATAATTTGCCCACGCTTACGCACATATGAGCGTTGATAGACTATACCATCTCTCTAAAATAGTTTAAACGTCATTAGTTTAAAAATAATATCATGAACATGTCAGCATATTAATTTCATTTTTTTCAGATACACTTTTATTTTTTACTTAGTTTAATGCATTGGCCTTATCAAAAGAGCGTTAAATTGTCCCTGTTCCGATAATGCATATACACCCTTAGTCAAAATCTTAAGCCTAGACATACAAGTTTAAAATAATATAAAATACCGTTATTTTAATCGAAATTTGAAAAACATATATTATCAAAATATAAATGAAATATTTAAGCTTTGATTTCATTAAATTAAACAAACATTGAAAATGTAATTTTTTAGTCGATCATAAAGGTTTGTACATGAATTAAAAATAGAAAATACAGAATAAATAATTCATAGCGACGAGGTAATTGTATCTTCTAATTTTGAGAACCACCTTGTAAATTTTCTTTCGCATACTCATTGTTAACTTCATCATCTTGGGATTCCTACCCAGGATGCATAAACTGTAGCAGAGCTATCATCAACATTTTTATATTGCGATCCATGTTTATAAACATTTACCACCCAACACCGAGCATTCTCGATTGTGATTAGATGTGGAGAGCACAATGTGTGGCCCAAAATCAGAATGTTGTTTTACATAAAAATGTTTATTTGAACTTCGAACATTGTGAATATCAGCAAAGTCTTACGTGAAAGTCTACTTTTATCCCCATAGATAAGTGCCTTCTGTGATTAGCGATGTCGTTCTTAAAATTTCAATGTAACTATCAGCTGTTGGATACCATTTTAATTCCTGTAACTCAAGTGTTTCATTGAACTCCAAAGCAGAATTAATCAAACTGTACTGTATCGCGTTATAAAAAAAAATATTTTCCGAATAGCTTTTGCATGCTAGTAAAATTGAAAACTGTTTGGGCCATGAACCTTGAATATTCTATCAGAAAACAACATTTTCTTCCGCTTTTTGTCTAATGTGTCTGATGAAATTTTATTGAGGGAAACGCTCAATTTTTTATACAAATTTGGATTTTTAATGAAGTTACACTTTGAAATTCAGCTTTGCCTAATTTCATTTGCAATGGCTCTTTGCAAAAAACGCGTTTTTTAATATCAACAAACCTGTCATTTTGGAACCTTGTGAAAATTTTAACCTTAAACATTTATCATGTAAAATCAAAAATGAATTTAGTTGATGTCTACACGCCTGAAGTTATGAGAATATTCACAAAGTTTGTCCAGTGCATTTTGCACACATTGTTTTTTCTTTATGCCCAACCGAAAATACATTTTAAATATTTATTTGAAATATTCATTTAAAAGTCTAAAACTTTTACTAATTCGTAGAGAAACTATATTTTCGATTTTTATGACATAGCATTAGTTATGTTTTGATTTTTAATGAGATACGAAAGTATGTTTTTGTCTTTGCAGTTTAAGATAATGACTAATCATTTATTTATATGTGCTTTGGTCTGTGAACTGGGATTATGGCTCTTGTCTATTCCGTATAAATTTCATACATTGTGACATTATTTTCCATATTGTTCATGATAATTATGTTGTAATTATTTTCTATTTATTCTTTCCCATATATATTTAGAAAGATTTGAACTTTTTGCGTACATCATATTTTTAAGAAAAGAAATTTTGTATGCCTAGTTTCTATGTTTCCAATTTAGTTCAATTCCTTCTTTGCATAATTTTTCAACGTTATCGACACATTTTAGAATTAATTTGTATTTACTATTATTTTGCTAGCAATTGCGATTTAAGAGATATTCGTTTGATAGAGTTAAACTTGTGTTTACTGTGTACAAGTCATACGTTTGCAGTTTTTCTATGGTGCATTTTTATTATTTCTGTCTCCGGAGCCGATGAAACTGATTTTTCTGCGTTTTTGTTGAATGGCTTATGGAAAATGCTTGATGGGGAAGCGTTTATCTATGGTTTTAATCAATACTTTTCATACTTTTGTTTTTCACATTGGCTGTGTCGCGAGTGAAACAATATGATGATTCATTTTCTATTGGTTCTTTTGCATTGTGTGGTTTGAATTTGCGTGTTGATAAATATTCGCTTAAACTTTCAGGGCTGTTGCAAAATGCATTTTTAGTTGTGTTGGAGATGATTCCAGTAGATTAATTTTCGGAAATATTTGTGAGGAATTGATTGCAGTATGTGCTTGATCATTGTTGATGAATGTTTAGATCATATGTTTATGTTAAATGATTTATCGCTTGGTTTTCTATTTGGTTTATACACACCTCTCCTTAGTTTAAGTTTGACAGCTAAAAAATCTAATAAATTTAGTTTTTTTACTTCTATGTCGAATCCTATATTTGTTAAATATTTTTTATGAGTATCTTGTTGATTTTCTCTAGGTTTTGTCGTCCGTTTTACGAATTTATTTTCACTTATATATTTCACCCCAATCAATGCAGTTTTATTGCCACTGGTGTGCAGGGATTACATAGGTTGAAAGTGATGAGAAAGAGTGACAAATTATTGGTAGTGTCATGAAAAAAGTAAGAATACGATGATAATAGCGGTGTGATGAGAGTAAAGAACATAAGAGGACTCATGCGAGTCAGAGAGAAGATGACATTTGACTTGACATTGAAAATGGTTAGAGAATGTAACTTTGGGAAAATTACGTATATAAAAAGTGAATTACACAGGAAGGAAGTGCGTGAAAAGAAGCTTGGGAAGTAGAATCAGCTGTTAAATTCTATTGGTTTCACTGGTTAGTGAGTTACATTATTATTTTGTTATATATATATATATATATATATATATATATATATATATATATATTAGTCACCCGCAGACAGATCTGTTTCGCTGTATCGAAACAGATCAAAACGGGTTAGACTCCGATCGCTTCCTAACCCAGGAGTGAAAGCCGACTGAATCGGCGTCAGTCGGCGATTGCTACCCCTAGGCCACAAGACGGGCTTTTTAGCGAGTATGAACACGCACAATAGTTAGAGTGCTCTAATCCATTATTGAATAAGCGATGCGTATATGCTGGAATATCTACTGTTTACAAAGTCTCCCACTCTGGAAGAGTGTCAATCTGGATGTGAGAGCGTATATATATATATATATATATATATATATATATATATATATATACGTTTTCACCACAGTTTATTCTCAGTTAGAAATTGCACATTACATTGTTTTGACACATCTGGCCGTTGTTACATTGGCTTGAACATATTTTCAGCTTGACTGACCTAGATGAAATGAATCACGTGCTTCTGCGTCCGTTTCAGTGTGCAGCGCCTCGGAAGATTCCATGACATTACTTTAATGTATGTGTTGCGCTGGGTGCTGTATTGACAGAATGCAACGACCTTAGATTGACGTAGTTAATTGCCACGTTTGAACCTGTTGGCCAGTTGACAGTACGCAAGTGAGAAAATCCGTTAGGCTAGCACCATTTGTACGCCCATCTTGATGCGAAGAAATCAACAATATTTGGATCAACGGCGTTGCCAATCAATCAATTGTGATAGAAATAAAATAGAATATTGATGAAAGTTTCCTTCATAAATGTTGAATAAATATTTTATATTACTTTCTTTGTCATTTAAACTCAGTAATAATACAGACATTATCGATATGTCTTTAACTAATTCTCTTTTACACACACTGCACATTCTTAAAATTATTGATTATCTATTAAAAGAAATATATATATATATATATATATATATATATATATATATATATATATATTCTTACGTTTTATTACACCCTACTGATCCTTATTAATCTGAGAAGATTACAAACGTCAACTGATTCGAAAAATTTTTGTATTAAAATAGATTAATCGGTGCCAATATTTGTAGGTAAACCACTGTTTTATCTCCTATGTTTTCCTGCTTGGAAGAATGGCACTCTAAGAAATGACATATTTTCTATATATTGAGTAATCATACCTTCTCCCATCATTTTTCTTGAAATCACTTGATTGTTTAGAATTATGAAAAAACATATTCAACCTGAAATATATCTCAGTCATAAGCAATACACTCATGAAGTCATGTCTCTTCCGATCCATGATTTACAAGGGAGAATATTTTACTGCAGTAAATTGTCATTTCTTTCAGTGGAAAACAGGTTTCCAGTAGCGGATATTGTACCAAACATCTATGCATATGTAACCCATTGCTGGAAGGAGCGGATAAATTTACACCTTGCACGAGAATATTTGGCAGCAGTGAATGCATAAGTGAATGCATAAGTGAATGCATAAGTGAATGCAACAAATTGAACTGCATATCGAACTCGGGTCTTCAATTCCTCATTCCGAGGCCGATATACACTACACAAAAAACGCACATCCGTAAGATCGATTTTCCTTAAAACGATGTAAATAAATAAATATTTATCTTCTTTGGCACATAATGAGGAAAACAATATATGGTGTATGTGACGTTCAAATGATAAATTGAATGGAAGTGAAAGTAAATAGATGGATGTTTGATTCGTTTCGTATTTTATGTCTTATCAAACTTTTCTAGCTTATTTGAAACCATAAGATATTTTTATTTTGCATGATGTAATTTATGCATGATGCGTTTTATACAACTTACCGGCCATGGACTGGTTCTTCATAGTCAAAAATGTATTTTTAGTATTTAAGTTTTTTATTTTGTATATGATAATGATTTTGTAATTAATCTATTACTTCTAAAAAGAGGTAAATTTATACCTTCCCCAAGGATATTTAGCGCAAATTATATATAGCGAAACTACCAGGAATTGAAAACGGAACCTCCGATGATAAATTTCATGCTATTATCTAATACACCTCCACCAAATCTAAGTTTAGAGAACCTAGTAGTCCGGAGCATCAACACAGCTATGCACTATCCAGGCTCGAGGTAGATTAACTTCAGTGATCTTACGGAAATCGATGTTCCAACATGATGTAGATGTATATGAAAATGGTGAATAAAATAACTAAGGAGATTTTTAACTATTTGCCTGGTCAGGGATGAGGACAATAATAAATTCGCAAAATAAAATATGATTAGTAACAGTTGCAAAGAAAAATAATTTAAGCACCTTAAATGACAATTTTCTGAAAAGTCAAGGCAGATGCAAAACAAAAGAAAACCTAGAAAGTAACTTGCTTATTTCGATACCCAAATGAGATATACAATGTTAACGACACTACGGTAAACAGCAATGTAAATCAAAAAATTCACTCTCAGAAAAGTGAGTAGGTAGAGTGGTTAAAATGACGTAACTAAGGATCTTAAAAGAAAAATAAATGTTGGAAAACATGCACGGCTCAAATTGCATATAATTAAAAAAACATACTATGAAAACCTTAAAACGTACATTCATTGAATAAATTAAAGCATTATGTTAACATGGAAGTAAAATCTTTGAAAAAAAACAATTTCTTGTCATGACAGTAAATGTTAAATGAGCATTGGCTTTTTTATGGGATTTGAAACCTTTTTCACTCTGCTGGATTTAAATTTCCTCAGTCATCTTAATATCGTGGGCATTTTAGCATTAGGTTCTTATAAATATTTCCCGACTTTTGACAGACGAAGACATTCTTTCGCTATGGTGTAGCTAAATTTCCTGAAGTTTTTCTAAGGAGTTAAATAATACCACTTTCTAAAGGATATTGCATTGGAATTATATCCGTTAGGCTTTTATTAGAAACCTAAAGCATAGTGAAAAAATATTTCTGTAAGAAAGAATATAAATCTATTTTTTAAATTAATCAATATTATGTATGAAATGATGTTTAGTTAAGACAATGCTTTCACTTATCTTTAGCCTTTATTCTATGATAAATTTAAACGTCATGCTAATAAGATTTTGAAGTGACCGTTCTATTTTTCTGATGTTATTTTTTGAGCAAATCATGATCAGATTAAAATCATTCAAATATGTTCTGTTAATTGAAGGGAAGTTACATAATCTGACTTCTACAGATGATTTCTTCTATCAACTATACAAACAACTATTTGTTCTTGTCGTGACAAAGTGAAATATTTAAAAAATAACAACATACGTGTTATAGAAATATTATATATTTAACGGTAAATACAACAGAATTGTGTGACACGATTAGTGCTTGTATCGGTTGTCCAGCGTTTAATAAATACAACTCTTTACCCAAGGCTTCTTTTCCTGTTCATCTCACAATAGGCGGAAGTGTCTAACATAGTCTCTTCAGAAGGACGACATTGCAACAATTATATATATATATATATATATATATATATTATAATCAATATTATGTAATGAAATTATATATATATATATATATATATATATATATATGTATATGTGTGTGTGTGTGTGTGTGTGTGTGTGTGTTTGTTTATATATATATATATATATATATATATGAAGAGAGAGTATGTGTATGGCGGGAAAATGAGAATTGACCTCACAACTTGTGGACTTTTTTGCTTCGGGGTTGGTTAAAGGAGCATATTTACTAAATGGAACCATGTCTTTGAAATAAATTAAAGATTAATGTATGAAGTTATATTTTCCATACTAAAATAGTACTTGGTGAAATCACTTAACGTGATTCCTGGGCAGGTAGTTGAGCTGGTAGCAAGATCTGCTGCATACAGGAAATTTTAAATAAACGCTCATTGTAAACACATTTGTCATTCAGTTATATAAAGATTATAATAAATATATAAATTATATTTTAAAATAAGGACATACTTTACAATCAACCTGTATGCATGTATATATGTGTGTATGCGCGGACGAGTGTGTGTTTATGTGTGTTGTTAAAGAAGATATCCCGTTATACTTCGGTCACAGTTATGGTCTATATTTGATAGGTATTACATAAGAAAAGTTCCAATTGTTTTTGTCAGTAACATTTGATTCAAAATATAACGCTCCCCACATAAAATGTTGTAGTCACAAAAAATATTGAACTTATTGCCAATGAACAAGAATGAAGAAGTATAAACAAGAATGAACAAGAAATTCGAAGGTAATCAAACGTAAGCCGAATATTTTTTTTAATTTGAACAATTCACCTATTTTCAATATGGGCAACAACTTAATAGAAAGAATATATTTAAATAATGAAATATTATTTTATAATAATTTTACCCGAAACAAGGCATTAAACCGCAAGTGATTTCTGACTGTGAGAGAATATGACAAATATATTTCAGTATTAAAATAAAATTATTTAAGAAGGCAATTGATAACAATATACATAGCATTTAATTTTTGTAGATCCAAATTTAAGTGTAAGCAAGAAGCGAAAAGTTATTTTCGCAAGGAAAATGTGCGAGAAAAAATCTGTTAGCATAGATATCACAATTTTATATTTAGCCATCTGATTTGTTAAAAAATAAACCTTGCTGCAAATGTAATAATAACCTTAAATTGATAAAATCTATGTTCTAAAGAAGAGAAGCACTGAGAAAAAATCGAAAAATATGCCATGAAAATATTGATAAAAATAGACAATAGAGCTACGTTACGGTGGAAAGAAAATGAATGAAGCAAGACCTGTGAGATTAGAGATTACTAGTGCTTTATCTAAACTTTTAAGATACAAAGTAGCATTACCAAATCAAATCTTACAGCAATATCAGTTGCATGGATAAATAAAAAAAAACTTACAAATGCCTGAGATAGTTTGTGTCAAGAAAAATTAATAATTTTTGTTATTTCAACTATGTATATGAGAAATAGATATACGACTACCTTATTAATACATTCACAACTGGAAAGAAATATTCAGATATACGAAAAAGAAAATTTGCAGGATCTGTGCAAATTTGTTGGGCTTATATATAGTTTGATTTACTCAAATTAATCATGAACATATTTAAATGAAGATAGATAAATAGCGAATTTGAAGCAAAACTAACACTGACATAAGTCTATGTTAGTTGGAGAAATTAACTCAGCGTGGGAATTTAGCTGACAGAAATGACAATTATATATTTCTTAACTTATAACATTCGACTAATTAGAATTGTGTGGTATTAGTTTCAAAATATTGCTAAAATTAAATATCACAAAATACATTAGGATCTATGAATTATTTTTGTTAAAATAATACCAAAAAATACTTAAAATATATGTTTAAGGCAACAGCCAAGTTTTAATTCAGAGAATACGAACGGACTTGTAAAAGCAGACGATTATTAATTGTTATTAATTGGATTTCGTGCCAAATTAAAGCCAGTAAGAAATAAATAAATATAATCAATGCAATTGAAATATGCCTTTATACAAAATAATTAAAATGTTGCATAAAGTTCTTCAGAAAAGTTAAACAACAGAAAAATAGAATGACGGAAATAAAAATATTTCTTTGAATAGTTTTCAAAGAATATGCAGAATTTGATAAGCAAATTTTGTGGTTGCAGCAAAGAACAGACCTAATCACGCCACCCATGATTTTTCTTGTGAATATATCGACTATGATGTTTCATTCTTTTCCCGTCTGTTGAATGTCAAACTTAATCTATATTATTTTCCACCCTGAACGACGGCCACTTGGTTGCCTTCAAAAAATCGACTCTATGTTCATCCTTTAATAACTTACAGGTAGGCTCCAATTCACTTCTTTGAATCAGGGGGTAAAACTTTTATTGGTTTGAGAAAAAACAAATATTTTTGAAATTCAAATTACAAAAGAACCCAACACATCATCTTTCTCTCCGAGAAGACAGACAATACATGCTCAGACAGCTTATATATTATACATTTTCCCCTCAAACAAAGATGCAAAAACCAATAGCATTTTTATATATAATTTATATTATAACACAGATAATTATTATGTAAAATATACTGCAATAATTCTTTCAAAACTTTACAATAAGTTTTTTCAATAATTACTGAAAATATACATGTACACTATGTTTTAAAGCAAATGCAATATTACAAATAGATACAATATTTTTTCAGTGTAGAACATGTTTGAAAGCTGTTAATTGGAACAAAGAATAAATTTAATTTTTTATTTTGGTTATTTACACAAAATGTTACTTCCACATTACACCAAATTTTGAATGTGAAATCGAATTACATCAGGTAAGAGGTAGACATATTCGTTTACAAAGGCAGAAGAATATGTTTCTTCGCTAGTGGAACAATACATGTTAACTATATAATTCTTTCTAACTTATCTAACTCTTTCTAAGCATCCATTCTGGATTATCTAATTTAGACCATTTTCCTATTAATTCGGAATTGTGTTTTATTCAATTAGTTTAGTTATTTTTGTTGTACGTCATATAAACTCAATGTATTATCAATGCCGACAATTTATTTTACTGCAGGTTTGTAGAACTAAAATATGTATTTATGAGAAATCATATTATAGACCCGGTTTCATTGACTTATTATTGTAGAGAGGCATCTGTCGAGAGTCAGATGCATTGATGGTATGTAAATGTCGATAAATATAATGCTGGTAATGTATTTTCTCATGAAGTATATAATTGGTAACACTTTTGACTTCCATTTTCTTAAAAAAATGTGTTGCTTATAATATTTTTCACACAATAATAAATCGGAGGTTTTTCCTTTCAAAGATGTATTGCTGGTAATATTTCCTCCTCAAAAATACATTTCCGTAAAAGATTAAGTTTATACTTTCATAGTTATATGACACCAAATAGTTAACTATTTGCACTTTAATGAGACCCTTGCAAGTGCTAGTTTCTAGGGTCAGGAACAAATCAATTCAGTGATGGTTACATGTTCTTCACAACATTTCAATTAGATGCATTGCTAACGAATGCAGTTCTTCTTCGTAAACATCATACGAAATCTGTTAACTGAAGTGCCTAATACGCAATATAAATAACTTAAGGTGATTTTTTTAACTTGTCTTATAAGGTAATCTTTTTGACCATGTCGCTGAATATGTGCCTCTTGGAAAAAATTCTGTTACCGTAGTGTCAGGATTAAAATTGTGTTAAAGTCAAATTCCAAAGAATGAAGAGAGACTAAACAAATAGTTTGAGTCAAACCATCTCCGCTTTTAATATAAATGAAAGAACCATGTGGTCATCACCCGATATCAACTCAATTCCCATTCCTACGTGTCAATATGGGAGAGACTGTTTTTGATTGCAAATCATTAATCTGGAAAATATTTACATAATTCAATTATATTCATAACCCACTTTTAAAATATAACTCCTCTGCCGCTTCTTTAATCTATTCGTTACAAACTGTTTTTTTGTTTTACTGTATCGAACAGTTACCGAATTGCCACTATGTAAGCATTAACATGTGCGTTGTGGTACAGTGGATATCGGCTCAGAACGAGAAACCAGGCAGCCGAGTTCAAATTCCAGTTGAATCCATTGTATTCACTTACGCGCAAATACCCTTGGGAAGGTAATAATCCGTCCCTTCCTTCCAGTGATGGGTTAAATAGCAGGACAGATTGGGTTCTATAGCCTTGGTCGGCAACCAGTCTCCAGCAGAAAGCAATGGCAAACTACTGCGGGATAATCTTCTGCCCAATCAGTCTTGTCTCTTTCGAGACATGATCGCCCAAGCGTGTATCATGTATGGCACTTAACTGACTGAAGCATTAACAGCAATAATTTTATTTTTATAAAAAAAAATTGTCAGCATTTTCTTGATTTTCTTAATGAATCCTAGAATAACTCTAATGAAGACAAAGACTCTGGTCTATGGATGCTATCTTAAAATCCATAGCTTAGAATCAAGCTATAGAATCCTGCCTCAGATAGGAGGCAAAATCATATGCTGTTTTGGAAGAATCTAAAACAAATACAATTCTACAGATTTTGAAGTGACAACCAAACCTCCCCGAAATTTCAAGAACTTAAATGCAAATTCTTATTAGATAAATTATTCCAGGTCTTTCGTTATTCTATTGGTACAATGTTTTTTTCTCAGGATATATTTGATCTCGATAATCTCTTAGGATTATTCTCCATTTGACTGTGAACGGCAGCCAAAAACAAGGTGTCAAACACACGAGAATTTTGTTACAAAACTTTTCACTAATATTTTATCAAGTTTTTTTATTAACCACACATGGAAAGGCATTATGATTGGGGATTTAACACAAACTACATAAATGTAATACTTTAAACCTCTGTAAGTTTACAGTAACTGGCATAGAGCTCAATTTTCGTAAAAAGTTGAGAATTGTGATAACCTTAATAAAAGTTTTACTAACATTTTTTGGGGTATTGCTAATTATTCCAAAGATTTCTTGTCCTCGAACTGAAAGGCTATATCTAAACTATAGCTGTGTTTTATAGACTACGCAAAGGCATGAAAAAAAGTATGCCACAAAACATAATAGAAAGGCTCTTCAACCTTGCCATATTCAGGGTAGTTATTAGAATAATTAAGAATATATAGCAGCAGCAAACAATTTGCATACTGATAGAAAATAAGTACAGCAGATATACACCAACACATTAAAGGAAATAGAAACTTTCTGTTCCATTTAACAATGCCAATGAATAGATTAAAAGAAAAAAATATAGACTTATCATGGGAGATCTAAATGCTAAAGTAGTAAGTGGAAGGAAAGCGTATCAGTTGGCAACTTCAGACTAAGACATCCCAATAACCGGAGAGGAATGGGTCTAACATTCCAGAGCGAATGACCAGGTAATTATCAACACTTGGTTTATTACATACTCAAGATGATTATGGATATGAATAAGAAAAAATAAAATAAAACTCGGGTATATAACTATAAACAAGAGATTCTAGAATGCAGTTGTTCATTGCCAAATTTATTCAAGTTTCGACTGCGGAAGCAAGCATCTCCCGTTTACACAAACAAAGGAAGAATATTTGGAGATAAAATACAAAAGATGAATATTTGGAGATAAAATAGGCGCAGTGCAGACCACCGGCTGCAATACAAAAGAGTTGTGAAAAACCTCAAGATGCAGGAAATATATAAGAACTGTTTAAATAAATACGAGTGACAACCTGGAAACGGATGCTCAAAACTGGATCACATTAAAGATGAGTTACTGTTAACATAAAAAGTTATCATCCTCAAGGAAACCTGATGTAGAAAGAAAATTGAGTGGATCACAAATCACCTTCCAGTCATGATGGAAAAGAAGCAGAAATCATCACCAACACATGCAACAAAATACAGGAAACAACATACGGAAATATAAAGACTGGTCAAAGAATATTAGCTCAACAACAAATGCGCCAAAATAGAAAGTTTGAACATGACTAATTAATACAAGAAAACAAGAGAACAAAGAGGACAAAAATATCAAGAAGATGCATCAGGAATATACAAAAAAATTGTGGAAGGAACACAAATATTAGAAAAATAGAAAATACGTAAGCGATAGGCGAAATATATCAGAGATCTCATCCAAGGCAAGAGAGAGCAACTCACACTGAACAGAAATAACGATGGAACATATATAAGTAAAAAACGAAGCGGAAACAGTACTGGCCAATTTGATTAGAAACTAAAAAACAGGACAAGACATTATTGTAATAGAGGTGTTGAGATTTTGACGGAGAGAAAATGAAAGAAATTAATAATGAAAACAACAAAACTAGCAATATACGCGAAGTCTTAAGCAGATCAATTTTCATAGCACTGCCAAAGAAGTCAGGCGCAAACGAATCGTAACTCCACCAAACAATCAGGTAATTGAGTCAGGTAAAAAAAAAAAAAAAAATCATCATCCAAATACTGATGTATAGACTGCGCAGAAGAATCATGCCATATGTAGGACAACAACAGCGAGATTCCGTCAGGAACACTTGAAGAAGTAACGCAATATTACAGCGCAGAATATTATGAGACAGACAATACAAACACAGAACAACATGTACCTGTGTTTCATAGACTATGTAAAGTCATTCGACAAATACGCCACAAAACTTGACATATTTGGTATGTATATTAGAATAATTAAGAACATTACCTGGCAGCAAACCGTCTCTATACGGATAGGAAATGATTAGAACAGATATATAAAAATTGAAAGGGTTTAAGTCAATGGTGTGTATGCTCACCAGATCTATTCGACATTTACAGCAAGATAATTCTGAGAGAACTAGGAGTATAGCTGGATTCATCAAGGCGGCCCCAATCAAACAACAGAAGATAAGCAGTGTATACATTACTGATAATAGACATAAGAAAAAATACAAGTTATTTAGAAAATGCACCTGAGAAATTAAATATTAAATATAAACTACAAAAACTGAATGTATAATCATTAGTATAAAGTGGAGCCCGAAATTCTACTCAGAGAGTAGCAGGTATATAGTTATCTGGGAAGAGGACAGAAAATGCAACACTGAGATCTGAAGGCTTATGGCATAGCCAAGAACAAATTTTAAAAGCCAAGAAAAGTATTGAGATAAGAAAATCTCGTTGAAAACAAAGAGTACTGGATTACAATGTGAGGTATTTCCTTTAATATGGCGGCAAATGCTAGAGAATCTCATAAAGACGAAGCAAACACTGTAGGTGATGCTAAAGTAGAACAGGTGCATAATTTTAAATACCTGGGAATTCTTCCGACAGTGAGAAAAACAACCCAGAATAAATTTGTCAACGACCAGACGAGAATTGAAAGGAACGTCAAACTCGCTTTCATCCACAGGGAAAATTCATCGGTTGAATGTGATTCTTCTATTATTACCACGATCTATCAAAACTTCTTTGAAAACTATATCTTCTGCTGTTCATTTTACTTTAAGGTTTTTAAATTTTCTGATGCGCTTACACAGCATTTTACTTTTTGTTTTGAAAAGGAATATTTCATTTATATTTATTTGGCACACGATATAATTGGTTTCTTAAAATCTTTCATTTATGGACAATATCAAAAAATTTATCGTCTGTTTTTAAAATTGTTTCCTCTCGTCTGTCTTTGTTATTGTGACATTATAAATTAAATATTTCTTTAAATAATTGTTATAATAATAATTTCGAAGTGATTTTTTTAAAATTTTACCCAAAAATAATTCATTGTTTCCACAAATGAAGTTGTTGAATATGTTATAATTAACACATTTCAAATATTTGGAAATCAGAATTGTCGGTAATTATTTCTTCTTCTCCTTTTTCTTCTACTTCTTTTTGTTCATCTTCTTCTTCGTCTTCTTTAATGTGCCATTTTTCTTCAGAACGTAGGCCTTCCATGTCTCTCTATCCCTATCGCTTTCTCCTGTTACCAAACCTAAACCCCACTCTGCCATCATCCTACTCAGACCCGTCAAAAATGTTATCCGTTATTTACTCAAACTTTTATCCATCTATCTGGCATGTTAGTATTAGTTTCTCTAAGCCATCCTTCCTCACTGCATGTTGCAAGAACTTTAGCTGTCTCCATTCTGATGCTCAGTATTAATTTCTTTTTCATTTTCATACTTTCTAAAATTAAATCATTGCTTACATACTCGATGCACAATATCCACAGCATACATCTGTAGAACCACATTTCGTTTGGTTCGATTTTTCCCTCTTCTCTGAAGAGATTCTTCGTATTCGCTGCCATATTGAAGATCAGGCATCACATAGTCTTCTACTTGTTTTTAGCGACATTACCTGATTCAAAATACATTACTCCTTTTCTGGGATGATGTAAATTAATTAATAAATATAAGTTCGTAACAGACTATTGTTATGGAGGGTTGTTTACTGTGCTTATATAATTGTTTACACATAAATATTACATGCTTGTAAAAACACATATAGATATATTAAATTAAATTGATTAAATACACGCATATGTATACATACATAGACAGGCACACATATATACATGCCTACATATTCACACCACCGTGTATATATATATATATATATATATATATATATGGGATTAACCATCTACACAGACAGAATAATTGAAGCAAACAGGCCAGACATTATTGTTAAAAACCAGAAGGAGAAAACTTGTCTATTAATTGATATGGCTTATCCAGCGGATTGTAACATAGCAATCAAGGAATTTGAAAAACTGTCAAAATATAAAGTCCTGGAAATTGAAATAGAAAAATGTGGAAATTGAAAACAAGAGTTGTGCCAGTGATAGTAGGTGCACTTGGAATGATAAAAAATGGAACAAAACAACACATTGAAAGAATCCATGGAAACCCCAGCTTAAGAGATATACAAAAAATTGTCTTATTAAGTACAGCCCACACACTAAGGAAAACGTTATCTATGTAATGCTGGGGATGATAGGGAAGATAGAAAAACATGAAATGGAGTCATAACAACACGCCATTACCTGCCTTAGGTCTCCCCGCAGACTTGGTTGGTAGTGAGACCAAAGCAGAAATAGAAATATGATGAAAAATGAAATAATAATAATAATAATAATAATAATAATAATAATAATAATAATATTAAAAGAAAAGAAAAATAGAAAAAGAAATCGAACAACTTAGAAGTGAACTATCAGTACTGGATGAACTGAGTAGAGGAATAAATGTAAGAACTAGGAAAAGCAGAAGAGCCGCAAGAAAATATAACATTAGGAATGAAAATGAAGTCTTATCAAATAAAGAAAAAATAAAGCAAAAAATCCAACTGAAGGCTCAAAGAATAAGACGCTATGAAAAAAGAGCAAGATTTTACAGACAAAACAAGATTTTTCAGACTGATACAAAGAGATTTTACAGGGAAATAGGTAAAAAAAGAATTGAAGTGACAGTCCCCCCCCCAGAATGGAAGAAGTCACACAGTTCTGGGAAAAGATATGAAAAATAAACCAGAACAGACATGGTCTGGAATTACAGAAGACGATGTTAAATTTGCACTAAAAAAAGCACACAATTGGAAATTCCCAGGTATAGATAAAGTTCCTAACTTTTGGCTATATTATTTAATGCAGCACATAAAAAACTAGCCAAAGAACTTCAAGAAATGGTAGACGATCCCACTAAAATTCCTGCATGGATGACCAAAGGAATTACATTTCTTCTATCCAAGAATGGTGACACAAACAACCCGAAAAACTACAGACCAATTACATGTCTTCCGACAACATATAAACTATTAACATCTATTTTAACAAAACAGACATATTTATTCTTAGAAAGAAATGACATTATACCGCTTGAACAAAAAGGGTGCAAACGTGGCTGTTATGGTTGTAAAGACCAATTGCTGATTAACAAAATGATCCTGGAAAACTGCTACAGTACAAAGAAAAATCTTAATACTGCCTGGATAGATTATTGAAAGGCATTCGAGAGTGTGCCACATTCCTGGATTTTAAAGACTTTAAATATATACAAGATGTCGCCCGTCATCATCAATTTCATCAAACAGTGCATGTCTATATGGAAAACAACCCTTTACCTCAATCATATAAATGGAACCTATAAGTCTGATGAAATAAACATCAAAAGAGTTATATTTCAATGTGATTCTTTATCTCCCTTACTATTCTGCATATCATTAATAGCACTAACCAGTCAACTTAATAAGACAGAATGTGGTTATAAAATAGGCCAAAAGAAAATAAGCCATCTATTTTACATGGATGACTTAAAGTTATATGCTAAGAATGATAATGTGCTGGAAGGTCTTCTGCAAACTGTAAAATGCTTCAGCGAAGACATTGGAATGAAATTTAATTTGAATAAATGTGCTAAAACTACAGATTTACATGGATCAATACAAGAAACATCCTCAATTAGCTTAGACCCTGCTGTAACAATAAAAGAATTAAAACCAGAAGAAGCTTATAAATACCTAGGTGTAAATGAGAGGGAAAACATTCACCATAAAAAAATGAAAGAAATAGTGCGTAAAGAGTACTATAGAAGGCTACGTATGATATTAAAAACTGAATTAAATTCACAGAACAGAATTATGGCCATTAATAGCCTAGCAATCCCAGTTGTCCAATATAGCTTCAACATCTTAAACTGGACTCTAAATGACATCAGGCGAATGGATGCTAAAACAAGAAAGCTTCTTTCTAAGCATAAGATGCATCATCCAAAGGCTGATATAGACCGTCTATACATACCCCGTAAAGAAGTTGGAAGAGATCTTATTCAGCTGGAATTGTCATACAAGACAACAACTATTGGCTTACTAACATAGATAGAAACAACAAAGGATTGGATGATACAATTAGTAAGACAACATGAAGAAAGAAAGAAAAAATATTCAATAATAAAAGAAGGCAGTAAATACAAACAAGATTTACAGTTAGTAGATTCTGTAGAAAAGCAAAACAGAAGCGAAGAACCAACTATTGCGGCAAAAAATATGAAAATGAAAGCCAAAGATAAAGCTCTTGAAAAGATGAAACAGCGCTGGCAAGACAAAACTCTGCATGGCCAATATCCAGAACGTGCCAATAAATCCAATGTTGACAAAGGTAATACTCCTCGATGGTTACGTGCATCTGGATTAAAGTCTGAAACTGAAGGCTTTATTCTTGCAGCACAAGACCAAAGTCTTTTCACTAGAAACTTTCAGGCAAATATTATACATAATAATATGGATCCAAAATGCAGGTTTTGTGATAAACACCAAGAAACAATAGACCACCTAATCTCAGGCTGTTCTGTGATTGCCCCAAATGAATATAAAAATCGACACGAGAGAGTTGGGCAATATTTACATTAGACAATGCGCAAACATTATGGAAAAGCTGTAAACAAACACTGGTATGAACATCACCCAGCTCCGGTTACAGAAATAGAAGATGTAACCATTCTATGGGATTACACCATCTACCCAGACAGAAAAATTGCAGCAAACAGGCCAGACATTATTGTTAAAAACCAGAAGGAGAAAACTTGTCTATTAATTGATATGGCTTGTCCAGCGGATTGTAACATAGTAATCAAGGAATTTGAAAAAATGTCAAAATATAAAGTCCTGGAAATTGAAATAGAAAAAATGTGGAAATTGAAAACAAGAGTTGTGCCAGTGATAGTAGGTGCACTTGGAATGATAAAAAATGGAACAAAACAACACATTGAAAGAATCCCTGGAAACCCCAGCTTAAGAGATATACAATAAATTGTCTTATTAAGTACAGCCCACACACTAAAGAAAACTTTATGTATGTAATGCTGGGGATGATAGGGAATATAGAAAAACATTAAATGGAGCCATAACAACACGCGACTACCTGCCTTAGGTCTCCCCGCAGACTTGGTTGGTAGTGAGACCAAAGCAGAAATCGAAATATGATGAAAAATTACATAATAATAATAATAATATATAAACGCTTATTCCTCCCCGTTTTCTAACATATTTAACATATATATCATACTTGATAATAATAGTGTTGTCATATCACAAAAAGCATTAGATGAAAATAATATTACTACCGTCGGATTTAATATAAAAAATCTAAGAATATCATACTTCAAGTGAAAATATGGCCCCTAAATTTAATGTGGTGTATTGGAAAATGAGCAACGACATATTCAGTCTAAGATTATTATTACTGCCTCGGATAGAACGACAGCCACGCTCAATTATTAAAACTATATATAAATATGGACATTGGAGTCCTTCCTGAAGAGGAGAAGGTAACCAGGAACAAACAGCTCCGAAGAGGGGATAGAAGGGTCAAGGTTAGTCTCACATATAGCTAAGATATCGGGTGAGTTAGTTAGAAGGAATGATTCTACACTATTAAAGTTACTGTGAATACCTCGTATATTTGTGAAGGAGACGCAGATAGGTTTGGGCGATTTATGATTAGCTGGTTTAGTCTTGCTGTTTTGTCTGTTTAATTTCATTGTGGTTTAGTTGTGGATAGAGAGAGGTCTAGAGTAGGGTCATCTGGTCATTAATTGCAGCAGGTGAAGGATGGTGAATGGCGTCGCCTGCAGCATAATATTTCCTCGGGGTTGCCCATCGGAAATTCATGCAGGGACGCCCGTCCATCTGCGAAATGGCACTACAGTAACCCCGATATTATTCAACTGCTGATCAGAGCAGCCTCTCGAGACGCTACGCAAGAGTTCGGGGTCCTAACTACCAGTCGGAAGCAGCAACCAGGAAACTGCCAACTCGGTACCCTCAGAATGAAGAGACGTTGCCGCCATACTCACCAACTGTCAAAAGCTTCCAGCCGAACCGACATCAAGACCGAAAAAGAGAGATGAACCGGGAACCCCTTCCTAAACAAGAAACAAGGCGATCACCTCTACTCCTGTCCAAAAGAAAAGCGGGGGGGAATGTGTGAGACCGGGTAATAGTAGATACTATCTACTCCAATTAAAAAATAAATAAATAAAATTAAATAAAATAAAAGAGTGACTGAAGTTTACTAAGTTTTAACTTATACTAAGTTGAAACTAAATTTGATAATTAAAAACAATTTACACAAACATAGTCGCAGTTCATTACAAGAGCGACTACTAGAGAACTTAGGTTAGTAACAAAACAAGAACAAAAATTATAGAAAAAAAAAGATAAGAACCAAAAAGAAAAAAAAAATTCTAAAAATACAGCAAAATAAACTTACCAGTTGCAGGCTGACTGACAGAAAAATGTTAAGAAAATTTCGAAAATTATCTTCATTTTGTTTTTCCCATTCAATTCTGGATAGTTTAAGCTGTCCTTAAGTAAGCAGTAACAGGGAGTAGTGTGAGGGTAAAATACATTAAAGTGAGAGGTGAGGACACTTCGAAGCCATGTGTCCAGTTGACGAGGAAGAAAGAAAAAGAAAAAAAAGAAAAAGAAAAAAACAAGGCCGGTCTTTAACTACTCAGAATTCCTTAGACAAAATAAATAAGGAACATGTCCTAAACTAAGCTACTTCTCTTAACCAATATCTCTAAGGCTACAATACGGCCGACAAAATTAGAATAGGCGCCAAATCCCATATTCACTTAAACATCTTATCACCATAAATAAACCTTTTTCACCATTGAATTTTCTTTTCAATTTTCACCCGATAAGAAGCGCGCATAGCAGCTTCGAAACGCAAAAATTTTTGTGAAGTGATACTATAAATTAATAAACCATTGTAACAACTAGTACTATATATATATATATATATATATATATATATATGGAGAGAGAGAGAGAGAGAGAGAGAGAGAGAGAGAGAGATGTAAATTAATAAAAGTTCATGATAGGAGAGTGCACATATGTATAGTACAATTATTCAGGTGTTAAGATGTTATTAATAAATATTATCTTCCGTCGTGTATGGCATGTCTCGGAGTTTCATTCTTTATACCAAAATCCGGTTTTTATTATAAACTGAAAATTCTTATCTATTTGTAACTCTAAAATTTTTAATTTTCAAACTTGTTATTATAAAAAAAGTTTTCACTTTACAAGATATGCTTCCCATAAACGTCGAGTTAAATTCAAATCTATTAATCTGTCAGTCTCAAATATGCACCTGATTATTGCATAACTCTTGAAAATCAGAGTTATATATATATATATATATATATATATATATATGCATAAAATGCTCAGTATCATTTATTTTTAAAATGCGTCTGTTTTTCTTCTTCTGCTACATAATATTTGGCAACTTATTAAATTCAAACTGATTTATAAATTTAGAAAACAGCATACATTTTTCTATGTAATCATCTATTTGCGGTTAGCAGTTTTAAATATACAAAAATTTAGAAATGCTAAACTAATTGTCCAAGACTAAAATTTCACCAGCATGATCTAAACTATAGGCAGTCAATAGCATTTAGAAATTTACATATTATTAGAAGAAGTGTGTTTTTGATAAACACAAATTCGTAAATAATTACATTGAGCACATTCTCAGTCGATGAGAATATTAACTTTGCCGCTCTCAGAAAAGATTACAATTCGCTCTCATTTGAACACACACGGAGAACTACAAACTTCTATCGGCAAAATAATTTTATATTACACAAATATCATCGCATAATCCACATGCAAAAAAGAACAAAAGCAATTGAAGCCTTATTAAAAAAACTCTAACACTTAATATTAACTACGAACACGACCGCAATAGTTTAAACCCAGTTCGAAATATAAACCAGTTATATGACTCTACACACACATTCATAAATATTACAAATTTTCTTTTACACGTATAATACATCCCATCTTCGATAATGTCTAACGCAAATCCGAAAATGCTCAGCAAACAAGACATTTGTACAAATAATTATATAATTTCAGTCAGTCAGTAAAGTGCCATACGTGATAGAGGCTTTGATACATCATTTCTCGCAAGAGACATGACTGGCAGGACAGAAGAATATTCTGCAGTAGGTTGAGATGGGTTTCTGGGGTAGACTGTTTGTCAGCCAGGGCTATAGAACCCAGTCTGTACTAATATATAACCAATAACTGGAAGAAAGAGACAGATTAATATCTTTCCCATGAGTATTTGTGCATAGTGAAGGCAAGGAATTCAACTAAAATTCGAACTCGGCAACCCGATATTTCAATCCGAACACATATGTCCTTGTGTGTGCGTGTGGTTATGTATTTTTCGTTTACACAGGACAAAGAAAAAAAGGAATTCTGTGATACTTTATTAAAGCGTAAATTAAAATTTTAACACCGATTTGTTATGGTAATTCGTGCGTTACTCAGGTTTTTTTTCTGCAAACAACATTTGAATGGCAGGTTTAACTGTCTTAAAATTTGCGTGTTCTTTGAGAGGCCACGATTAAATGACCCTCAATTTGTTGTTGCTGGTCGCTAAAGAGGCACTATAGCCAATGATTCTGTACTGATTACACTACTCTTTAAGCGATGTTAAATTATAACTTTGCTGATAGCCGAAATTCTGTTTGATATTCCGAGAATTTTTCTTCTGTTGTTTCCATGAGTACGCTATTCCAGGTTTATTTTATTTACACTCAATACTGATAACACCGATCGGCATTTGTTTGATTCAAATATTTTGGTTCAATGAGCACATGTATCTGGACAATTTTTTAAGGCTGAATATGTTAATTAAGTCCCTGTTTCCCATCACTTCATGTTTTGGTGATTATAGTCATGAAAAAGTCATGATTTATCAGCAACTAAGTGTAATGAAAGAAAGATAAAAAGGAAGATAGAATTTTTACATAATGACTGATATCTGCTGGAGCAACAAAAGATGCGTTCCTTTTCATAAGCATTGTAAAGTTCCAAGAAGCAAAATTTTTACATTTGAATGGATAAAAAATAATTTATTTTTCATTCGTTTGTATTTCTTTGTTTGGTTTGATTCAAAAATTCATGAGACAATTTTAATTTAGCATAGATATATGTGAGATTTTTCTGAAAATTATTTTTCTGGAATTAAAATGCATTGAAATTACTGAGATATCATTGCCTTTTTAATAATTTTATGGTAAAGTATTTTAAGCTCTAAAGCTTTAAGGTTGGTTCTAAGCGGCCCTGGATGATCACTGAGAAAAGTGTATTTTGACCTATTTAAACAAAACAGAATTCATCTGTACTCAGAATATATCATAGAATGTGAAAGATGGGCATGCTGTTTATATTCAGTATGAGAAATTAACTCAGAAAAATGTGCCATAGCCCACCAAAATCTTGGTCGAAATAATATCGACCGTTGCAATCAAAATTATGAAAAAATTTGAAGTAATCAGTATATATTAAAACGGAACTAATAAATATTATTTATTATATGTAATATCGACGTTTATACTACGTACACATATAATACGGAATGATAATTTTCGATTGTTTTACTTGATGTTAATATACACTTAGTGATCTCAGCGAATGACAATGAAACTTGGGTTGTTATTTAAACATTGGCGTTTGGCTGAAATATTTATATTTCAATTCCGTGTTCATTCAGGATATAGCCTATTATGACATCCATATCTTCCTAAATAAGGAACGAAAAAATAGAAATGGTCCAATATACTAGTTTAAAACAGTAATTAACGATAACATTCTTAAAGACAGCGAATACGAATCATCCAAAATAAAATTCTGAAAAAATAGAAAAATAGAAACAGGAAAATCATCTGGTATAACCCACGTTTTAATAATTTAGTTCACTGGGACATAAATATATTAAACTAATAGATAAGCATTTTCCTAAAAATAACCCCCTAAGCAAAATCTTCGATAAAAATACAATAAAACTAAGCTATAGATACTCCAAGAATCAAGAAAAAATAATTACAGTGCACAAAAGTAAAATATTAAAAGCACACAACAAAAATAGCTCTAACACTAATACCAGTCAGCCCCATAATAACTACCTTTGTAACTGTAGAAACCCAAACCAATGCCCCATTCCTAAGAAATGTTTAAAGAAATTCCTGATAAATATGTGTTCGATTTCATCCATGGAGATTTCCAAAGATGAAAAAATGTATATCTGAAACATACATTGACATATTTAAAAACAAACACCGTAAAAATCAAACACATTAAAGTACTAAACTTACAATCAAGCTAAAAAATACTACAAAAGCCAAAGCTAGGACCCCTTAGAGAAGATAAACCTTTATAGTATTAACAACAATTTTACCTATTAGACACTACAAACTGTGATTTAATTTAAAGATTAATAGAAAATGTTTTTCCAAAATTCAAAATTAATGTTAAATCTACAAAATTAGATTAATTATAAAAATTCTGTTTAAATACACAAATATTCTATAGTTGTACAAATAAACCTTAAAGATAGGTCTAATCACATTTCTCTTCCACATTTTATACTTCCTTACTCTTCCCCTCTAAGAGTCCCAAAGAAGAAAGTCTACTCAGGAGGCCATAAAACCTATACCTCATCTTCTAATGTTAAATCTGTCTACAAAAATCCCGACACGTTCCTTAATCTACTATATTCCCTACCCACCGCACTTCTTCCAAAATTCTAATGAATAATTTACAAGACTTATTAACTTATCGCTAAGCCCCACCAACATCCCACACACAACTCACCAAATATAACAAAAGAGGCTTTCCATTCCTTTCTCTCCACCTGATGAAACATGATAATTTCAATGTCCAAACAAAATGTACACTTTTTAGTGGATAAAAAATGTACATATTCTAAGATATAATTTATAATATATATATATATATATATATATATATATATATATATATAATTTGAAATAAAAAACGATATCTTTTTTTTAAGGGCTCACATTTCTGAAATAGTATCGGGTGTTTTGTAAATAAAACGATTTCATACACTACAATATTATATTAAATGAATATGGTTCAATAATATTTCATTTCAAAAAGGCATAAAAATATAATACGACCTAACAAAGTGTTATTACTTTAAATGTTTGGGAAATAAAATATCAACTACTTTCGTTGATTGACTAAATGTTCCATCTTCTCATGTTTCGTCTTTCTATTGATTATCAACCAGTCGTCTTAAATAACATTCGAAAACTATTCATACGTTCGGTCACAATTCCTAGTTAACTGTGGTAAGAGCGATTCATCTACACTAAAATTATGCTGAAATCATTTTGCGCTAAGATTATATTAGAAATAAATAATGTTGCATTCTTTCAAAATATATTACAAATTTTTTTAATTAATTCCAAATTTGTTCATTATACTGCATTTCAGACAACGGTTTTATAGATAGTTTATTCCAAACAATTTATTTTGTTTCTGAGATTAGATCTTAGAGTTCAACAGCGATTTAAGCGTGTATCAGAAACAACTTCAAAAGTAGGTCACTATCTTACTAGAGTATTCTGTTAAATTTAAAATAATAATTTAAATCCGAACTATTTAATAGTTAAGTTTATACAAAATTATGTCCATCGATAGATTGTGGATATGCTCAAATATCGTCTACTAAAATTGTTTTGTTTCATATTAATAATTAATATACATTAATGTGACGATTATGTAGCTTGCAGATTTTAGAAAAATAATTATGGTATTGTAAATTTATATCATTAAAAAAATTGGCAGGATCATTAAAAAATCAATGATATCTTTTACATTAGGCGTATTTTATCAACATCATAAAATACATTTATATTTTTATTGACAATTCTGTAGTTCTTCATAGTAATAATTAAATAATAATTTATTTAGCATTTGTTTTTCTGCTTCAGTCAAAGTTTTACTGTCAAACTTAATTACTCGCTGCTTTTCTATGAATATATTCATTTTAATCTTTCTGCTCTATGGTACATATATATTCTGAAAGTAAGGATAGTACTAGTTTGGTGAACAGGTGGCATCGTCTTACAGTTTAAATAACTAGCTGTTACAATATTTCCTTGGTTAAAAGTTTTCGTTTATGACATTTCTTTCTTGACTATTCACTTCCGGTATTTCCTTCCCCCTCAACCATGATCCTCACAAATGCAAATAGAATGTCAATCATTATCTTTTACCTTCTGAATGCTTTTCTTTCATTGATTTTTCTCATTGATAGTGACTCGTTTCTAATATTTTGTAAAGCCCACTATTCCATGCGTCTTAGTGGCTTTATGACTTACATAAAAGTAAATCATTAAAAAAATAAGCAAAGATTATCCTTAAACATTTTGTTTCATACATAAAGATTTACTAGTTCCATTTAGTTATATCATTTTTATCCGCTTTTTAGAAAGATGAGAAAAAACAAACAATTTCTATTGCAAGACATTTAATATGACATGCAAGAGAATTCTGATGGATAGAATCAAGAAACACAAATATAAGTTGCGAATTAATTAAATATGCTCTGAGATACAGAAATAAATCCATTCCCAAAACCAGATTATCGATCCAAAGTGTCACTTTCAGCAGATTAAAGGGATAAATCAATAACTATATCTAGTAAAAAGTACAATTATCCTTTATAATGCACGTTTTAAGAAATTGAATCATTTCAAAGTAAAACATTTTTATTCTTTTTAAATAGATTTACCGTATTTATTGGTTTTTGTTTTGTCCTATTTGAAAAGAATATAGAAACTCCCTCAATTTTATGACATGAATTAGCTAAATAATAAAAAAGCTATAAAAAGTGATATTTAATCCTATATTGCGAACATATAAATATTTATATATTATTAGACATGAGGAATCCCAAGAAAAATAAAAGAATCTATGATTATTGCTGAATTCCTCTTGGATGATAACATTTTCAAAACGTGTTATAGTAAAATATGAAATGAAATAAACAGACAAGTGAGATACAATAACGTTTGAAATATTGTTGAATTTCACGAAACAAAAGAGTGTTATTTTGCCAAAAATAAAGAACTATATTACTACTAAACCAAAAAAAAAAAGAGTTGTTGGCATAATTTTGAAATGTATATATTTAGGGCTGGCGTGGCAGAAATATTCATTATTTACAGTGTTACATTATAGTTTCATTCCTAACCTAACTGTTCACATGAAAAAGGTAGAATAAATAATGTCTACTATTACTATTACTGCCTTTAAAATCTAGAATCATTGCTGGAATATTCAATATATATAACATCCTGGAGAATGTCATTGTATATTTAAATCGATAAAGAAGGTAAAAGGAATCTAAACTCAGTATTGTTTTGAAGGGTTCATTGTGTAGAGAGCGTCGACTATGTTGGCGAAATGGCGTTGAGCACAACATAACCGAGTCCACCACATTTGAAAGTATTAGGCAGTTGAAAAAGCAGCAAAAAAGTAAAAAAAATGTGTCTCATTTCTGCTAAGAAACGTCAGGTTTATTAAAATAGAATAAATAACATCGATATTTTTTGTTTATGAATTAATGATTAGTTTGAAAGTTTTTCATAAAACTGTCCATGAATATGTACATTTTTATTCCACTTACTTTTAAACTCAGACAAAATGGATTTGTTAAACATGAGTAAGTCTGAATTTCTTTGAGTATAATTGTAGTGGGCTGAAATGATGTAGTTATTTTTTGCCACCAAGTAAAGGCTGAAAGAGGAGAATCAATCAATGGTATGTGAAAGAAAAGTGAAAGAATGATAAAATGTACGTCGTCTGGACTTGTCAAACGACGGTGATATTCTTTCTTTCATAGTTGTCACTATATGAGGAAGAAGTAGAATAAATGAATAGAGCGTGAAAGTGAAGGTGAAAGAGTAGGAAATTACCCACCGCCTGAAGTTGGCGTCCGGACGACCACCCGTACGTCCATGGAGAAAAATTATAAAAAGAGTTACAGCTTTTTATGTACTTTTTGAAAATATTTTTTTAACTCTTGATGGATTAATAAGTGAGAAATTGTATCCGTTTTCTTTCGTCAATGACTGGATATGGTAAAATTTGTTAAATGCTATTGTCTCATAAAAAACAACTTTTCTATTGTTGAATTAGAAGTTTTTGGTCTTATCGTTGAAGACTGTGCATTCTATGTCTCATCTTGATTTAAAGCTGGCATCAATGCTTTTATTCCAGTCACGAAGTTACAATTTAAACCCTAAACACCCCCTACTAGTTCTCCGATTCTTGCTCGGCCGCTATTGACCATATGAATCTCTTCTTGCGGTTTTAACTGAGTCACGATTCTGAAGAAAATAGTCGCATTTTTGCCTCTGCTCGTAATGACTGCAAGAGGATCCTAAATGATGATAAGCACTTGTTTGCTGAAAAACTGAAGCAGAGTATAGCAATCCACAAGTTCGGTTCCAAAGACTTTTGGCATCTCCGCAAAAATGTGTTAAATATCAGCAAGTCCTCATTCACAAATTTAATAAATATATTTGAGGTCCTAACATCTTTAACTGACATGGCCAAGTGCTTTGCTCGCAAATTCTCTAACTTTACACATCATTCGTCTGTAGTATCCGCACCTGATATTCCACCTAGAAGTAAGGCTCAAATGAGTGACGTCCACATTACTTCCTCTCTGTTCTTTAACATTGCTTCAAAGCTTGAATTTCAGAAGGCGATAGGAGGTGATGGAATCCCAATCATTGCCCTGAAGAATTGTGCAAATAACTCTATACTCTGCTCTCTAAATTCTACCATAACTGCCTATCTGCTAGCTGATTTTCTGCCTGCTGGATGACCTCCACCGTGGTGTCAGTGTTTAACAATTCTAGAGAACCCTCAGAACCATATAATTATCGCTCTATCCGCCATCTACCAATTGTCAAACAATTATTAATGCTGAATTGTTTAACATCTCACAGCCAACGGTTTTTTCTTCGATAAAATGTATGGTTTCCGCTTCACCGGTTCTACTGCTGATATACTAACGGCAATCAAATATTAAACATACCAGGCTCTTGATGAGAATGCGAAACGCGTGGGTTTTGCCTAGATATCCCTAATGCATTTGACAGAGTCTGGCATGATGTATTTCTTAAGGGCTATATACGGTTGTTTTATCTAATCTTGTCGTTCATTTCAACTTGCGTAATGACGGTAGTATTAAATTGGCATGCTGCCAGACACTATACTACGCCATTTTTATATTTATCAAAGCACTCCTTGATGTAATTATATCCAAAGTATGCATCTACGCTGAGACAGCACCATTTACTATCGCCTCGATAAGAAATCTGCCGAGGCTGAGAAAGTAAAACTCGCTGCTGATATTGAAAATGATCTCCAGTCTGTAGTGGACTGGGGTAAGAATTAGCTCGTGAATTTTAATGCTTCCAAAACGAAGCTGCTATCCTTTTAACACCATAAGAATTTACATTTACCCACCATCAGCATTGATCAGTCTAGCCTCCATGAAACAAAATTCTGCGCCACATCGGCCAAACATATTCAGCAACCTTCATGTGGAATGACTACAATTAATCCATATCAAAATATGCTGCTAGGAAGGTCGGTTCCTTCTGTAGGACAAAGACGTTTTTCTCGTTTTAATCCATCTTGCTCGTATATTAATCTACCACCCGCCCGAACTTTGAATACTTCTGTCACATCTGGCCGGTTGCCACTGATAATTCATCGCCGGGTTCTGACAAAATCCAACGGATAATCTGCAATGTAACTGATCACGACTTGGAAGCTCAACACCAGTCATTTTTCCGATTTAATTTGGTTTCCCTCTGTCTTTTCTAAAAATACTTTCACGGCTTCGATTCCTCGTGATTTATTTGCTAGATCTATTAGATTATCGATTATGTCTCATTATTTTACAGTGAAAATTTTCAAAATGTAACCTCAAATTCTATCAGATTTTTTTCTCGCATTTCAAACTGTCAGCGAATATTGTTTATCACACACAAAACACACACACACAAGCAAACGTGTACGAATGCACGGACAAACGTATACACCCACAAATATACACATTCATATTTTTTCTCTTTCTGTCTCTGTATATATATATATATATATATATATATATATATATATATATATGAACATATATATATATATGTTCATATATTTCAAGCATAACTTCAGTTAAACATAAGACAAGTTAAAAAAGGACTTTAACAAATCACTCAAATTATCCCGAACCTGACATTCATTGTGACACAAATAAAAAAAAACTTCATAATGTTTTATAAAGTACTAACATTCACATGGCACATGACAAAATTTGGGCCCAATCGGATTATTGATTTACTTATTACAGCTATATAAGTGAAGTTACTGTTGCAAATATTGAAAACAATGCAAAAATTTGATTTTCGTTCGTTGATATACCATTGCATTCTCATGGGAAAAATACAGTTCATGCAAAGCAATGGCTTGAAAAGTGTTTTCGGACTCTGGTTTGTCAGAAACAACGGGTAAAAATGGTGTGACGATTTTATACGATCTCGTGCAGGCACAAATAATGCTGAATGCTGAGTACGCTAAACACCAAAAAAAAACACAAACTCATTTTGACAGATCGTAAATTGAAGTTACCTGAGCAGAGGATTTGGACATATCAGAAGGCAGTGTGTTCACCATTTTGCATGAACCTTTGCAATGAGATAGTTGTGTTAAATGTAGGTGCCTCGTTTGCTTACAGTCAAACAAAAACAACAACGCGTCGACGTTTCAGTATGAAGTTTGCAACTGTTTCAACGCAATGAGAATGAGTTTTGCGTAAATATGAGACAATGGATGAAATATGGACCAACACTCTACTCTGAAATCAAATTCTCAGTCAACGGAGTGGACAACAGCATGTTGAAACCATCGAAAGTGACCAAAATGCAAATACCAGCATGCAATGTTTGGCCTTTGTATTTTGGAATGTGGAAGGTATATTTTTCATCAATTACGTTGAGAAAGGATAACAAATTAATAGTGGATATTATATAGAATTATTTGGGCATTTAAGGAAGAAAACCGCCACAAATGAAGAGGTAGGAATCTTTCCCCAAGACAAAGCACCACCTCACAAAACGATAGTAACGATAGCAAATCTAAATTAATTGCATTTATAATAGCTTCCGCATCCACACTATTCTCCAGATATGGCTCCCAGTAAATGCTAGCTGTTTACAGACCTCAATAGCGTTCCAGAGAAAAATTTGTCTCCAATGAAGAAGTAATATCAGAGGTTGATGCGTATTTTGAGGCCAAAATCAAATCGTTCTACATGAAAAGCATCACATTGGAGTGTTGGATCGCTCTATCGATATTGAATTAAACTATGTTGATGAGTAAAGTCGAATTTTGCCTGCAAGTTGCTGTTTTATTAATTAGGCCCGATATTTATTGAGTGACTTTGGTATAATATACCTGTATTATGGTTTGACTGCTTATTGATAATAATAAAATGAAGTTCTTGTAAAAGTTGTTACTGTATTCTTAAGAAATTCAGAATAAACGTAAGAACAAAACAATTTCTATATCATGTTTTTGCTACACACATTCTCTCAAAGGAAAGTATTTTTTGGTTTACTATTCAACACGTGATCTATTGGGAATATTTCTTCTTATTATTATTCCACTTATTTGCCTATATTTAAACAGTTAAAAACAAGCTGTTTATACAACGTCTAGTTTTTAAGTGTAGTGTAACACGTCTCACCGATTTTAAAGGATCTTTTGGCAATTTAAAGTCCGTCTGATATGTGGAAATTCACATATAATTATATATATATATATATATATATATATATATATATATATATTTATGTGTGTGTGTGTGTGTGTGTGTGTACTGAATATGTTCCCAACATTGTGTTTTGTGTCATATTGGCGGTCAATTTAATATATATATATATATATATATATATATATATATATATGTATGTATGTATTGTCATCCGCAGATAGATCTGTTTCGCCGTATCACAGCTCATCAGTACGGTTAGACTCCGATTGCTTTTTTACCCAGGATTGAAACTCGACCGAAATGGTTATTTACATTTAACGAGAAATTAATTTTCTTTATCTTATTTGATCCGATATTATTAAACTTCTTATATTCTTTCGTATCATTTTTACACAGACGATTTTGTTTCTTAAATTTCTATATTAAGTATTTAGCAGATAATTTTCCTATTCCTGAAATACAATAGGACATTGCTAGGAATAAAATTGCAACTTACCTAAAAGATCTTTAAAATACTCAATACTACGTTAAGAAAGTTGAAAAAATTGGTTTGAAAATTAAAAAAAATAAAATATGGTTTAGCTTATATTACACCGCAGAAGTTTCGATAAATATTTATCTTCAACGGAAATATTTAGCAGATAAATATTCATAGTTTCTTAAAGCTATGTTTAAAATAAAAGCGTGACTCACAAAAATATGTCTAAACTAGACCACACAAATTAAGAACTTCTAAAACCTGGTTTGTATACACGAAAAATGAAAATATATTTTAGTTACTGTTTTAACACAGAAATAATTATGCGATAAATGTTTATGTGATATGGAAAAACGAAATGAGGAGAATATGCCTTTATATTACTTCATGAGAATTTTAAGAAACATAGAGAAAGGTATTTACATATAAATCATTATCACATTACTTTTTGAAGGTAAATATAATTAGATTTATCAACGTATTGATGGTGTCTAAAAATACACATTTTATATATTATTACAACAGTTTACCGTAAAACTTGTATGTAAATGCAAATATATCGCAGACTGAAATGTTTTAACTCGACAACAAATATCATAAAATGAATTTGACCATAAAAATCTGCAATATAGTTAAAATGTACAGTTCAATCCAACTGATATTGCTATTTGATATTGTGACATTTAGAATTGTTAGCGTTCTAGTAAACAAATTTCAAAAACAAATATTTAATTTTTTACTTGCTCACATACATATAGGAAGGGAAAATGCGATGTAATGGTTTGTGAGTTTGTTTCACTCAATCAGTGAGTCTTGAGTTTAGGGTGCTCTTAATCTCAGCCTTGTGACATATATTTTTGTTACTCATTTCACCCCAAGCAAGGCAGTTTTACTACCACTGGTGTACAGCGAGTTACATAGGGGGGAAATGATGGGAAAGAGGGAAAAGTTATAAGGGGTGTCAGGAAGCTAGAGAGGGTTTCAGGAATTCTTTCAATGTGTTGTTTCGTTCCATTTTTTACCAATCCAAGTGCACCTACTATCAGTGGCACGATTCTTGTTTTCAATTTCCACATTTCTCTGTTTCAATTTCCTGGTGTTTATATTTTGACAGTTTTCGAATTCCTCGGTAGCTATGTTAGAATCCGCTGGACAACCCATATCAATTAATAGGCAAGTTTTTTCTTCTTGGTTTTTAATAATTATGTCCGGACTATTTGCTTCAATTTTTCTGTCTGTGTACATGGTGTAATCTCATGGGAATTGTGACATCTTTTATTTCTATCTATTATTATTATTATTATTAAGTTGCCATTATCCATCATATTTCTATTTCTTCTATGGTCACACTACCTACCAATTCTACGAGAAAACCTAAAGTATTATTATTATTATTATTATTATTAAAAATAATAATAATAATAATTTTTTTCTGGGAACAAGCTTCTTTCTTGTGTTCACCAATGGCATTCTCAAAGACATCTGTTCCTAACTTACTATTTAAGCAGATGACAGAAATATTTAGTCTGGTCTTAATTTTTCCGAGATGTTGGCAAAGAATTGTCTGCTGCTTTCGTAACGGACATCCAATCAGTGTTTAACTGGGACAATTAATGGCCTGTAAAATATGATGTCGCTTATAAAATGCTCTATTAACACATCGTAGTAAACATTTTAAATTTGTATATCTTAGATCAACACATTGTAAATTCATTTTCTCACAACTTTTACTGACATTTTAGTGGAAACCTTGCATTTCTCTGGGTGATTTTATAATTGGATGTTACACCAACATTTTTCAAGGAACAGATATTACATTTTATCTACTCAACTGACTGTCTGATATATATTAGATTCATTTGCATACCTGACGAATTCCTGTCTGTTCATGTAATTTCTTGGTTGACTATTATTATTAAAATATGTTACATTCCGTGTGAAATACCTACAATCCTAACTAGAATATTCTAAAGGATTCCTAAAAATACACGGAGTAATTACCAGTCGAATGTAGTCATAACAAGCGTTGTCTGTCACATGATTTCATTCGCAATTCACAAAGCTTAAAAACTACTTGGCAAAGACAGACAAATAAGTTGACTAAAAACCGGTGAAAATTATATTTTGACTCGCTGCCAATCGTCCTATTAACGCCTAGTTTTTGGCATAAGCTTTTTATCAATGATTGTCAGCAAAAACTGGCCACCATTTTGAACTGGCTCTTTGGCGGAAATCGCGTTTTTACGATTTTTCCCCTAACATATTATTGAGTGGTCTCCTTGGAGGCTAATTCCTAAATCACTTTATCCAGAAATTTCTCTTTTCCTCTGACAGCTCGAAAATGTGCAATCATATTTGGCGTCCCGACGTTATTGAATAAAAATTCACAAGAACTGGAAAGAATAAAAGAGTTGTTAGGCCATGCTTACTTTGCCCCGGAGTGGACAGTCGTAAATTTGATTCAACCCAGATGTAGACAGGTCGGCCATTTGACACGTGTTAGTGGCAATGCAATAATATAAATATTATAAATTGTAAACACGAGAATTATGATTAGTAGTAGAATATACCTTGTAGAATAAAAATAATTTTACCCGTTATTATTCAAATTAAAACAACATTTTAAGTGAGATATAAATGACTGTAAAATCTTGTATAATAAGCAGTGAAAATGAACAATATCCTGATAGCCCACATACTTACGGTTCGGCAAAAACAATTGTCAGCTTGAAAAAGAATAATCTGCTTAGACATTATGTATAATCATTTTCTAATATAAACTATTTACCTAACTTCTGATTAATGTGCCGTGAACTTTCAAGACGTAGTGGATAATGTATTTCCATTTGACACTATACACTGTCGCTCATACCAATTCTCATTTGGTATAACTCCCAAATCCCGCTCGGCTATCCACAAGCTCAAGCACATCAAAATGTCTTACGCTGCTTTCCCCTGTCAGTTTATCACTAAATTGGTCCCATGACTAATATATTCTCCAAATACTACTTCCTCATTACTTGTCTCAGAAAACTCAGATGGAGATCCCACAACGCCCACTCTCTAGCATCTTTTTTGGGGGTAGTTAATATTTTCTTCGCTTGTGATCTATGATTAGTGGCTCCGTAAATTTCCGTTTTCTGCTAGTTCTTCTAATTTCTGTATTTACCTAAGTTCACTGAATCTCAAAGGCTTCAATAATGTCTCCCATTGCGTCATCGTTTTCTGAGGGTGACGAGCTTGACACCTCACTCTTTCTTTTCTGTATTTGGTTTATGTGACTTTTGTGGGTACGCTTGTGATCTATGATTAGTGGCTCCGTAAATTTCCGTTTTCTGCTAGTTCTTCTAATTTCTGTATTTGCCTAATTTCACTGAATCTCAAAGGCTTCAAAAATGTCTCACATTGCGTCATAGTTTTCTGAGGGTGACGCGCTCGACACCTCACTCTTTCTTTTCTGTATTTGGTTTATGTGACTTTTGTTGGTACATCTTTCTTCCTGTATTGTGTACATAAAGTCTTCTAGTCTGTTTACTATTGTTCCCGGTTCCTAATGCACCATATTATTTTTTAAACTGTCTGAAGTAAACTCGTCACTTGGTTTGAATGATCTTTTCGTAAATATGGGTGTATTTTTGCTTGGTAGTAAGTTATCGAAAACAGACTGGATCTTGCGAGCAACATCACCTCAGCTGGTGAAAGTTTAGATGGTGTGATTCTGTTATTGTGTAATTCGGTATATTTGTAAAACTTGCTGTAACGGTCTTTCCGTTAGTATATCTCTAGCTGTTTTTAATGCTCTCTTTCTAATGTCCACGATTCTTTCGGCTAAGCCGTTCGACCGTGGATATTAAGGCGTTAATTTTATGTGTTTTACTTCGAAATCATTTTAAGTAAATTGCTTAACTTTGTTCGTTACTAAGCAATCTACAAATCTAGAGCATAGATCGTGTAAAGAGTTTATGGTATTTTCTGTTGTTGGATTTTTATACCTGAAAACTTCAGGCCATTTACTAAAACTGTCTACTTTTATTAAGTACTAATAGCCGTCAATGGGTCCTGCGTAGTCCGCATGAACTCTCGACCAAGATTTGTCCACGATTGGCGATGGTTTCTGTATGATAGGTGGTGACTTTGCTACAGCCGCTCAGACCTTAAACTTTTCCACCATCTGCATAACATTATCTCCCATGTTAGGGCAGTACACGTAACTTATAAGTGTCTTCATCTGGTTTTTTCCCGTATGTCATAAAGGAAAATCCTTCAAAATTCTTTTTTTAATGGTTTTGGTATTACCACTCTTTTATTATAGTGTAGTACATTATTGCAATAGTCTTATTTCTAATAGCCTTACCGATAATTCTCTGGCCGTATTACTTAACATTTTACCGAATTCGTCCCCGGCTCTCAAAGCCGTTTTTACCGAGTCTTCTAAAGGTTCACTTTTCATGGGTATCAGTCTCGATAATCCATCTGCATGTCCAATTTTTTAAGATGGAAGGAGTTCTAATTTGAAATTATAGTTTAGTAATATTGTTCCCCGTTTCTGGAGTCTATTTGTGGTGTAGACTGGTAATCCTTTCTTTGATCTAAATATGGTAAGAAGAGGTTTATGATCCAATTGTAGAGTAAACTCTCGTCCATATATATATATATATATATATATATATATATATATATATATATATATATATATATAAACGAGTTATGTCAAATATTATGCTCAATGCTTCTTCTATTTGTGAATAATTTCTTTCGGCCGGTAGTAGAGATCTCGATGCGTGAGCTACGGGTTTTCTTTTGCTGTTATGCATTTTATGTAGAATACAAGCTCCCACACCGTGTGAGCTTGCATCGCTTGCAATAATAATTTCTAGTTTGGAGTCGAAGTCTGTCAATGATAGGTTCAACGTCAGTTTCATTATGATTTCACTAAAGGCATTTTTACAATCCTCCGACCAGTTCCACAGAATGTCTTTCTTCAGTAGTAAATTGAGGTGTGCCCTCATTTTGTGCATATTATGTGCGATGAATTTTACATAATAGTTTGCAAGACGGAGAATTTTTTGTAATTCCCCGACGTCGTAAGGCTCACGCATGATTTTAATCGAAAATGCTCTTTCTGGGTCTGGTATTCTGCCATTCTTGTTAATAATGTGCCCTAAATATTTTATTCCCTTTAAGAAAAAATCACAATTTTTCTCTTTTACTTTGAACCTAAATCCCTGTATTCATTTGGAAACCACCTTAATATGTGTGATGTGGTCTTCGATACAATCTCTTTTCAATAGAATATCATCGAGATAACCATGGTGAAGTTTTGTTCCGTAAGCATGGTGTCCATTGTCTGCTGAAAAATCGCCAGAGCTAACTTTATTCCGAATGGTAAACTGTTCTATTTATAGAGTTTTAGTGTGTGTGTTTATACATAGTATATTGTACTCTCTTCTTTAACTGAAAATGGAATCTGTAGATATGCCTCACTTAGGTCTATTTTCGAAAATACTTTTCCACTGTTATGTTTGGTGAATATTCGTTCAGGGCTCGGCAATGGGTAATGATAAACTTTTATCGCGTTGTATAAACCAGTAAAACAATTTGCACACACAGACGTTTTTCCAGATGTTTTCTTGACATATACTACCGGTGCCTCCCATTTGCTGAATTCTATTTTTGAAATGATCCCAGTTTGTTCTAATCTATCTAGCACTTTATCTAATTTATCTATTGTAGCGAAAGGTACGTTTCTCCCTTTTTTAAATACTGGTTGAGCATTCTGTTTAGCTCGATTTTTGCTGCAAATTGTTGAATCGTCCCAACCCATATGTGAATACCTCTGGAAATTGTTTGCTAATTCTTCCTTCAATTTCATGGCTTCTGAAAACTCACACTCTATATTTTTACAAAAAAGAACTAATGGGTTAAACCAATACATTACACTTCTGCATCTAGTACGTTCATACCAGGTTCTCTGTGATTTTCATAACGTATATTTTTAATTTTTTGGTTGTTCTCTGAAATTTTACATTCACGATTATTTCACCTTCGAAATTTATTTTTCCTGTTAGAGATTTAGCAATTTTTGTGTGTGTAATATGGTCGGCCTATTCAGTTTCCGCCATTAAGAGACAGCAAATGTCACTGGTAACAAAATGATAGTACTGGATGGTGAGGTGATGTATGTCTTTCAATATGGCAGTGAATCCTGGACAATGCCATCAAGAATGAAGGAGAGAAGTGAAGCTACCCCAATATTGAATTTACACAATGATACTGAGGAACACGCAGGCAATGACGAGGTTTTGGAGAGGATGGACAAAAAAGCAAAATGTATTCATACAACAATATTTTAAGAGTATTTCAATAAATACTTATTTCTGATTTGAATTCAATATATATAACAATATAATATCAATTTCTCAGGTTCAATTGACCATTTTCTATTTACTTATTTTCTGATTTTTCTAATTTCAATCATGATTTAGAATTCCTGCAGCTTTCTTGCGATTAGGTATTAAAAATTAATTGTCGAATAGGGCCGTAAAAGTAAGCAAGTTTTTAAATTTCTGACATATGCTATTACGTTAAATTTACTTTTAACAGAACTGAATTATTTAAGCAATGAAAATTAGTAAACTCACCATCATTATTATTATTTTTATCATCATTATTATTATTAACATCATCATCGTTTTTATTATTTTTAAAATAATATATTTACAGCCTGAATTTGTTTTATAATTACATGATCTGTAACACCAAAAAGATGATTTACTTCCTGTTCGTTTAGCTAACATAAGAAAATTTTACTGAAATGCTCTCGCAGGATATGTGGTCCTCAGGATCTTACATCAAGGGTTTAATGGATTTGTTCTAGCGTTCACTATTTATCAGACCTTAAAATCCAATCACAACAGGAATCTTTCAGTTTTTATTTGCCACATTTTTTATTTCTATCTCCAGGTCTCTGTATTTGCTAAGTTTTACGACAATTTTCGTTGATATGTGCTTGCCACTTGCTACGACCGTATCAATCATTTTTGAAACGGTCTCTTTTCAATCTTTGAAAATAATGTAAAATTTTTTATGCACTGGTATTATTATTATTATTATTATTATTATTATTATTATTATTATTCCATATTTCAATATTTAGCACAAAGCCATTTTCTTTTTCAATCAATGATGAAGTTACCATTTTCTTTCAGTATTATGTGTCATTATTTTAGCAATCTACTATTACCTGTTCAAAAAATGTCATGATTTTGCTGACGAAAATCTCGTCTAGGTGAATATATAACATCCTCTTCAGTGTTAAACGTCAGTCCATTTAATGAATTCTGATGAGAGTGAAACAGGTTGGAAACGGAAAGCACAATTTCAGGCAAATATGGACGTGCATTTAGATTTCACAGCTGAACTGCGGTTACTTATGCAGTGCATATATAGGAGTGTACGGCTTAGTATTGTCGTATAAAAGACAATGCAGTTACAGATAGAAATTATTGTATTATTATGATGGCTTGATGTGCTTAATTTATTTAGCTGGCCACAATACACACACGTGGGAAAAAAATTGTTAACGATCATATCATTCAAAACCTACAATAATAAATGTATAACATTCTTATGGTGAAGTCCTGTTTTAAGATTGGTTTTGTTTGTTCGATTCGTTTCCTTAGTGATCGTTTACATTTCACATTGTTATAGATTATCCAATATTTTGTACCCAGACAGCATTCTATTAAAATAGATTGACTAAAACACAGAGCCTGCTGACGTAACCAATTGATACAGATGGTTTTCAACATTGATTTTATTGTTTAATTATAATAATATATCATAAAATATATTAGACGTTTAACGTGGTTTGGTTTTGACTGATAAGTTTACTTTGATATATTTCTTAGTAGAGCAGCCATATTATGGCGCATCTTGAGCCGAAATATTTACCAATCAAAATCATAGATACACACGCACTGTAACAGCTTTCACACAATGCATAGCACATATTCTATTGAAGCTTTCTTAATTTTGTTATTTACCGTCTGTAAATATCTTCGATAATGTTCGTTTTCGGCTTTCATTTTCATGATGCCCCAACAAATGTCGTTATAAAGTTGGCTGATCCCACCGCCATCCTCGCTTGAAACCATCAACAATAATAAAAACATATTTTCTGCAATGACGCTGAATTAAACAAATAAAGCTTTATAAGCTTCTATTTAGAGTTTTTGCAATATTACAAAGCAGGCTATAACCTCTATCGTTGTAATTTCGATTAAGACTACGTTGCAGCGTCAAGTATCTAAAGAGTGATCATGCGACATTCAAGTAACTGATTACAATGATTGAATTCTGAAGACGACTTTTGACAAAGTTAATAAAAACAAATATTCATTCGATCTTTTAAATTAGCATCAAGATGAGACCAATAATTAGGAAGGTTTTATCTATGTTTTTGTTTTTTTAATATAGCATATTTACTTATTTCCCATGCTGTTAGACGTTTAAAATGTGTATTCATCTCAAGCACGATGTTTCCAATTTTCGTATTTTTATGATACAAAATATTGGAAATAGCTCTTGGTTATAAACTAAAATTAGCAATATGTCATATGTTTGAAGTACAAACAAAACAAATGAACAAAACATGATGAATATAACAAGTGAAACAAATCGTGGAACTGGAAATTATTTCAACTCTTTGGTGAATGAAAAATTTACAAGGTAGAAAAAGTATAATCTTTTATAATTAGAATGGTGCCTAATTTCACCTGAGTTATTGTTTTTATGAAGCATACCGCAATGTGAATGAAATTTCTTAATCCTGTGATCATTTTCAAATAAAATCTGTTAGAATTTAAATAAGAAACTGACAAAATAATAATAATTTAGAAAACAAATTCTATTTTGTTGGGACAGCATATTAAAATTTTTACTTTGGTTATTATTCTTAAATTCATCAATTTTCAAATATATATATATATATATATATATATATATGTATTAAATTTATATCGTTGAAAATCCGATTTTTGCCAAGCTTTACCCAATCGAGGTACTGACCATGTTTGACGGGTTATAAATTTGATGAACGTACAGGAACTTTCTTTCAAAGGTATATGATTATCATATTCCTCATATCTGTTACTATCAATCAAACTCTGACATCAATTCAAAACAATTCATCGAATTTTATTTTTGTTTGCCTTTAACAATTTTATTTATTAAAGACATTTCCTAAAACACCAATTTCCTCCACCTGTTTTTACAAAAAGTTATGTTTCATTTTGTGATATTAGGATTAACTAAATAAAATATAAGAAGCAGAAACTGAAAATTATTATTTCCATCTTAAAAGTTTGAAATTGTGGTTAATATCTCGCTAGCGAACATATTGTTATAATCTAAAATTCGATTCCTCTTCCTCATGCTGGTTCAAAAATTCATTACCAACTAAGAAATGACTGGTCATATCGACGCCTGCAAGGAAGAAAATCTATTGAGATTTCTGATTTGCAAATTTACTTAAAGAGAGTTGCATAAAGTTTAGTCGCATGGTATTGGTCAAACAATTTGGCAGGCTTTGGTTATTTTACTGAGCCTTTATCTTTTTTTCAATTTCCTTTTGGAAAAAGGTTTGCCAACGTTGAATGCGCAATTTAGTAATTTCCCATGAGTTTACGTTCTCAGGTGAAAAAACTGTAATGAACTCCGCTTTTGTAATCTAATCTAATACAAATGAACGTACGAGGGTAATAAGCGAACAATCAATTATACATAAAGGTCTATTGTAGAAGGGAAGGAAGGCATATTTGCGTCAGTAAGTGAGTAGAAGCGGTAGGGATTGAATGAAGTAGAGAAAGAGACCGAATATAATTGGTGAGGATAATATCGGAAGAATAAAATAAAAGAAAAGAAAATATTATTTGTGTTATAGAAATAGTTATTTTATTGCAAGCCAAACTTTGAAACTACAGCGACAGAAGATTCTATATGAAAAAATTCTATACCAGACATTTTATTTCAGGGAATAGTGGCTTTGTGTAGAGAAAAGAAAATTATCTCTCTACGATAGTCAAAACATTGTTCTTCTGTTTTGTATAATAGTGAATATTTTTGTGTATGATTTTTTGTAAGTTTAATGTTATTTAAAACAGTATTACCTGATGACATTTAATCATCGCTGGGTGAAAACCAGGAGTGAGTGTTCCTTGATGTCTACTGACAAGTGTGTTGTTGCATTATGGAAGCTCATCAGTCATGGTAGGATATGAGCACTGATGATTTCAACAAGTATACTAACCATGAGCACCTGTGAATGAACGAAAAAATATCCATCTTACAGCGTCTAACTTTGGAGGGAATCTTAAGAGAGTAGCCTGTTGTGATGATGAGGCTGATGAGGATTTTCCGTATGATGCTTTCGGTACTTACGAGAAGACAACGTCAAATCTTAAATGGCATAATTGAAAAAAGGGTTTTATTTCTATTTGTTTACTATGGGTAGAGGGACAAACGTGGCAGCATCGATTTTAGGAGGTAGTTAGAGAAAGAGCTACAAAAAAAATTTTGATCGCTCCTTGACTTAACATCCCTCCACGTGTGGTCTATCAGAACTGACAGAAGAAAGTATACTGATGATTTGAAATCCTTTGTATTTGAAAATATGTTGTTTTAAAAGTATATGCAAAATTTCGGCAAAACAAATACTCCTCCGTCAGAATACAACGCCCAATGAATATGTCAACTTTGGATCTTGTAGTAAGTCAAAACTTTATTAACTACGAATTGAATGCTCATCAATGCATAAGTTTTCACATTATGTGTGTCGATAGGTGGATGAGATGAACACATTCAGGCGTGGGGATGTCATATTATCTAGAATGCAAACTCTGATATAGAATCAAATGGGTAAGTATATTTCCGTAGTAATCTTAATGATTATACAACTGTAAGGGACCACTGGTATAAAGTTTGACCTAACAAGAAGTTTTAATATTCTAAACGCATTTTGTGTTTCGCAGTTTCTCATCAGACTAGCCAACGGTGACACCAAGCTGAGGTCAAAAATCTACTAATGGTATGGAAACGTTTAGCCTATGAAAACAAAAAATTAGACTACAATATACAATTTAAAAAAAGAAGGAAACCAATCTTTACATAGAAATTTGGATCAATAAATTTTTCGTGACCATCAAATGATTTCAGTGTGCTATTCATTTTAGAAGTACACGAAAATAATAAAAGAAACGTTTGGTCATTATATTGGACCGACTAAAAAGAAAACAGCAACAAAACGTGGGAATTACAACAAGTAAATCTTTTTATATTGTTGCAAATAACTCGGATAATCGTAAAATACTCAGCAAAACAATAATCCAGTCGTCGTCATATTATAATTAGACAAAACACATGAGGCAATACGGTGCCTAGCTAAGCGGAAGAAATTTATCCCGTTGAATAATAATACTGAATTTAAAGGAAAAACATACAAGAACCAAAGACATGTGAATAAAAATAGACGGAAAAATAATAAACAATAAACAAAGAAAATAAAAATGAAATACAAGTTATTGCTCTGAGGACACAATACCTCCGGAAAATGAAAACCGTATTTTCTTTTTCTATGTGCTATGTCCTTTCAGGAAGTAGGCGATCATGGCCATCCACGTCTCCCTATCACTGGTGGGTCTGAGCAAGCTTTCTCCTATAACACTTCACAACCCATGATCTGTCTTCTACTAGCTCAAGCCATTCATATATGTTTTCCGATTATTTCATCTTTCCCTTTTTCCCTCTATCTGGCCTGTTAATATCAGGTTCTCTAAGCCCTCCTTCATTACATGTCCCAGGAACTTCAGTTGTCACTTTCTGGTGCTCAATAGTAATTACTTTTTCGTTTTCATTCTAACACCTCGTCATTGCTCACATGTTCGGTCCAGGATATCCGTAGTATTCTTTTGTAGAACCAAATTTCAGCTGCTTCATGTTTTCCCCTTAACTTTGTTGATATTGTGCAATATTCACTGTCATATTGAAGGATTAAAACAACATAGCAATCTAGTACTCTCTTTTTTGTTTTTAGTGAAAATCTCCTGTTTCTTAATACTTTACTCAGTTTCTGGACCCCGTACAATTCAACTTCGGATCAATGTGTCGCACTTTCCATCTTCTGTTGGAACACTTCCCAGGTACTTAAATTTTTGTACCTGCTTGATTTTAGTACCCCCATCTGTATTTGGCTTTGTTAGCTGCCCTTTTTACTGATGACCATGAATTCGGTCTTCTTGCAGTTTATTTGTTGTTTTGTTTTGTCACTCTTCAGCTACCTTCTGTAGGAGGGCTTGTATTTTACTTTCCTTGTCTGCAATTAACACTGTATCATCTGCGTATCTTATGTTGTTGGAAATTCGGCCTCTGATAACATATCCTGGCATAACATCTAGGGTCCTCAAAATAGTCTCTCTGTACAAGATGAATGTATCCGGTTACAAATACATCCTTGTCTTATGCTCCTTTTTATCTTTGTCAATCTGCTGAAATCGTACGCAGTTTGTTTGCTGCCTGTAGAGATTCTAAATTACGTTAATGTCTTTCCAAAATATGTCGAGGCTTCCAAGCATCTCCATCAATACTTTAGGTCAAATTCTGTCAAAAGCTTTTGCATAATGGATGTGAAAATATGGAGAAAAAACTCACGGGAAAATCATAAAATGAGAACTGTATAAATATCATGATTTCAGAAACATTGTAATATATTAACCCGGGTATCAATAAATTGAATAACACTCATTATATATATTCGTTTTATTCTAAGTAAACTCGACCGGCATGGGTGCGTAGGGATTTACAGTATGAGAAAGGAAAGGAAAAATAGAACAAGGTATAGATGATGGTGAAGAAAGGATAAGAGAAAATGGGAATCAAATACAGAAGAAATGGCCCATAAACATATAAAGTCTGCAGCAATTAAAGGGGCAACTCTAGGGAAAGGAATTCCGCAGTAGGGAATTGCAAGAAAAGAAACTGACTAGGTTGAATAGGTGTTTACATTTGATTATATTGACGGTAAAAAGGTGGGACCCAGATCTAATAGCACAAGTGAAATGATGTGGTCTGAGCACCAGTGAAAGAAACTCGTAAAATCAGAAGCCGTGAAAACATTTGTAGGAAAGTAAGAAAAAGACAGAAATAGAGTTGCTAAAAATGTATTGATTACGTTGTACATCTTCTTTTGGATCCTATCCGTAACACCGAAATGAGTAGCAGGACTACCCAATTAAATATGGCAATAGAATTTAATGCACAAACGAACGATAGATTTATAAATGTCCGAGATTGATTCTGACGAGAAAAACATCCAGGATCGACACAGATAATCAACATTCTTAGCGGTAGCTGTAGCTATTGATTCGATGCAATAGACCAACAAATATTTATGCATATATATATATATATATATATATATATATATATATATATATATATATATAGTGATGATCCACGAATATGTATAGGATAAATTATTAAAAAGTTGTGAATTTAAAAATGTATTTCTTTGACAGTATTTTTTTTGTTTCTATTATATATATATATATATATATATATATATATATGTATATATATAAAATACATTACAAAGTTTTTAATAAAATTACTGATGTAGACTATAAAGTTAACTATTAAATATATAAGGAAAAGTAAAGCATGTGTTAAAACTGACTCTAAACTTTGGAGAGTTGATACATTTATCCATATTTAATAAAAAAAAACTTTCGGTTTTTACAAAGAAATGTTGAAAATCAGAAAATAGTATCCTCTAAAATTTGGTTTCACTGCATTATTAATGGTATATTCAATAGTAAAATAACGCTGCAATACTCATACACACAGAGATGTAAAAATGTTATTCATTATAGAAAACAATCTATAAACTATGCTTCTAGTGTTTAAAGAATGTCAAATCCTCTCCACCCAGTTTGATTTTTGTTCGTGTTAACGTTTTCATAATCACATGTATGTCATCAAACCAGTCAAGGAGATTGTATTAGAAAATTGTATACCGGCTACATCGATATACAACGGCATATGAGCAATTTAGTTTCGACAGGCTCTTTTCATGTATTTGAAACTGATTGTAAATGCTAAAATGCTGGTAGAACTGAATAAAATTTTGATTGACTATATATATATATATATACATATATATATATATATATATATATATATATATATATTAATGCAGGTTTCATTCAATAATATAGACAAGTTTTGTCTATTAATTTTGTGTAGGATCCGTCCATACCGTCTAATATACTTGATGGTGATGTCGTTGAAAGACAACAAAAAATCACATTAATTGTTCATTTTTTTTATCGGGTCTAAGCTTGATTGTATTCAAACCAGTTTTAAATTAAACAATTTAAACCTGGTTTGAATACAATCATTTTTGATATTTCCAATAGCGTAATGAAATGCCTGTAATCAGATCAGGGACCACAACGCCACTATTTTTTCACTGTCTTCGGCCATCCGCCACGGTAGGTATGGGTTTATATTTTCAATTTAATTCTTTTATTGTTAATAACTTAAATGTTCTATGTTTATGTGTGTCAATATTTATTATTTGATAATGGCTTATGTGAGCCGAAAGCTTAGACCCGATAAAAAAATCAACAATTACTGTGATTTTTTGTTGTCTTTCAACGATATCATCATCAAGTAAATCAGACGGTATGAACGGATCCTATACAAAATTAATAGACAAAACTTGTCTATATTATTCGATGAAACCAGCATTAATGAAAAAATGCTGCCATAATACACACACAATATATATATATATATATAATGTTTGGTGGTACAAAATTTGTACACTACTTTAAAAACAAGGAAATTATGAACAATCTCTATTGCTCTTTCTTCCAATATCTCATCAGGATAAAATCATGAGAATCTCAAATTAAACGAAAAAACCGGAACAAAAATAAGGAGCAAAAAAGGTGGAAGCCTAAAAAATATATAAATATAAACATATATTTATAACGAGGGGACGAGAATTTACGTGTATATAATTACCGAGGGCTAGTTAAAATTAAATATCTCCCAAGAAATAAAGAAACATAAAAAAATCCTTCTGCCGGCAAGGAAAATCTTTCGTAAAGATATGCAAACTGATTCCAAAATCATTAATTGATTATTGGAATCAACTACATGTAAATTTAGAACAATATATTTTATACAATTTAACATAGGCGATATTCTCTACTAGGTGTTGAGCAATAGATGTTTCCACATTGGTAGAGGGAAGACAAGATGTGCTACGCATTGTGCTTAATCTTATTTGCGAAGATATATTTTGATTAATTCTAGTTTCCAAATGTAAGATTGTACGCCCGATATAACCAGCAGCGCACTGGCAATTAAATTCATATATCGAATTACTTAATTTGCTGTAGCGCAATTCATTCTTAGGAAATTATATATATATATATATATATATATATATATATATATATATATATATCAACTGTAGCACTACCCTACTTGGCATTGCTAAAAGCCTTCGTCAGATTATTTGCTTTGAATCCATAAGATGCAAATATTTTCTCTCTTTTCCATACTCTAGCTTACCGATGTAGCTAAACATAGATAAACTACGCTGCCGCTGAATCACGTTCGCTTCCTTGGTCTTTTATGGACTTTGAACTTTTTATGCCAATCAGCGCAGTTTTTCAGACAGACACGCACACGCGCGTTCGTGCTCGCACACACACACACACACACATACACACACACGTGTACACGCACACACAAACACACAGACAAACGAACGCACAAAAAAACGTATTCTTGTAGAAACTTTCAATTCCTTTCATTTGAATTTGTTTTTTTTGTTGTTGTTTTTTTAATCATTTCACCCCGTGCAATGCCGAAATGCCACTGACGTGCGGGTGCCTACATAACTGTAAAAAGATTAATTAGAAAAGTGTGAGGAGTTCAAACTAGTTAGAAAGGAGCAATAGAAAACTGAGAATGCAGGTGCGATGACAGACACATAGGTGGAGAGAAAGGGAAGTTATACGGGAGGCGAGTTCCGCAGGCGGGAAGTACGAGAGAAGAAGCTGCAGGAGTAGAATTGTCGTCTGCATTTGGCTAACCTGATTGTGAATGGGTGATACGTAGTTGCCAGTCTGGTTGCACGAGTAAACACCTGTGAGGAGGCACCAGTGACTAAAGTTCGTCCGAGCAGAAGCCATAAAATTATTTACAGAACAAAGTGAGGCCACATTTCGACGCTGGGGAAGTGGTTGCATTCGAGTCGCCAGATCAGTACCTATCACATTCCAGATTCTCCTTTGAAGCCTGTCAAGAACACTGAGGAGAACGGCAGGGGCGCCTGACCATAAATGGCAGCAGTACTCCATGCACGGACGAATGCTTGACTTGTATTTTTTTTTTAATCATATCACCCAAAGCAAGGCGAAAACGCCACTGATGCGCAGGGGGCTACGTGAGACGGAAAAGATTGGAAAAGAGAAAAACCGGAAAGCACATCCTAACCAGGAAACAAGGGATGAGCCTCTTCACCTGTTCAATAGACGTGGGTGGAGTGTGAACCGGGCGATAGTTTAGTCTATCTACTCAAATTGAAAAAAATAAAATGAAATAAAAAAAGAGTGAAAAGATTGGAAAAGAGAAAACCGGAAGCCACATCCTAACCAGGAAACAAGGGATGTGCCTCTTCACCTGTTCTATATATGCAGGTTGGATTCAGGCGGTAAAAATGTTCCTGGATCGACATAGTGACCCCACCTTCTTAGCAGTAGATTTTGCTATAGATTCAATATAGTGGTTCCATTTGAGGTCTGAGGACAGGGTAAAGCAGAGGAGGCGTAGTGTATTGCTCTCAGGGAGAATCACTTGGTCTATGCTCATGGGAGGCAGGAGAGGTTGCATGTGATTGTTGACAGACAACAGCCTGGTCTTTACTCAAAATGAATTTTTGTTCTACGTGACAGAATATAAATAAATGGAATTTAATGCGCTCGTGTTTTAATTTAATATTTTAGTAGATCTCTTTATTAGTATATATATATATATATATATATATATATATATATATATATAGTTAATGTAACATATTTCATCTTCAGAGGCAAACACTATTTTTACAACCATTGAGAAATAAATATATACTTTTTTTTTACCAATAAGTGAAGATCTCAATCTACAACGTAAATAAAGCTAATACGATTTTAGGAAACCTGAAAGAATCATCATCATTTTAAACAGAACCATACGACCAGGATGTAAATGTCACATGTTAGGAGAGAAAAAAATCTTTGAGCAATTTTCTATATATATATATATATATATACATGTCATTGTATTACCATTATACCGCCGTGCAAATATCGATCTGTGTTGTCCCTGAAATGTTCTTTGCGAGACACACCTCTCAATATCTTTCCAAACGGCCACACGTAAGAATGTTTTATTTTAATGTTTCTTTGCCGGGTTCAGCAGTTCCACACTCCCGTCATATATCTTGTCCCTGAAATCTCGTCCGTGGAAATAGTATTTCTCTCCCACAAGGTTCCTTTGATCGAATTAAGGATGTTCTCTTAGCTACTTCCTGTCAGTTTTATTTAAACTCTCACTAGTCAGATGTTACGGCAAAAATACTGTCCGGAGCATTAACTGGAAATATTCCAAACGCATAGTGAAGCAAAAGCAAATTCTAATTCTTTAATTTGTAACTGTCTAGATTAGTTTTGACGGCTTTGAAGTATGATATCTTGTTCAAATTTAATAGTATCCTTTAGTTGAAGGTTAATCTATATATCACATATTTCAATATATATATATATATGTATAAATATATATATATATTAGTCCTCAACATACAAGCATATTTTGCTGCGTCACAGCTCTCTCTTTCTTCCTCTCTCTTTCTTTCTTTCTCTCTTTCTTTCTCTCTCTCTTTATATATATATATGTATATATATATTCATTTTTAAACGACTTATTTTGCTACCTTGGTTTCTAAGATAAGTGGTGTCTTCAGGAGATTTTTAATAATTGCTACTAAAATCGCCTGAAAAAGCCATTCATGGTAGAAAACAAGGGAGCAAAATAACTCGTGTAAAAATGAAAAATATTCAAAAGTTCTACAACATAATTGTATAGAACACTTTTTAAGACAAATGTGTACTGGTCTAACCCTATTAAGACCAAAAACTAAGTAGTAAACAATCAATCAATATATATATATATATATAAATATATATATATTGTGATGGGTGAATTTTCGCAATATATATATTTTTTATATATTTCGTTCATACGAATTATTTCTGTAAGAGTTTGTCGATGGTACACTATTCTAAGATGCTTTGGCATCCTCTGCGAGAGAAGGATCACTATGACACAATTTACTCTGCGAGAAAATTGGAAGCAACATGCTTAGTCTTTCGCGCAGGAATCTCCAACAACAACATTTCAGAGCGTTTGCCTGTGAATCCCATGATAGTACAGAAGATTCGAAAATATTAATCCAATGTTAATTATTTGAATGAAAACGTGATAAAATCTATGCATTGTGTATCATATTCTTAAAGAATTTCATCTAATTTTTAGTGGGGTAAATTATACTTTAAATTTATTGAGGCTTCACTGAATATATGGATCATATTTGTTACAAAAATTAACTTGTACATCTAATCTCGTAAAAAAAAAATATCGAGATCATTTAAAAACAACGAAGGTTAAAAGAAAAGTTGGGAAAACACAAAAATGCAAAAATTAATTTTGATCTTTAGCGTTACTATATTTTCAGGTGCTCTTGGTTGTGCACAAAAAAAATCGCCTCTTCACTTATATATATATATATATATATATATTTATATATATATGTGTGTGTGTGTGTGTGTGTGTGTGTGAAAAATACTGAGAAACTGTGGAAATTTTGTTAAATTTTAAAAATTATTTATTAGTAGTATCATATTATTTTTATAATACATTATGTGCCGAGAATGTACTTTGTGTCAGGAAATGTTTTTCGAAACCATGGTCACTCTATGCAAGGGAATGAATTTCTGATTTTATATATCGAGATCAGTTTATTTTTTCTGACGGGAAAGGTACACCTAGATTTGTGTAAAATGTTTTGTACAATAAAGACGGGTGCTGATGATGTTTCGCCTGAAATAGGCCTAACCTTCCGATTTACCATGAAATAACGTGCCTGCCTTAATTTTTCTTATATATATATATATATATATATATATATATATGTGTGTGTGTGTGTGTGTGTGTGTTTCACGCTTTTTTCCATGTTTTCTTTTTTCAGTGTCTTTATATTTTTGCTTTCCCTATTATTATGTATTTCATTATAATTTCCAGTAACAGTGTTATTCATATCACTCTTCGCCCGAAGAATCTGATTGATGTGCATCGGTTAGAATTCTCTTTTGATCTAAGTCACATTCCTCAGAAATTCCCTACCATTTCCTCGGTTTTTAAGTGCACTTGATGAATTTCTTTCACCTTTTTCAGCTACAGTATACATATAACTATAGGTACAATAACCTTTCTATGCTTTGTAGACTTTCTCATGTTTGTCTTCATTATATTTATTCCAATTATTTCTATTTCCTTTCACTGCTGCCAGAGGTAATTAGTGGTTCTTGCAGAAGCTTTTGTGACACAAAGTTTCCACACCTGTTCATTGCTTTTGAAAACATTTTGTTTTTACTTTATAACTATTCTTTTAGATTTTCTTTTCATTTCTGACGTGGTGCACTTTTTTTCTATTGGGATATTTTGCGGATAGTCAATATCCAATACTAAATATATAAGCCTCAACTTCCCAGGTCATATCTTTTATTTATTTATTTTTTAATAATTTTACTTCAAGCAAGACTGTAAAATCACTAAGATTTAGGAAGTTTACTGAGTGCGGTAGAATATAAGAAATATAATTATTAAAGTGCCTTTACAATAAAAAGATTGGAAGTTAAATTAATATTGACTGATGTTTCATTTTTTATGAATATTAACTGGAAACCAAGGAGGCGGAATAAACGTCATCAAAGGAGATATGAGAGAGAAGACGTGTTATTATTGAAAGTACGTTTAATACTATTTCAACTATAAAATGATGAGATATTTCGACAATCAATTATTGCTCTTAACTTCCTGAAGTCAATGGTCAGAGTAGAAAGTTATTCAGTAATTACCATAAAATGTCAAAGGTATCTACGTTACGGTGGTTAAATATTACTGAAACTGAGATGCCGTATCAATATCAATAACACTGCAGATGATTATTTGTATATTATGAATAACTAAAATACACATCAGAAGCAACTTTCCAAATGTTACAATATTTTTCAATGCATGCAAGAAATAAATTATTTTAAATGCAAATGACACATTACGGCAAAAGTAATTTCTAGTAACAGACGTAGCAATTGATACACAATAATATTTCCACTTCATTTTATTAAAACAATCATTTTATAAATTTTCAGTTACGAGTTCCAAAAATGTTTCACATATCTAAGATGTGCATTTAAATCACTGATACTATTTTCAAGTGTCAGTATATTAGAAAAAATGGACGAGTAGCATTTTCACATGTAATAATCTATGTGCCTTGTAACAATTGTCGTAAATGCTACAACATATAAAATCTGTGGGCGGATATAGTTTTTTGTTGAAAGAGTTATGTCTAAAATATTTTATTTTAAAATGTTAGACATACACTTAGATTTGGAACTCGAAGAAGATGAGCATAAGCTCCAGAGATACTATATGAAATGTCACACGTAGAACAAGGAAACCAGTTTCGAATACTGTTAGAATTTTGAAAACTGAACAATAAAGATTTCCTGATGTGATGCTTCTTCATTTCTCTGGGACATATCTAGGCCCACATTTGACATAGAAAAATAAAAATTAAAGTAAGAATTTATGTAAGTAAGAATTTATGACAGTGTTTCAATCGTTAAGGATCGATATATATGATATTCGCATATTCTAAGGTGAATAGTTTGCAATGTTTAAATTTTTTTTCATAAATTTTATATAATAGAATTTTAATTTTAATAAAATTAATTGTATATAGTTTTTCGTATAGACAAAAGAGGCAGGGGTCATTTAAACCCTTAAATGTTCTTTTTATTAAATTTCCCTTTTATTGTAAGAGTTTTATTTGTTACTTTTACATGATGAAATATTTTGTTAGGGATGTTCTATTCTAGTACTTATTATTATCAAATGAAAAAAATGCTGATAAAATCCTTATTACAAAGGACGCTTAATACTACCAATATAAGTATTTATATTACTAAGGTTTTCATAAAGAGTACATTGAGAAATAATAGAGTGTGTAATGCACTTATTTTCCGAAATAGAATCTACATTTTCATTCATTATTTTCTAAATTATTGATCCCCAAATTTTAATTTACTGCTAACTATTAAATTCTTAAAAGTAAATTAGACAAAAATTTAAGATAGTTCACATTTCAGTAGCATGTAAATGGTGTTTCCATGCTCCTTAAAACCTTTAATATTCTGATTAAGTCTTTGCTGCCTTGTATATTTGATTTGGTTAAAATATAAACTTGAAATATATTTCCTATATTATGTATTTTGATTAATTTAATGAAAGCCTTAAAATTATCTATCACAGGCATATCCATTTGACAAAAATATTTTAAATCTATTAATATATTCAACGTTTAAATGAATTGACCTCGATTGTGATTATTATATCTGTTCATTACCTATCACAAGTACATGTCATTGGCACAAAACAGTTAATATCTATTTTAAAGAAATGGACCATTCTTATGATCAGCGAATTAATGCAAATGATCATTTCCTTCAGTTCATAATATGTAGCAAGTGCTTTATACATTTTTATTCAATATTTCACATCTTCTATATGAGTTATCTATATGATAAATATACAGCACGATTTTTCTTCTAAAAAGTATTTAGAGTTCCAGCTTAGCTTTTTAAGGCATATTTTTAATTCCAATGCTCCTTTTTTAAAACGTTAGATTTTCCTTCCACTAACATCATAAGATGTCCTAATTTATTTTTACTTGCTCGATTTCTGTTTTTTATTCGGTCTTCATATAACTGATATTAAGCCATTTCATCTAAATTTCTATTATTTTTATTTTATTATATCTGTTTATTCTATATTTTTGTGCTTTTTTTTCGAGTAATTTTTGAACGAATTATTATTTACATCATTTGGGTTATGTTTTTCTTTATCAGATTTTTCTGTTTTGATTTTGTGTCCTCTTTGAATTTTGTGAAGAATATTTTTGCATAAATTTATTTAAAAGTTTGTGTAAACGTTTAAAAAGTTTCTGATAACAGATATTTTTTTGATTATTTCATATCCCTTGTTTCCTGTTTAGGATGCAGTTTCCGGTTTTCTCTTTTCCAATCTTTGCACTCTTTTCTTTTTTATTTTTTTTCAATTGGAGTAGATAGAGTAAACTATCGCCCGGTTCACACTCCACCCACATCTACTGAACAGGTGAAGAGGCTCATCTCTTGTTCCTGTTTAGGATGTGGTTTCCGGTTTTCTCTTTTCCAATCTTTGCACTCTTTTCTTTTTTCTTTTTTTTCAATTGGAGTAGATAGACTAAACTATCGCCCGGTTCACACTCCACCCACATCTACTGAACAGGTGAAGAGGCTCATATCTTGGCGTCATCGGCTTGCTTGGGGCGATATGATTAAATATATATATATATATATATATATATATATATATATATATGTAGAGTCGTTACGTTAAAGTCGCCTTTTTAAGCATAAGTAGACCAAGAACTGTAATATAGTAACAACAAACGGATACTTAGGAAGAATTATAGGTAAATATCAGCATTATATTTCTAGTAATATATCCTTAAAAGTGAGAAGTTATATGGATTGTGCTAATTTCATTAAAACAAGCACGGAATGTTTTTATAGTATCTTATGAATTACATTATCCTGTTTTAGTTGTTCCAAGTACAGTTTGGTTGTATACAGTATTAATTTGTGCATGTTCTAACTTTAATTTCGTACTTGTTCATGTTCTAGCATCAATTCTCGCAAGATCTTTGCGTACGTATTTCAATGTTTACTGCTGAATTCACTGTGTCCAATGAGGTATAGATAATCAAAAGTCATGTCTTCTAAATATTTGTTCCAGACATTTCTTCTCTTGCTATCTGATGACACATTCAAACTCTTGCAAATCATGATTGTTCCTTCTACATCCAGGCGATTATATTCTTAGGATTTTTCAAAATATCCACATCTCTACGGCCTCAATTGTATACTTAACATTTGAGCTAATTTTCAATTCTACACCGTGAAAAGTTTAAACAGATTCGCAGCAAAATCTGTGATTTCTCGTTTTTCTGTTAATGTAATGTTTTCCGGTTAAACTTTGCAAACTTGTTTGCACAATTTTGTAAAACCCTTGTGAGGTTTAAATTATTCTGTATAAATTATTTTTTCAGATTCGTCATTATATATGTAAAGAAAACTAATAGATTTTGATTTAAAATAGCTCATTTATATATTTCTAGAGAAAATGAAGGATAACGATACATATTAATCATAACCCGAGTAGATATGACACTAGAAATCATAATTGTATTATAAGATTGTTTGACCAAATATTTGGATATATTTTTTACGAAGTTTCTAAGTATTTAGCTCACATGACACATCTTCTGAGTGGTTACAATGATGTTAACAGAAATCCATGCACCATCCATGATTAGAGTATCATGTGGTGATATAAACATTGCTCTGCGACAATAAGAATAACCGGATAACAGACGCAAGTCGTAAATATGTAATGCGGTTGTATGACGTCACGAAGGACCGAAAGGATAAGAAACCGCATGCTTAAATCTATGCTAATGTGTTGTGACAAAATTAAAATGCAATTTTATTGCGTGTGAGTTGCTTTGATTTAATGTGGATGGCTTCCAATATCTGACGTTTTATTCTGTGTTTATTTGTGAGTATTATTGTCTCATCGACTGAAATCCGTCTAAAATTAGATATATGGTTATGTTATTTTAGAAATGTAATTTACTTGAACTATGATCAGAAAGGTGCCAGGTAAGTCTACGGGACATTGTGGTTGTAGTAAAAGCTATATATGCACTGTGTTGATAGTGGGGTTACATAATGCAAGAACAATAGTGTAGCTTTGCACATAACTAATATAAAATTGGCCAACAGGAAATAGTATGTCTCTCAACATTTAATAATAATACCTATCTGGCAAAATGCAGATTGTGACACACTTTTAATGCAGGAAGAAATATTGATAAACGAAACTTCCGTCAACAAAACAACATGAAAAATTTTAAACACTCACACAGACACAAAAGATTCGAAAAGAATAAAAACCTCTTTCACACACACACAAACAATCATACACATCGAATTCTAATAGTATCACCAAAACATTAAAAAGAACTAGATGACCAGTAGAAAACAGTTTCAGGATCCTCAAAGATAGAGAAGGAGCCGGAAGAAATATAAAGTACGAGTGAAAAAATAATAATAAGAAAACGAATAAAAACAAAAAACAAAAAAAACAAAAAACAAAAAACAAAAACAAAAAGCAAAACAAAAAAAACAAAAAAATGACAACAATCCAATACACATAAATCGTCGGACTTATCAATTTATATACTATATATTGGCCATCAAAAAAGCAAACGGATCTCTATGTGAAGTCACATGTTTATTCGCTTGAAGTGAGTCAGCTTTAGACTTAAAATACATGTAGCGTCCCAAAATGCTAATATAAACCAGAAACAAGTAATATAAATAATAATAATAATAATAATAATAATAATAATAATAATAATAATAATAATAAATTTGAAAAACTGTCAAAATATAAAGACCTAGAAATTGAAATAGAAAAAATGTGGAAATTGAAAACAAGAGTTGTGCCAGTGAGAGTAGGTGCACTTGGAATGATAAAAAATGGAACAAAACAACACATTGAAAGAATCCCTGGAAACCCCAGCTTAAGAGACATACAAAAAATTGTCTTATTAAGTACAGCCCACACACTAAGGAAAACTTTATCTATGTAATGCTGAGGATGATAGGGAAGATAGAAAAACATGAAATGGAGCCATAACAACACGCCACTACCTGCCTTAGGTCTCCCCGCAGACTTGGTTGGTAGTGAGACCAAAGCAGAAATCGAAATATGATGAAAAATGACATAATAATAACAAGAACAAATCTACACTTTAAACAAAATGTTCACGGCTTCTCGCACTTTGATCAAGGCAATATAATTGAGCAAATAGTATATGTTAATAAATATAAATGTTGTCCTAAATTTTAAGTACAACTGGGTGTTTCACGCATTATGCAATTATCAGGTGTATATAAAGAGCTGGCCGTTTTTTCTGTCTTATATAACATTTTTGGTATTAACATTACTTAAGTTAAGGTCTATATAGTTTGTAAATTATGTGTGTGAATAATGTTATATTCATTAAATGCATAATTTAGCTAGGTTTACACCAAACCCAAAACTCAATTTTAGACAAATGATGTGATAAAAATATTGTTTCAGGATCCAAGTTTCATTAATCTTGCAGTGATAGGGACGTCAATATATTTTTTTAAATTGGGGCGAAGAACTATTTCTTTTCTCAATAGGTTTGTTTGTATTATTAGATATTTATTTCTAAATAGGGAATTATAAAAAACATGTAAAATTAAATGAAATAAATATGTATAAAAAACAAAAACGCACAAACACTGGTACGTAGGCATCAACACAAACATTTTTATGTATGTGCATGAGCAGACACATATCTATACATCTATGTATGTATATATATATATATATATATATATATATATATATATATATGTGGGGGGGGGGCGTGCAGAAAACGCTATGGAATCAAATAAATTAAATGTACAAGTGTAAAATAGGAAATTGCTAACGAAAAATAAATGGAGAATATGAAAAACAAAAAGAATAGTTGAGTCGATGTGAATTAGTCAGGGTTTAGATATCTAAATAAGAATTTGTTTCTGTGTCTGCATGTGGTCGTTCATACATTCTCCTTTTTTATAACTTTGTATTATTTAGGTGTTTTAATGTTATAAGTTCTTTTACATGCATAATTTACAAATATTTCGTATTCTATGGTAAGACTTACTTTCACGGTAATTTCTCATGTTATAGTTAATTTTTTGTTATCTTTTTTCAACAATATTTACATTGAGTAGTACTATTTTGCATTATTAAAAGTCAGTTCATCATTATTGAATCGTGATTTCCATAGACCGTTTGTTTAACACATATAGATCTCACACTATATATTAGCTTAGTAAATTATATATTTGGCCATAAACTGACCATTAAGTGGGCATGTGGTGTTTTTTCGACAGTTACAATTATTTTTGTTAGATTTAATCTAAATGTTAGAGGAGTTACTATTATTTTTCTAGGTTAAACATGTTTTTATTTAAGATCATATTGTTATATAGATAGATAAATTTATCTCTGTTCTTGGAAAAACTATAACTAAACTGAACATTGTTTTTATGGAATTTCTATAAATGTACGAAAATGCTTAAAATTTTTTGAGGATAAAATTATGAAAACTTACATTGTAATTAATTTAGCTAAGGTTTTAATATATTTTATTTTGCTCTTATTAAATCTATTATTATAACTAAAATTAGAAGACAATCTAAATTAGATACATTTATGTATACTCTCTAGTATTCTATGGTGGTGGTCAGAATCTGTATTTGTGTTTGCCATAAGATAAATAAATATCGGAACTTAAATGGTATACTTTTTCAATAATATTAGCTTCCTATTCAATATTTGGGTTTCGATATAATACAAGTAAAATTATATATCTAATAAATAGAAACATTTTCCACACCCGACATAAATATATAACGACCTCAACTTAATTTACATGTTAATTCAAATAGAAAAAAAACAATCAGTTCGTAATATGCAAATACTGATTGAAAAATACGTGAAACCCTGAAACGTGATTAAAACGTAGGATAATATATATATATATATATATATATATATATAGAGAGAGAGAGAGAGAGAGAGAGAGAATAAATAAATAAATAGAAAGAAAAAGAAAAATAGAAAGAAAGAGTGTGTGTGAGGGAGAGAAATACCAAAAGAAAGTTTTGCTATATGACGATATTATACTTGGATTTGCATAATATGTAATTTTAGCCTTCTCATCTAATCATTTCCTTTCTCTGGCTATGAGATATATAGCTCAAATCTGGTTCAGCAGTTATAATCCGCTTTATTATTATTATTATTATTATTATTATTATTATTATTATTATTTCCGTTGCTGTTGTTCATCAATAAATAAAAAAACCTGAAGTAGATAAACATATTTTCGAATTAAATCTTAAATTAGATATCACTTGTTACTATTATCATCCAATTATTATAAAAAAATTGAAAATTGCAAACTTAGAAGAAATGCGCCCTGGAACATTTGTTATTACCAAACCAAATGCCATATACTCCGCAGTAATTATTTCGATTCTTATGTACAGGATAAAATGTTGCTCCCGGGCTAAACAATTGCTGAGCGTAAGAGAAGCAAACATAAAACTCCAACGACATTCAAACCCCCTTCGACATTCATAAAATCAGATATATACTAATACAAAACTTCATCTATCTATCTATCTATCTATCTATCTATATATATATATCAGCTTTTCTAGAAATGCATACTGTTATCAGTTCATACATTTTGTTGAGCTGAGCATAAACTATTTCTTAAATTACATGTTCAATGCATATAGACTGTATATATAGAGAGAGTTTTTCAGAGAGTTAATTTAAAGAAAAAATCATTTCAAGCGTCCTGCAGGGCTGGATGTAGACATCTTTTGTAAGTCAAATATCATCTGTATTCATAAAAAACATATGTGTGTCGTCTTCATCTTCAGATATTCGTTGTCCTTTCCATTATTGTTAACAATAGATTTTTACTTTCGGAATAGTTTTTTTCTTGATATTATAAAAGCATTTCAATAAATATTTTCAAGCCAAGTTCATTATGCTTTATATTACTTGAGTTAGAATTTCTACTGTCAGTAACGAGCCGCGGGCGTATTTTTATTATAAACAAAATTTTCTCTACATATGAAGAATATATTGTTCACGAACAAAAATAGAGAATCAGATGTAAAATTATAGAGAAAATCCGAAAAAATTTTACTTACTGAAGTAGGCGACGTTTACAAATTAGACATTGAAGCCTTTCACAATACATATTAAACTTTACGAATTAGAGACACATCATTTAAAGCAATGAAAAAATGCCTCTTTCAAGTTCAGACTTTTATAAACAAATAGGAGACGGTTTCAGCGTAGAAACATGTAAGTTACCAAATGCTGCATGTTTCAACTTTGAAACATGAAAATTATTAAAATACTTAAAAAATTGATAATTCTCAGTGTCATTTCTGTTTCTATATAAATATCATTTAGTTAATTATTTAATCTCGTCTATTTTAAAATATACGTTCAGTCAGTTAATTGACACATGCTTAGGCGAACATGTCTCAAAAGACTGGGTAGATGATTTTCTCGTAGTGTGTTGACATTACTTTCTTCTTTAGAACAGTTGCATCAAAAGACAATGCTTATTCAACACACGAAATTAAGATTTTCCCATTGTTTTGAAAAATTGCATTTGTAGCTTCATTAAAATAACAGTAAATTTCAAACTAGTAATACGATTGGGTCCAATTTTATTCATTTTCCATCTGAAGGTTAGTACTTCTTATTATATATATATATAGATAGATAGATAGATAGAAGGTTAGTACTTCTTCAGTTGATACCACCACAGTTATCGGTCGACCACCGGAAGTAAGGATTTAAATGGGGTTTCCCCCTCCGGAAAACTGCCAACATTCAGGCCAGACACCTTACGGATGTATTTTAATGTACTACACAAATACATACAATTCCACATTAATTTAATACCACACACAAACGCACACTCACACATTATATATATATATATATATTAGCCATCCACGTACAAGCATGTTTCGCTGTATCACAAATCATCAGTGTGGCTAGACACATCCACTTACTTCTGGCCGCGATCGAAATTAGACCAATTTAAAGTCAGTTGAGTCTTTATATATATATATATATATATATATATATATAAAGACTCCGACCGTTCCTAAAACGGTCGAGTTTTGATCCCGGCCAGAAACAATGGATCTATCTATCTATCTATCTATCTATCTATCTATCGCTCTCTCTCTCTCTCTCTCTATATATATATATATATTCTAAGCGTATACAGTTAAATATAAGAGACAATGAATGTCTGTTATGTTTAATGATGAGCCTTTCTAAACATCGTATTTTGGCTTTAATTTCAGGTGAAAATATAGAGAAACATTCTCCAACATTTGTATAATTTTTTGTTAAGTTTGATTTAAGCTTTCGGCTCACATTAGACATCTTCAGAGAGGCTACAATGACGTTAATATAAAAACATCCACTATCAGCGACGATTTATATCTTGTGTGGATATAAAACTTTGCTCAGCAACAATAACAATTACCAAAAATATCAAACGCATTTCGGAAATTTATAATGCTATTCTATGACGACACCGTGTGAGTGCTCTAAATGATAACAGAACCAAATATCTAAATGCAATGTAATGTGTTAGGACCCGAGGGTTTTTAGATTTAATATAGATGTCCTCTAATATCTGAAGGTTTTGTTTACTGTTTGTATGGGTGAGGATTATTGTATTGTTGTCTAAAATGTGTCTGATATTACCTACATGACTAAGTTTTTCAAAGAAATTTGTTTAATTATAATCCAAACAATTATTGAAATCCACAATGTACATTAAAAATCGAAATAATTTCGGTTGTACAATCACACATACTCCTTTTCTAAACCTGAACTAAGAAATCAGATAGCTCTATCAAAATATCTCTGGTCATTGATTGACAATAATCTAACCCCCATAATTAAATGGAATATCATTAAAAAATCCAACGCACCTACCAATTTCAAAGATTACTGTCACTTATTCCTGGATGAAAAGATAACTATTGCAAAACACAAAAGACGATTAGATCTGCTGAATTTGATGAGGTAACCAATTTTTAAATGTCGACATTGGAATCGGTTTAAATTATGTTAAACTTTTATCCCCTCATTCATTCCTCTGAAGATTTTACACACATCACACTATTCTACAGAATATATATTGTTTAATTTTAAACCATTGTTATATATATATATATATATATATATATATATATATATATATACGGGTTTTTATATGTCTATGGTATTGCTTACATATTTGTAATTGCTGGTGTTTGAGTGGATATATTTATGCCTGTGTTCGTAAGTGTGTATATGAATATATGTATCCGTGTACGGGTACATATATAGCTATGCATATGTATGTGTGTACGGATATATGTGTACACATTCACGTGTGTGTGTGAGTTGTATGTGTAAATACATCTGTTTTTTTCCAGTACTAAAGTTACCGTATTATAACTGTACTGTTGACCGAAAAAATTACCTACATTGTGGTATCATTTTTCTATTGTATTGTTAATCGAATAATTAGTATAATTTTGATTATATAGTGGTGTGTTGGTAATTATGATTAAACCGAATTGATTAACTATTATACCTTAATTGTTTAATTTTCTTAGTTTTTTTTTTATTCCAATTTCTTCTCCTTTCACTGGTAATATGGACATTTATTTTTAAACTAAAATAATTAAGTTTACAAAACTAAATTTTAATAGAATAATTAGGCTTACTTTAAAATTTGAATTTTTGAATTTTTAAATGTTATGTTGTATTATAATTGTTTTGTTGAATGTACAATTAGTATATTCTTGTTTATATAGTGGTGTTAGTATTTTGTGATCAAAACAGATGAAATAACTATTATCTCTTAAATATATTTTTAAATATTTTTAGACTGCAATTTCTTTCACCGTTAATTTTATTATTTACTTATTTTTATTTTCTCATTTTCTCCTATCACCTTTTCTTTCTATTTTACATTTATTCCTCTCTTCTTTCTTCTTATTTTTCCCTTTTTTGTTTACGCTTTAAGATACTTACCCTTTCTTTTTAAGACTCTCCCTCTCTCTCTCTCTCTCTCTCTCTCTCTCTCTCTCTCTCTCTCTCTGTCTCTGTCTGTCTGTCTCTCTCATCTAACCCACTTCCTTTACGTTTCAAATCTATGGGTCTGCAATTCAACTGTCAGACTGAATGTATCTTCGAACTTTTGTAAACATCCGATTATATGTTGCGAATATATATGCTTATGTATGAATATGTGTGTGCGTTCGCCGAACTGATGTATCTTTTCTTAAATTTTCTCTATTAAGGGAGCGACTGTTATTTTTATTCGTTTTTTAGGTCTTTGTGAATCTCATTCGTTTAAAATCGTTTGTAAAGTAAAGAGGGAAGCTGGTGATGGTTCGCCTGAAAGAGTCCCACACTTCCGATTTACCATGGAATAACGGGTCTGCCTAAATTTTTCTTATATTTGCCCTATATGTATTTATATACATATATATTTAGAGCGCTCTTAGAGAGTTATCCTACCACTGTATGTACAGGATACTACTTTGGATTTTTCTATGTCCACACTGCATGCTAATATATATATATATATATATATATATATACCAAGCGATTCTCCCGGAGAGTAATACACAACGCCTCCTCGGACTTACCCTGTCCTCAGATCTCAAATGGAACCACTATATTGAATCCATATTGCAAAGAAGGTTGGGTCACTATGTCGATCCAGGATGTTTTTTTTTCCGCCTGAATCCATCCTGCATATATATATGGAGTATTGCTGCCATTTATGGTCAGGTGCCCCTGTCGTTCTTCTCGGTGTTCTTGACAGGCTCCAAAGGAGAGTCTGTAATGTGATAGGTACTGATCTGGCGGCTCGACTGCAGCCACTTCCCCATCGTCTAAATGTGGCCTCCCTTTGTCACTTCTATAAATACTTTCATGGCTTCTGCTAAGACAAACTTAAGTAACTGATGCCTCCTCAACAATTGTTTACTCGCGCAACCAGACTGGCAACTGGCAACTGGGTCCCACCCATTCACAGTCAGGTTAGCCAAATGCAGACGACAATTCTACTCCTACAGCTTCTTCTCTCGCACTTCCCGCCTGTGGAACTCGCTCCCGTATTCTTGCTTTCCTGACGGCTACAACCTCCAGAAATTTAAATGCAAAGTCAATATTCATCTACTAACCACTAGAGTCTAGCTCTCTCCCCACCCCCGTATAACCTTCCCTTTCCCTCCACCTATGTATCTGTCATCGCACCTGCATTCTCAGCTTTCTATTGTTCTTTTCTAACTAGTTTGTACTCCTCACTCTTTTCTAATTAATCTTTTTACATTTATGTAGCCCCCTGCACATCAGTGGCGTTTCCGCTTTGCTGGGGGTGAAGTGATTAAAATATATATATATATATACACTAGTGTAAATAAAAAATTCCACAGATCTACGAAGAAGAGAAAAACGGTTTTAAAAAAAGAGCTAAGTACATGAACATCAGTCAAATGGGTTCTGACAGTGTCAGCATATTGCCCAAAGAAAAAACCCACACGAGTAATTAACTAACAAAAAGCGCTCAATACCTAGGTAGAGCGGAATATGTAAAGAATATCTAGTTAGCCAGACAAGTCTACCTAGGCTTCACCTAAACGGATCGTCAGGAAATTCAAAGGAGAATTTGATATATAATCGATCACGACTTGTCGGCTCGAATCCAGTCTCTTTATCCCCACTATAACTTCTACAGATATTTCTACGGCTTCTGAGAGCTTTCGTTGGCTTTTCAGCTACATACTAATAAACAAAATATATCTGTTTTAATTAAATTCACTGTTTAATAAATAAAACAAATCTGGTAATTGCAACTGAAACACGTATATTTACTTATTGTCGGTTGCTCTCTCTTGTCTTGGAAATACAATATTCTTTCTATCACTGGAATATTTCAGTAATATAATGCATCCTTCTCTGGTTTATATACATCCTTTTGAAAAGCACTTCTATTTCCCTTATATTGTATGAATAACTGCTTTATAATCCTGCTCAAATTCTCTACTTTTGTTGTTAAGCAATTCTTTCTTAGCCTGTCTGCATTGGCTGCATTTTTCCTCTATTCCGTTCCATGTCATGGTAAATTTTCCCCTTTTGTTTTGCATCAAGTCAAGAATCTCTTTAGTCAACCACCCGTCTTTTCTTCTATGTCTGATTTCCTCTGGGAAAATGTTGTTTGATGATGTCACTAGCGTTTCTTTTCGTGTGTCCAATTTCGTGTTTCAGTTTCTAATTATTTCTTCGTAGTTTTTTAATCAGGTTGTCAGTGTATTTTTCTGCAGCTTGAGTTCATTCACGATTGTGTTGTATTGCAATTTGAATGCTGCACTCGGCTTCTGCAATTTTCGGATCTTCACCTTTAGTTTGCATATGACTGGTAGGTGGTCGCTTCCATAGTAAGCACTTGGATAGGTTGAACAATGAACTAATGTATTTTAGAAACTCTTGTTAATGGTTAGATAATCGATTTAGATTTTTCGTGTCGCCTCCTGGTTGTGGATGTTCTTGAAACCAGGTGGTCTTTATTACCTGGCACATTGATGTGCACCATTGGACCAATTTTTCTCATCGGTATTTCCGCATTCCTAATCCAAATTTGCCAGTCGTCGCTTCATTTAGCTTCCTAGACATTCAAATCTTACATTATAATTTCTTGGGTTTAAAATTGTCTTGGCAGTTAAGTATGGAATAGAAAGATTCTGTTTCTTCCTCAGTGCTTTCAGTTTTTGTTTCATAGAATACTATTACAGAAACGTCGATTGGTCCCTTTTTGCTTGAATAAGTAGACATTTGAAAATCTGGCAGTATCCCAGAAAGCATGTTTCCATTTGTTCATCCATTTTTAAACCAAAAACTTATTTATATTTACATCCTGCGTATATTATATAAGCGTTGCCGCTGCTGAAGTCTCCATTAAGGCTATGATGATAATCTGCTAATTTACTGCTTGACATTTAATTGTTATAGGTCCTGACGTTGCATGGCCCAAAAGTAAATATTTGTTTGTTGCGCACAGTCACAAGACAAATGTCCAGAGTCACCTGTTAGTTATGTTATTCATTTCGGGCCGAGGGACAAACTATCGAGGAATTGTCTCCCCTGTACAACAATTTCATTAGCTTTATGAAATCAAAAGATAACTGCTATGATAACTCAAACAAGTTTACTCACTATAAATACCATTTAGATAAATTATTTACGAGTTGTCAGGCAGAAATACATGTACTGCTAAGTATTCGTTTAAATTTTAAATATCATCGTAAGTTCTATATTAACAATTTTTCTCACACACTTGTCATTTATTCATCTCTCTTTTCCGTTACCTTTCTTTCTATCCAAATTTAATCTACAATAATGTGTATAATTTGCGAAAGTGAACTTATTTATGCTTATACTATTTTTCTAGGTGCGCTCTTTCTTGAATAAAATATTTACAATTCACTTACATTTGACACTGAATAGCTGCTTGAGTTTAATAGCATTATCAGCATATTTGTCGTTAAATGAATAATAGTGCTTTCTCTCTCATCTGTAAGTCTGTTTTACATGCTCTAAAATTCTTTCTCTCTCTTTATATATATATATATATATATATATATACACACACACACATTGTAACCTCAACACATAACCATAAACATAATCTCAAAAGGAGATGAAAGTACTTATATGAAAGTATATATATATATATATATATAATGACCGGATGTAACACATCAGAAAATATGTTTATGACAATATCAGATGTAATTGCTTCCAATTCTTGAAAAATATACCGATGTTTAAAATATTAAGTTTTAAAATTCAGTTATTTTAAAATTTTAGTCATGCGTTTTAAAAATCCCTGTATTACGCTTAAAATAATTCACTATATAAAACAACTGAAAACACTAAACATATGAAGGCAAGATTGCGTAATCAACCGACTTCCAAACGAATATATATATATATATATATATATATATATATATATTAGAACATGTATAGAATTTGTTTTATGTATCCACTACAAATGTACAATTGCTTCGACGTGAATAAATGATACAGCAGGTATTAGTAGAGAGAGCCCAAAGCCTAATAGCTCCAAGAATATTTTTATTTCTTCATTATTCCAAATTTAACAAGAAATTTTGTGTCGTTTCACTTTTTCAAAGAATTAATACTGTGGTAAATACTCAAGGAGGGGTAGGTTTATGAATATTTTTAACGGTATTTAAATCTGGAGCAAATCGTTGCCTTCATTTATTACTTTTAACAGTAAGTCTAACGTAATGTGATTTCTGCTGTCTTATCAGTTCTTTGTGATTCTTTGTGTCCTCAAGTTTCGATTAATAATGATCTTCCCTATTTCTTGCAGTTTTCACTTAATTGTTGGCATTTTTTAATATCTATCTGTGAAAGCGATTGCATAATATTGAATTTTTGATATTCTTAATCAGTAAGGTGGAATACTGGAAATGATTACGAATACCTCGGTCTAACAAGATTATTCAAGTATATGCCATGTGTTTTAACATTAATGTTTTGCTTTAGTAGCAGCTAACCATGTTGGATTAAGTTAGCGCTTGCACTGTATATAATATGTGAGTTGTAGTGAATCAGAATTCAGAGAGAGAAGTTCTAATTCCAGTCGAGGTTTTCATTCTCTAACTCAAGTAGTTTTCGCACTTAAGGTTATAATCCTGCTATGTTGGTTGCTAATAGACTTAGCACACCCAAAGAGTTAGGAACTTGGTAATCATTCACTGTAAGCTGATTTCTTAGTATTGGGTTAACTGTCGACTAATATCAACTACCTAGTACCTTTACTGAACTCCAGTAGAACACTAAAGATCTCACTAGAACTTCTAAGAACTCCTAAAAACTGCCTAAGAATTTTCGAGTTAACTTCCTGTTAACTTTTATTATTATAGCAGGAAGAGTCCATTATCTGAAGAATAGGTATGTTTCACTATAACACTAAAACCAAAAATAACATTTGGAAAGGTGTAAATCTATCTATTCTAACTCCAGCTATTGCATTAATACCAGGACAGATTTAGTTCTATAGCCTTAGATGGCAACCCGTTTACCGCAGAAAAAATGCCAACCTATTAGGAGAAATTCTCTTCAGTTAGTCACGTTTCAAATGAGACATGATCGCCCAAGCGCATATCACGTAAGACATCTCAGTGACTGAATATGATATGTTAATTTACAATAACTCTTATTTTAAAGTTCTTTGAACTATCACTTCCTGATAGAAATAGAGCATTAAAACAAAAATTTGTCATCATTGAGTGGTTCCAGAGTTTTGCATCCAGTGTATTCTAAGATTTCAACAATGCTCGAAAATCATAGGCAAAAACAAAAACAAAAAAAATAAAAAACAAACAAAAAAAAAACAGAATTTATTTTGAAATCCGTTCATGGTGGAACCGCGTAATTTACTGCAGGATGTGTTTCTTGCTTAATTGGTAACTGCATGCTGATCTTCCCATTGTCCCATTGTCGTGTCGGAACTAAAATTAGTTTTAGTAATGAAACTTGAAGCAAAGCATTTGACAAGTTGCGTCCCAATGCCCGGAGGTTGGTGCGCCACATTAATCATGTTTTGCTAGAAAGTCTCCCTTGTCGATCTTAATTGTAAATGAAAATGCTCGCAATCAATCAGTGATGTGGCACCGTACATTTCTAAAGGGATTTTGCTCAGATAATCGAGGGAAAAAGGCATAGACTAATTACTAAACATAATAAAAAAATATCTAAAAAGATCAATGCATGTTCTTGTAATTATAGTCAAGAAAAGGAAATGTTAGACAAAATATGCAAGCACTATGCGCAATATTTCGCATCGCAGTATATATTTCAGTAAAATGAAAGTACGTTGGATACCAAATATATTATATATAGCCGTCATTGGTCACTAAATTAAAATGTATCACAATAAACTTCATAATAAGTCAAACAACATTGATAATAATAATAATGATAGTGTACCTCAAAGTAAATATATTATTAGCTAATACTATTGCAGCCAATAGCATAATAATTACAAACATGAAGAAACAACAATTCAAACCATATTAGGTAGAAATTTTAAAACAATTGCCAATGATGATAAGAAATTTAAGCTCATCTCATATTATAAAAAAATTAAAACAATTTACCACATAGTCTCTAATCATCATACAACCACACAACTGAAACCAATTTAGTGTATCAATTTGCATGCCAGTTCAGTGATTGTATCGCTGGTACTAATAATGAACTCACTACATATATTGGTTTGACTACAACCACGCTCTCCCGTAGACTGACCTGCATTATTTCTGATCACAGTTCAATTAAACAAAATTTCTTAGAAAACCATAACTATATATGTAATATTAAACATATATTAGTCGTTAACACAATAACTTTCACACACACATATAGTAAAAACACCTTCAGATATTAAAAGCTACCTACATTAAATCAAAGCAACTCACATTTAATAAAATCACATTTCAGTATAATCACAACACATTATATTGCATTTAAACATAAGATTATGTTATCATTTTGCTTTCTCACGCAATGTGAAATCATAGATCCGCATTACAAATTGAGGATCTGCGTCTGATCTCCTGTGACTGTTATCGTAGCATGGAAATATTTTATGTCAGCAGAAGATATGATCTATGATGGTGGATGCATATACGTTAACGTCTCTGTAACATCTCTGAAGTTAGTTCGCGTGAGCCGAAAGCATAAAGCTAGCGTAATAATAATATCGAAAGGGTGGATCATTTTTGTCTTTATTTTAACCTGAAATGAAACCAAAATATGATGTTTCGTACGGCTACTGATGAAAAATAGACATTAATTTTTTGCTATATTTAATTATATGTATTTAGAAAATTATTTGCTTCGTCGATACTATATATATATATATATATATATATATATATATATATATATATATATATAATACTTCATCTAAGCCAGTTGCAAAATTTTAATTTAATCATATTTTTTTTTAAATCGTTACACGTGAAAGTAAAATATACTTGTTAACAGTTTTCTATTATGGATTTTCATTGATGTAAATCACATTGCTTTGGTTAGTGCACATTCAATTTTGTGTGAGAATCTATTGCATACTAATTTTATTAAAAGCTTTATTAGTAAAGGTAAAGGTAATAGTACTAATAGTACTAGTAATAGTATTAGTAAACGTAATTATAGTTAAAGATTATATCCTGAATGTAAGTTGTGTAAATCATCCCGGAAAGTAAGTTATACTCCGTCATTCTATACAAGGAATCATTAGTCATTTATTAAAAGAGGCAGTTATTAGTGCTTTATTTCAAGTTCATAACGTATTTCTATTACAATTATTTGTTTAGAAAAATAGCCTCCAAACAAGCAATATCTATTATCGTTCTTTCCTATTTTACTGATTGTTTCATTCCTAACCATTTCTTTAAACAAAGAGATCTATCAAATTGTTAAAATTAATTTGAAATATACGTATATGCAAAAATTATATGAACATTTCATGACGTATGCTAAGATTATTTTGCTTTATTGCTTAAAGTTTAATCAAATACCTCATCTCAAACAGTTGACAGCTGTATGCTGCTATTGCTCTTGTAGTATTTTCTTGTCGGAACTAGAATTACTTTAAAATCAGTTCCATTCAATTGCATCATAGATTTGACGCGTTGGAAACGACTGCTATGAAGATATAAGTCGCGATAAAACAACTAAATATTGGAAACTTAAAGTTTTCATGTGTGGACGGATTTTTAAGAGATGTAAAAAACCCCAGAAATTTCAAATGTCAGAAAGAAACTGATGTGTTACTAGTATTTGAGTCATGGAATTAATCAAGGTTAAGAGACGAGAAATAAACGAAGAATTATCAAGACGATGGTGACAGAGATGCCTATTTCGGATATCCTTCTGTAGGATAATGAAGGAGGACTTATAACTAAATACTTAAAAGACCAACGACGACAGCTGCCCTCAAGACTGAAAAAAAGAAGGAAAAACGAAAAATAAATAAAATAATTGTTCGGCAAGAAAAGAATTATTTCAGCTTGGAACTAGTTGTCACCTAAGAAAACAAAATGTTTTACACCCTTCTCGAGGAATTATACCCGAAGGTTACAGAATACACTTCGAGCTGCAAAAACAAACTGGTGTTAATGTTTGAGCTGCTGTTGATTTCGATTGTTCAAGATTAGCCTTAAAGAAGTAAAGTTGGAAAGCAGATATTTCCAGTTAATGTTAGGATGAAATCTGATGCCTGATTTGACATCTAACTTTGGAAATTACTATTTCTTCACTAAAAACAGAAGTGGGACATTTGACGCAGGAATGATGCAAGAATAATTTCGATTAATCTTTGCCAATTCTAATAGGCCTTCATGTTAAAGTGAGACTCATATTCTAGAGCAATATTTTACGTATATTTTTTCAATTATCAGACATAAAGAAAATCATTTTGACGCTGTCGTTCAATTTGTGTGACAAGTACATGAATAACTCAGCACTTCATTTGAGAAGAGATTAATACATATGGTGAAAGCAAATGTGGACATTTTGAATGGAAAATACATGGAAAATTATGTCAGCAAATATAATATTTTCACATTTCATTAACCAAAAGTTTAATTTATGATGCAATGAATTATGGATAAATTTGTATTCCATACGCGGTATTTATATAGTGTCTGATGCATTTTCTTTAATTGCGTTTCGTTCATTGCAAAAATGACAGATTACAGAGCTATGTTAGTGAGCGGAGCATTAAGGTAATTGTTCATCACTGGAAACATGCAAAATCATTTGTGCTGTAAACGAGTTTTATAGCTGAAAATAATATATATCTAATCATGTTAATTATACAGTTTGTAGTTTTTGTAGAACTCTTTATAAAATATAGAAGATCAATAATTTTTAAGCATTTTCATTTGTCAACTAAGATTAATATATATTTCGATTGTTCATGATTAACCTTGAAAGAATAAAATTTGAAAAGAAATATTAACACATTTGGGGTGAAATCTGATGTCCGATTTGCTAGCTATATTTGGAATTCACTATTTTAAGTTATTATGTGATGAAGATTTACGAGCATTACTACATATAGTTACATTTCATTTATTCGGCTGGAGCGGCACATATATTGAGTAAAGGGCTTTGATTTATACGTGAGCTTATGGGAACACTATTCGTGTATGTATTCTGTAAACACATGTAACATTTTATTTGATAAGATGTAGGTGAGTTAAATAGATTAAGATACATTTTTATGTACTGAAATTGGGTAAATGATGTCAAAGTTACAAATGTATGTTTAAACATCTGAATATTTTTCTTTAGAAAATCCTAGGGATACTTCTGCCTCAAATGACACAGTAAAATATTTATTAGAAATTTGTTTTCAATATTCTTCCAGAAGTCATTTTAATTGGCTGTATACTATCAATAAAGAAAGAGGTTTCTACTAGAAGGCTGTACCAAAGAGATAAATAAAAAGAGAAAATTTTAATTCTTAAAATGATTAGTTGAAACACATTAATTCCATTGATTCAGAAAAACCAATTATATGCATTGTATATTTTTTTCTAAATTGTGAATACTTTCATTCATAGCATCATATCCTAGATAAATATTTTAGCAAATATTAACGGTCTACTTCACAGATAAAAATGTTTGTATTTAATTTTAATGTATAATAATATAATTTTTGTTGGAAGTATTTTAAAACATAATTAATTTTATGCTAGGAAGTACTCGTATGTATTGGAAATAAAAGTTAAAAAACATTTTTAAACAATTATAACATACAATTTTATATATTGGATACGGAGAATAAACTAACTAATATTTATTTCGGCAAATTTTAAACAAAATCCATCCGAAAGCTTTGTTTATGTAAACATAAACTATCGGTACAGCAAATCTGTGAAAAATTATCAGCGTGAGTTTTGTCAGAATTAATACTCTCGTGATGTTAGTGTCAACAATGCACAAGTAGATTCGCCCACATAAATTTTATTGGCAGCTATTCTGAATAACTTTTCACGCCATTTCTTGTTTGTTACATGTTACGAGCATATTTTCTTAAACAAAAAGTATAATCAGACAAATGAGCCACCAGAAACAGATGAAAAAGTTTGTTTTTGTGTCAATAATACACAGTCCGGGGATCACATACAGACTGGACCAGCCGCTTTAAGTAAATTTAAAAATAGAATTCAATTTAAACAAAAAATTTTTACTGACGTCAGGCAGGAATGTTTCCACCAGATGTCAAGATGAAAAGCTCAAGCAAAATGTATATTGTAACAAGTCGACATGTGTTATAACAAGAGAGACGTGGATAGCAAAATGCACACTGAGAAAAGAGGGAAAATGCTTTATTCTTTGGCAGATATTATAACCGTGATGACAAGTATTTTGAAGCACGTTGATTTGAAGTTTTAATTATGGTATGTGCAATAAATATTATATTCTACATATCTCTCCCCCAAAAATAGTAGATATGGTAAAAAAATCTAACAAAAAGTACAGCAATAACTGCAGGTTTTGAGACCCCAGAAACAAAAACAAATATTAGAAAACGGAAAATATGTAGGTTATTTTATCGGACTCAGTGGCAGATGTCATATTTGAATTTTCATACAGTTCAGATGATAGAATTACGTAAATTTAGGAGATAGTTGAAAATTATCTGAGAAGAATGCACCATCTGGGAAGACGAGAAAAATACAAAACTTTGTTTAAATTGTTATTATCGGTAGAAAATGAAAAATATCGTATTTCTTATGACCAATGAAAAAGAACAATTTTGTTTTAAAGAAATATTAAATATTTTGACCAAATGTTTCTGCAAGACAACTTGCTTTTAAATAATATTTGAAAATGTCTAATTCTGTACTAAAAATAACAAAAAACAAGCTTTTGTCAAGTATGCCGGAATAGTTAACAAGTCATATTGCTTCAGAATAAAGCATCTCTCTCGAGATATATTTAAAGTGTAAGTTCTGTTTTAAAGTTTAACGGCGAAAAACAGGCAGAAATATGGGCTAGAAGTCTAACAAAAATTTGAACAGGATAATAAATTTACACTACAGGAAATATTAAACGAATTTCAGAGAATCCACAATCTGAGACGTGATGCCGAAAATTTGAGGAATAATAACTTACATAAAAAAGAATAATCAACGAAGTGCTATGGAAATCAAAGTAACTATATTAAAATGTCCTCGAAATTTGCAAAAGGGGTTTTAGCTGAGAAATTACATTTAATTGGAGAAATCATATCTAAAACCTCATTCTGTAAAAAACGAGTTAATGCTAAGTATTATGTGTTAAAATTATTGAAAACATGCTCGATATTTTTATGTGGAATTATTTGAACTGTGGGATTTACCTTTAAATGTTTATTGCAAATATATAAGTGGACATCTAAACAGTTTAAAATAAAAAAAAAACATGTGAAAATTTAAAAAAAATGTACTGACAAAATCTTTCCGGAATATCTGTCGGATGAATTGGGTAGGATTTCTAAATTCGGAGTGAAATCTCAAGTGATAATAGGTTTGTCTTGGGAGATTAAACTGAAAAGTAGTTTACTATTTGCAGCAATAGATCAAACTAAAGAAGGATTAAACGAACCTGAAAAATTATAGTAATTAAAAGTTTCCTTTGTATAATTTTTTTTTAAAAATCAGTTTGTTTTAGAACTCAGGAGTAACTCGTCATTACTACGTCTGGATTAACTTTTTAGCAAGATGCAATAATAGGTAATTCTTCTTGGAGCTGAATCTTTCTGACTTGCATTTACAAATAGATTTTGAATAGAATGGTCAGAGTTAACATCTATAAACACGCATAAGGGACTAGATTAGCTCAACTGACTTCCTTTTCATATAAAGTTCTTCCAGCTATATTTTAACAACGTGTGGATACCATTATAAATCGATGTTTAATCAGAAATGACTGAATTGAAGATAAATAAATCATCAGGGCCCAATGGCATTCTAATATGTTTATATATTATAGATATTTTTGACAAAGGAATAATATACGAAATTTACAGCAGCGGTAATAAACAGGAAAACTGATGCAGATCAATTTTCTAAGAACCTAGATGCAATGTAATGCGAACTCCACCAAAATATCAGCTTAATGAGTCACATAACAAAACACATCATCCGGATACTGACGAGCAGAAGGCGCAGTAGAATCTGTCTAGGTATAGAACAAGAACACACTGGCTTTGTTAAAGATACCGGAACAATGAACCAGGTTCCTCTCTCGCACTTCCCGCCTGTGGAACTCGCTCCCGTATTCTTGCTTTCCTGACGGCTACAACCTCCAGAAATTTAAATTCAAAGTCAATACTCATCTACTAACCACTGGACTCTAGCTCCCTCCCCTCCTCTGTATAACCTTCCCTTTCTCTCCACCTATGTATCTGTCATCGCACCTGCTTTCTCAGCTTTCTGCTGTTCCTTTCTAACTAGTTTGTACTCCTCACTCTTTTGTAATTAATATTTTTACATTTATGTAACCCCCTGCACATCAGTGGCATTTCCGTCTTCCTCGGGGTGAAATGATTAAAAAAAATATGTTCAAAATGCTATCTGAAAGAGCAATAGAAATGAAGAAAGATTTTTATCTGAGCTTTATAGATTATGCAAATGCATTTGACAAAGTACGACACAAAAACTTAAGGGAGATGCTCGACTACGTTGACGTTTTCTGAAAAGATGTTAGAATAATCAAGAATATATATTGGTAGCAAACCGCATGCGTAGAATAGAATGTACAATCAGAAAGTATACAGAAATAGAAAGGGACGTAAGACAAGTATGTGTTTTCTCAACGAAGTTATCTAATTTATACAGCGAAACGATTCTGGAAGAAATAAAATCCTTGCCAGTATTCGTTTTTAGCGACCACAATATCAACAATGTAAGATATGCAGATGACACAGTGCTGGTAGCAGACACGGAAAAGAGAATTCAGGAAGTCCTACAGAATGTAGCGAGAGAAAACGAGAAGAAAACTGAATTTATGTTCATCAGCAAAAAAGAAAACAACACATAAATGCCAACAACAAATCAGAGAACTAAAATAGAACATGTATAGAAATTAAATATATGAGAAGACTTCTGACATAAGATGAAAAGTGCGATGTTGAAATTGAAATCTAAAGACGCATGCCAGGCCAATGATGGGTTTCAAAAACTAAAAAAATTACTGAAAAACAGGAAAATATCATTGGAAAAAGTATTGTCCTAGATTACTTCGTGATATCTGTTCTGCTCTAAGGAAATGAATGCTGAACGATCTCCTCAATGATGAAAAAGAGATGAAGCAGAAGACATGAGGTTTTACACAAGGATGCTGAGGATACAATGGAATGAGCTCCTAACTAACAACGATGTGTTGGAGAGGATGAAAAGCAAGAGAAAAAAACATAACTAAGGAAGAGACAGAAGAGATTTCTGGGAAATGTAATGAGGATAGAGGGCCTGGAGAATTTAATACTCACGGAGCGGATAAAGGGGAAAAGAAATAGAAGAAAGCACCGCGGTACCTACTTGATTGGCCTGAGTAAATGGATGGCAGTGACAGTTTTGGGAGAGATTCTAAAAGGAAAATTTTCAGAACGACAAGTGATAGGGTTAAATAGAGGTCAATCCTCTCCACATTCGTAAAGAGACACTGCACATAAAAAGAAAGTTTGCTAATTATGTTTCGCTGGTATCGTCTGGATTATTTATTATTTAAAAGTATATATAAGAAACAATATATCGGGGAGGTGAAAACTTTGATGTCAATACCTGACAGAATGAAGACTGTGATCAAAGGCTAGTATACTAAATATTAATTTTTTTTGTAACAAGTACTTCTTCTTGTTAAAGAATTTGTCGAGTAACACAAATTAAATTACTTTAATTAAATTGCTTATTTTCTGTCAATATGCCTCATAAAAAAAATAGTACTTGTTCTAATACTTTTGCACACTACTGTATATATATATATATATATATATATATATATATATATGCAGACGTATTAAATTAGTATTATTGTATATTCTTAATTACAAGTGTAGGAGGGTCTGTGCTTTCAGGATTTTTACTTCTGGTGAACAGCAATCATCATATTACATTACATCGATTTCACATAGGAATTATTAGCTACAATTACAGATAGATAATTTTTTTAATTATTCATATACAGTATGTATTATTTGAACTTAAATATGCTAGTTTAATTTAAGCGTATTATTTAAATACTATTTAAATTTAAATGTATTCAATACTGCTGCCACATCTGGTCGTGTGCCACTGCTATTCTTCTCGGGGTCTTGACAAAATACAATGGAGAATCTGTAAAGTGATCGATACAACATGGCAGACCGGCTGCAGTCACTCTCTAACCGGCGTGACGTGGCTTCCCTGTGCCTCTTCTATAAATACTTCTACGGCTTCTGCACTGAGGAACTTAGATCCCTGGTTTCTCACTAGGTACGAATTTGCACGAGATACTAGATTAGCTACTAGGTCCCACTGTTTTACATTGAAACCGATAAAATGTAACCGCAATCTCTACTCCAACAGCTTCTTTTCTTGCACTTCCCGCCTGTGGAATTCCTTTCCACATACTTCCTTCCCCGACAGAGACAATCTCCAGGAGTTTAAATGCAAGTTCAATAGACACCTCCTAACACACTAACTCGCACCCATTCTCTCAATCACTCTTCCTATGTACATCCTTACCAGTCAATCACCCTCCTTCTGACATTTCCTATAACTAATCACTTCCTCATCACCTTACCCTATGTAACCCCCTTCGTAATGGTGGCAGTGGAATGCCTTGCTTGGTGGGAAATGATTTTTTAAAAATGTGATCAAATATAGAATTGTAAAAAGAGTGTTTATATATCTTTTAAATATATTCATACGAAAGAAGATTCTTTTTAAAACAGATATACACTATATTACTAAATCTATTACTTCGTAACAAAAAGCGTTTGAAAGTAAAATATATTCAAGTGAAAAGACAAAAAAGAATATTGAAAATGAGTACAAAATTAGTATAATCCGTTTATCAGTCCGATTACATCCGAGCAAATGTCGAAAACAAATATATCCGCAGAGACGCTAATATATATTGACAAACGTTCAATGCCAAAATACTCTTATAATTCATAGTTAATTAACATTAAGCTCCCCAGGCATGTCTTCTGTATTCGGCCAACAGAGAGAGGGCTGGTACGAAATAGTATAATGCAATTAACACAAATTTAAATGTTATGACTTATAGATCTTTCTCAGTACTAAAATACATACTGGCTATAGGACCGGTCATACATAATAGTTTTAATCAATCCTTCACCGAAATTTGAGTCAGTCTCATTCACAATACTGCATATAATTGACGGTAAATGTAAACAAAAATTTTCAATTTTTTTTATTTCATTCATAGGAGAGCTGATATAAAATAGACATATTTTGGAAACCTATTGTAGTGAAAGGTGAGAATAACTGAAATGTAACAAGACAACTTGTTATGTACGGAATTATATAATTTTATATATGTTAATAAAGACAGCTGTTCTTCGAATTAACTCATTATAAAGCCAACGCCATTTAGTGAAATTTTAACAACTTTTTCTGCAGTAGGCATGTGAATTTCGCCTGTTTAATTGCTTTAGCATTTTAAATTGTCTAGTATGGACCATAATTTATCGACGACTAACATCAAAGCCCGTCGTTGTCCGTGACAATACTCACACAAATATCAAATCTCGTTATGCAATAATGTGTGTGATATTAAAAGGATAAATTTCATTAAAACTCGGTAATATAAACACAAAATTATATAATTTTTTTAAAAATATTTATTTTGTTTCAAAATTACGGCGAAAATATTCATAATTTTTCTTGATCAAATAATTTTTAAAACGTCGGAATTAAAATTAAATATAGAGGCTTATTTTTCTTTTTTTAATAAGAAATATTTTAATCGCGTTTGACACGTATGATTTGATATCTGTGACGTAAATTAGCAACCATCTTAGCCCTTAGATATTTTACGGAGCAAATGTAAACAATCGGCTCCATTTGCTAAAAAGTGCGAAAGGGAAAATTTGCTGAACTTAAACTCAAAATATATGTGTCGACCTGGTTTCCCTGTATATATGTATCCTTAGAAAATTTGAATGGCTTAATTTAAAAAATGTTAGCTTGCATAGGTTGCAGTCACACACTGACTCACAGATTGCCTTTTATATATATATATATAGATTTTATATAAATTAGGAAAGGTAAACATGCATTTGTGTGTGTATTTCATTACTTAACCTGTCTTTCTCATTTATCATTCTGCGTATGACGATAATCAATATCCGGCAAGAAATTCACTGTACTGGAGGATTTGAGGAGTGTTGAACCACCTCTTAATTGTTCTTGTTAACATCTCTACAAAGGTTCTGGATGATTGCATCTGTTAGGGTCCCAACTAAGGCTAAATAGCGAACCGCCGAAATGGGTTAAAATAGAAGAACATAAAAAATATCTTCGCAAAACATACAAGTAATATATTTTCATATATCAATCAGATAGTTAAGTGCCATACGTGATACAGGTTTGGGCGATCATTTCTCGACAGAGACATGACTGACTTGGCAGAAGACTTTCCCGCAGTAAGTTGCCATTACATTCTGCAATAGAGTGGTACACAGCCAAGGCTATTGAATCCAATCAGTCCTATTATTTAATCCATAACTGGAGGGAAGAGTCGGATTAATAACTATCCTAAGGGTATTTGTGCCTATGTGAATGCAAGAAATTCAAATAGAATTCGAACTAGGCTCCCCAACTTTTCGTTCCAAGCTGATATTCACTGAACCACAACGCACATACTTTTTCATTTATACCAACAAAAAAAAATTATTGGCCTGTTTTTTTTTAATTTTTCTTATATAGGAAAAAATAGTTAAACATTTGCCAGCAAATGTATAAAATAAATTAACCAAAAAATATGCCACTAAACAAGCGAACCAAACTTGGTGATTTATAAATTAATCGTTGACTTTTATTGTTTAAGTATTTGTCTACCTTTCATTCTTTTTATTCTTATTTGTTTATTTTTACTTTACATATTTTATTTTTGTTTTCGTTTATAAAGTTATATTTTCATTTTAATCATTTCACACCATTCAAGGCGATAATGCGACAACGAGGCACAGGTTGGAAGGAGTAAAAATAATGAGAAAACTTTATTGAGAGTAAACGAGAAAAAGCTCAATAATGAACATAATTCAGAAAACCATAAAATGGCGATTAAAAATACGTTCTAATTTTTGAGATTTTGGTAAAAGTTAGAAGTCTTGTGTGCCTTCCTTAGCCGAGAAATGCGAGAAAAATATGGTACTTCAACGTACGGTTGTATTTTACTAATCCAACAATAAAAAAAGTGAGTGAATCTTGTCAACCTCTCAGTCAGTTTTTTTTTAATCACATCACTCCAAGCAAGGCGGTAAGGCCACTAGTGTGCAGGGGGCTACGTAAGAGTGAATAGATTGGAAAAGAGAAAGCCGGAAACCACATCCTAAACAGGGAACAAGGGATGAGCCTCTACACCTGTTCAATAGACGTGGGTGGTATGTGAACCGGGCGATAGTTCAGTCTATCTACTCCAATAGGAAAAAATAAACAAAAAAAAAAGTAACAAGATTGGAAACCACGACCGAAGTCGAAGGAAAATGTACCGGAAACCTATTCCTAAACAAGAAACAAGGCGATCACCTCTACTCCTGTTCAACAGAAGTGGGTGGAATGTAAAACAAGGTGATGGTTGGTACTATCTACTCCAATAATAATAAAAAAAAAAAACTTTTTTATCTTAGTATAAGTCGAAACGACATTTAAACGTAAAAATTATTTACAATAGCAGAATACTACCCCTGTTAAAAAATTCAGACAAATTAAAGACAAAAATTAAACAGACAAAAATTTAAATTAAAATAAAAATTTAAAATAAAAAGCAGAAATCAACATACCAGTTTCGTAAGACAGACTAAAAAAGTTGAGCAGAAATACCGAACTAGGATTCCGTTCTTTAATTTTCCCAGAGAATTTACTGGTGTTATCCGCCATCTTAGGTTAGTTGAAATCTTGAGAGAGAGAGAGAGAGAGAGAGAGAGAGAGAGAGAGAGAGAGAGAGAGAGAGAGAGAGAAAGAAAGAAAGAAAGAAAAGAAAGAAAGGATGGCCCGCTGCGAAGAGGGGTTCATAATGACCGATGCTACACCGACCCTACCCTTAAAGAATTCCTTCAAACAGTGAAACCACTATGAAAACTTTCACCATTTACGTCGAAACGAGATTTAAACGCAAAAATTATTTATAATAAGTGGCAAACGTGATACACACGATTATGACATGAAAGAGTCATGACTGACATGGCAAATATATTCCCGGATGAGTTTGCCATTGCGGTAGACTGCTCGCTAACCAAGGCTATAGAACACAATTTGGCCTGTTACTTAACCCATGGTTTGAGAGAAGAGACAGATTATTACATTCCCACGGTTTTGCGCGTAAATGAATGCAACAAATTCAGCTAAAATTCTAATTCGGCTGTCCGATTTTACGTTGCAAGTCGATACGCATTGCAACACATCCAATCTTCCGGTAGGCTTAAACACATGTTGTCGATTCAACAAAGATCATAGATCAGCATAACAACTTCAATGAAAATATTTGTGTATATTTCTGTTATGAGGTATTTAAACTATGGCCCACTGGATAAAACGAGTTCGTTGAAGTAACCCAGTAACATTAATCAAAGGCTTCTGTAACTGATAACAGCAGAGGCAAACATAATCATGGAGATATGAGTTAACAAAAGAAATTAACTGAAAATAAAATATGCTGTAAAAGTAATGGAAAGTGGAACTAAAACGATCTAGAGCCGTGGATAAAATAAGTGTTCTAGTTGGAATATTCCAACGTATATCACCTGAAAAAAAATGGAGTATGCAATACAATTACCGAAACGTTGTGAATATTACGATAAAGATGAAGAAAAGTGCCAGAACAATGTGAAGCTTGTAAATGAAAATATTTACGGTATTTACGTTATTCGAACTATTTTCCTCATTTTGTTGCCATTTGTACGGCCTTCTTCAAGTCCTAGAAATTTAGAACCGAAAATTCTATTACAAGTACTGTAGTATATCATCCTCATTCCTTGTCAAAAAATTTCGATTGGAAATCATGAGTTATCTCCCTCTAACCCTGCAAGGTAATTCTCACCACTGCTGTAGCCTTGTATTATCACACAACATTCTGGGTCACTTCACCGGGATTAACCAAAGTCTATATTTACTGAGCCATGTGCCCTTAATGAGTTAATTACCAGACATTTCTTTGTAAATAAGTTCAGTTTGCATTTGTAATGTGTAAAAACATGATGTGAGAATATTTTCAGTGCAGATTATTACACGCTCATGATGCAGGAAGAAATGTTTATAAATAATGAAAAGAACAACAACAAGAAAAACTAAGACACACAGGGAGGCACACTAAATTCAAACGCGAAAAAAAAAAAAAAGATTTCGAGAACCATTGCAAAAATTGTATTCCAAAATCAAAAAGGAAACTAGATGAAAAATTGTGTAGAACTGATTCACAATAGCTGAAAACATTTTTAAAGTACAAAGAAAAAATCGAAATTCGAAAGTCAGTGTCAAACATGTTTTGGACAACGAAGATTCACCGAAAAGATTGAACGTGCAGCGTGAAAAAAAAAAATAAATAAATAAAAAACCAAAAAACACCCATTTTGGCCATCAGAAGAAAAAAAAAACGAATCTCTACATACTAAAGACATGTTTATTTGCCTGAAAAGAGTAAACTTAAGAATCGAAACTTGTGTAACGACACAAATAATATTATGGCCATGTATATATCTTTAAAAAACAAGTAATATTAATAAAAATAACAACAACATTCTAAACAATTTTTTCCCAGCTTCTCGCAATTTTCTATGATATATATATATATATATATAAGCTGTGCATTTGGGCAGCGATCTAACTTTTATGCATATCTCTTTAAAAAAAGACAGACATGTAAATGCGATTACGTTTTCTTTTTTCTTCTTTTTTATTCAATCTTTATGCCTCATAATGAGGCAGGTCGTACCTGAACGAACTTTGTTGTATATTTTACATTATTTTTTTTCATGTAGATTTTGCAAGTGAGTCGTTAGTATTAACATCTTATCCATCACTTTCTTTTTCGCTACTTCTGTATATAGCCATCTGCAGACAGATCTCTTTCGCTATATCACATCTCTTCGGTACTGTTTGGGTAGTTGGAGGAAGTGTGTATGTAAATAGGTTAGGGTTATTTATGGTTTAAGTAATATTGCTTACTTGAAAGAGTACAGACTTGTGTTCACAGCTAAAGTTGATATAAAAGGATTTAATATAGAAACTATGTACAATACGACACATGGCTAATACCATCCTTTTATACATAATTCTATGCCACTTACACCTGTTGATGCAAATCAGAGTCATAGGTGAGCTATTTGAACGAGCCGAACATCGTCCCATTACGATTCATCCCATTTATATTAAACTGAATGATAGTACTAATTATATATTAAGATTAACTAAAAAGAAGTATATATTGCCTACTAACTCTTTAGCATCTTGTATCTAAATCAGTTTATCCAATCTTAACAATATAAAAAACTATTACAACCACATCGAAATCTATTATTGATATGATCAGAACATGAACATAATTCTGAAATAGCTATATATGAAATAAACGCTTTTTTGTTTTTTTAAGCGTTTCACCCCGAGCAAGGTATGTCACTGCCACTACTGCGCAGGGGGCTACGTAGAGTGGAGAAAGGCTGATTAAATATAGGAAATGTCAGAGGGTGGGTTATAGGCGGGTAAGGATACCGAGAATGAGGGTTGGGTAGATGAGAGTGTTCTGAGAATAGTTGGGAGTTAGTGTGATAGGAGGTGTCTATTGACCCTACATTTAAACACCTGGTGATTGTAACTGTCGGGAAAGCAGACTTGTGGAAGGGAGTTCCACAGGCGGGATGCGCGAGAAAAGAAGCTGTTGGAGTAGAATTTACGGTTACATCTTATTTGTATAACTGTAAAAGGGTGGGGCCTAGTTGCTAATCTAGTATCTCTTGTAAATTCGTGCTTAGGCGGCACCAGTGATCTAAGCTCATCGGAGCAGAAGTAATGAAAGTACTTATAGAAGAGGCACAGGGAAGCCACATCACGCCGGTGAGAGAGCGGCTGCAGCCGGTCTGCCAAGTCAGTATTGACCACGTTACAGATCCTCCTTTGTATTTTGTCAAGAAGCCCAAGGAGAGCGGCAGGGGCACCCGACCAGATATGGCAGCAATATTCAATGCACGGGCGGATGGTAGATTTGTATATGTGCAGAATAGATTCAGGTGGGAAAAATTTCCGGGCCCTGCACAGGGAGCCGACTTTCATAGCAGCAGATTTGGCAATGGATTCAATATAGTCATTCCATTTGAGGTCCGCCGAGAGTGTAAGGCAAAAAAGGCGTAGTATTTTACTCTCTGGGAGGCTAGCCTGTCCCATGCTAATGGGAGGTAGATGCGATTGTCTATGGTGGTTAGTTGATAACAGCTTTGTTTTAGAGGCATTGAAATTTACCATCTATTTCCTACCCCAGGCCACTACGGATTGGAGGTCACTTTCTTCATTTTGTTTCTTCTATTCAGTTCTGGAAAGTTTAAGTTACCTGTAAGTAAGCAGTAACAGAAAATAGTGTGAGGGGGGATCACCTCAAAGCCATGTGTCCAGTTAGCAAGGGAGGGAGAGAGAAAAATAAAATAAAAAAAAACAAACATGGCCGGTCTTAGAATTCCTACATATAACCAAAACCCTAATATACCAAACCTAAATTTGATAATTAAGAACAATTTACACAAACATAGTCGCAGTGCATTACAAGAGCAACAAGTAGAAAACTTAGGTTAGTAACAAAACAGGAACAAAAATTAGGCAGAAAAGATAAGAACCAAAGGAAACTAAATAAATAAATAAAAAATTCAAAAAATTAGATCACACTGGCTAAAACTTACCAGTTGCAGGTTGACTGACAGAAAAAAGTTAAGAAAATTTCAAAAATTATCTTCATTTTGTTTCTTCTATTCAGTTCTGGAAAGTTTAAGTTACCTTTAAGTAAGCAGTAACAGACAGTAGTGTGAGGTGGGGATCACCTCAAAGCCATGTGTCCAGTTAGCAAGGGAGGGAGAGAGAACAATAAAATAGGAAACTTGCAGAAATAAAATGAAAATTAACAAAAAGTATTTTATCCACAAAAAATTAGCAAATGCATTAATTATGCGCAGTAATAAGTTCAACCAAAACGTCAATCTAAAGAACGCCACAGTTAATAAAGAAAAAAATAACTTAATTCTAAGTTCTTGAGAGTGCTACTATCAGATAGTGTCAAAATGTAAATCTGCACCTGGACCTTTTCAAATATCTCTTTTCCTAAGAAAAATACTTCTTTCCCAAGCTAAAATGTATGATCATACTTTTTTAAAAATTGAAACTGTTAATTCAAAACCTTCTGTGATTTAACACAGATACGTAAATAATTTATGAAACTGAAAAAAAATAAATAATTACATAAATAAATAAAAGTAAAATAAATAAATATAAACAAACAAGTAAATAAAAATTCAGCAGCATTTAATCATTTTCGTTTATTAAAAATTACCGGTTGCTTTTTATCCAAGATTGAAACCCGAGAGAATTGGCGTCAGTCAGCAATCCTTCCGCTGAGCTATGGGTGCTCGGTGAAAGGAGGCAGATATTTAGCATGTATATTATCACTATACACGGTTAATAGCTGAGAGTGTTCTGATTCATTGCTGAATGAACGATGCGAAGATGCTAGAGTATCTATTTTTTCAGTTTATATATATAAAATTTATTGTTTCAAAAACATATTTCTGAAAAACCATTTGACTTTCTTATTTAAACTGTGTGATAAAGTGGACACACATACGCCTGTAAGCATGGACATAAACAAACAATCAGACATCATCATCAGTAAGGTTAGACAACCGAATGTTTTTAACCCAGGATTGAAACCCGATCGAGTTGGCGTCAGTCGGCGATTCTATCACTGAACTATGGCAGACTTTTAGCATATGATGTATCATAACCAAGTGGCCAGAGTGCTCTAATTCTTCTTCATTCAACGATGAATTTGAACACTCTCGGTTACTGGCGTGTGTTTACATTGACACATAACATGCTCAAGTCCGCCTTCCTCTACAGAGAGCCCATAGCTCAGAGGCTGAACTGATGTCAATTCCGTCGGGTTTCAAGCTTTAGAACCAATTGGATGTCTAGCCGTACTGAGTAGCAGTGATACAGTGAAGCAGATTTATCTGCATATGACTATATATATATATATATATATATATATATATATATATATAAGTGTTTATGTTTGTGCATCACTCTGTGCTAACGATAAAATTCAAGAAACTATTGGATTTACGACGAAATGAGAAAAATCCCAGAAAAATATCTCAGTTCATATTCTCCGAAATATAACTAACATATTATCCCGTACCATTTTCCTCCAACAATCATGTAAGACAAAATGGATTATTGCCGCAGTATTTCAGTTGCAGCTCTCCAACCATAACTTCCCAGTTTTATCATTAATCAAAATTCTTTAGCAACACTTGCAGAAGTATAAGTACCGTGTCTTACCATGTTGACACTCTATACCCGTCCAGGAAATCAGATTACGTTTGTTTTCACCAAATTAGAAATATAATATATTATTTATTTCAGATAACATTTTTCTAAAGATCCGCTTACTTACTGAACAGTCTTCCGAATTAATGATATTATAAACATTTTAAATTTAATCTGTACACGCAAAGTCCAATCATTTACTATTCGCCCTCACCTGATATCTTCACTTTAAAAAATAATCTTGTCTTTCATATAACACAACGCATTTAGCATAACCATTTTAACAACGGCCTATTTATCTTAGGTAACATTCGAGAATTTTTTCTAAATCTAGGATTTAAGTAAGTTTTAAAATATTTATGAAGCTCTAACTAAAACACATTTGAAAACATTTTGACGGAAATTGAACTGTCTAATGGGGGTTGTTAGTATACACATCAATCATGCAATTGACGACGTATAAATGAAGATAAAATGTATGGTGCTAGAAAAGAATAAGCAAAATAGAAAATAATCAGATAAGTAACGAAAGTTAAAAAAGTTAACAAAATTGTTTTTTGTAATTAAAATTATAAAAATAGAAGACAGTGCAAAATACATTTTCGAAAATTAAATACGCAGCTCAAATTAAACGTGAAGAGAAGTGAATAATATATTTCACCAAGCAAGCTTTGAAAAAAATTGTAAATAGATGGTAGGGAAGGGAGAAACAGTAAAATGGGTACTTCCACTTATTTTCGATACCTAATATTTAAAATTATTTTTTTCAAATAAAAGAAAATCCTTGAAGCTTTTGTTCTAGTTTATTTGTACGTTAAATGATTAAACTTACTATTTACAGTAAGCAAAATAAACGGATGTTTTGCAAACAGAAATGAGATTTTTTGAAATAGAATTTTTTGGTTCGATTTCAATTGAAATATATAAGTTTTCCAAATTTACAGACATCCGGAAACAAAATTATTTCACGACTTAACAAGTTCGAAAATTATAATGTAGTTTTCTGTAGAGTAATTTGAGAATTATTCGCTAATTTAACATTTGATTGATCTGATTTGAAGAAAAAAACTATTTTTTACTTTAATTTTAAATTTTAGAAAATTGAATTTTAAAAGAAAAAGAAGTGGCGGTTACGTACTTCACATGATCTAATCATTAGTTAAACCCGTAAAAACTTACTGAAGGAAAGTGTTGAGAGACGTCTTTTTGTATATATATATATATATATATATATATATATATATATATATATATAATCTTTTATCCCCAAGCAACGTAATACAGCTGCCCATTGGGTTATAAAACGTATGACAGAAAAGAAAACAATATATGGGATGTTGCAGATAGAGTAAGAGTGAGATGGGAGTCAAGGAAAGAGAAGATGGCAGTTGATGTTGCATTTAATCTTTTTGAGATTGTAGCTATCATATAAACAAACACATGAAAGTGAGGTACACAAACAGAAAGGAAGAACTCCTAGAGTAGAATAGGCATTTAAATTTGTCTATTTTGTCAACAGAAGAGCGGGACCTAGTTGCAAATACGGGTTAATTGATGAAAGCGTGTAGCAAGAGAATAAAGTTCATCGGAGCAGAAGCCGTGAAAATACTTGCGGAAAAAAACAGAGAAAACTACATTCCGTCGATAAAAAAAGTGGCTGAAAACCAGCAGCAAGATAAAGACCAATTATATTGCAGATCCTCTGTGGATTTTGTCTAGAAATCCGAGATAAACAGCAGGGGCACCTGACAAGTTATGTGAACAGTATTCAATGAATGTAAGAATGGCGGGTTTATAAATGTAAAAGAGGGATTTTGACGAGAACAATTCCCTGGTATAACGACATAAACCATTTGACAGTAGTTGCAGCTCTTAATTCAATATATTTATTCAGAGAGAGAGAGAGAGAGAGAGAGAGAGAGAGGTGTTGCTTTCGGAGAGACTATTGTTATCCACATAATTGAATGATAGGAAACTTCTTTATTGCGGCTAATTGAGAGCAGATTCATTTTGGAGGCATTAAAATTTACAAGTTATTTTTTACCCCAATTAATCACACATACGAAGTCCTTTTTAATCATCCCATGCAGATTTCTTTTTGAGACGGTGTTATTGGCGTAGATGCCAACTTGATAAATGACTACATTAGGAAAATGATTGATGAATATCAGGAAGAGCGTAAGAAGTAGTATAGAGCCTTGAAGGAAACCCGCATTCATATGAAATGGTTTGGAAGTATGCCCATTCGGAAATACCATCAGTCTACCATTTAAAAAACGATATCCATGAAATCGCACAATCGTTTAGTTATGTCATAGACCTATAGCTTCTGCAGAAGGCCAGTATGCCAAAACCTAACAAAGGCTTTCGAGATACCCAGAGCCACAGCGCCGGCTCTACCTTCCTAAACAAGGGCCTGAAAAATATACTTGGTGATGGTCGTTAGTATTCTGCTTTGTCCGCTGTGGATGTGGAAACAGAAAAATTATTGAGTAGTGGAGAGATCGAAGGTTTGCTGTTATTTATCACATTTTGTGTAGAGGCACCAGTAGTCATATGAATGCAAAATAAATATCAAGCATGTTGCATATATAAAGCAGGGGAATTTTAAAACATATTCTTAGTATAAAAATTGAGCGACTTATATACGTCAAATACGTTACTAGTTACTGAACATAATCTGTAATAAAAGGATCTAGAATATCTGGGGAGGGTCGCTTCCCTACTGGAAAACAATTTTGCAAAACCGTCACTTAATATCTTCTCTCGTCGATTCCGCGTTGTCAGTATAGATTCTTCGAAATCTGTTGTCAAATGCAATATGTGTGGGAAGGCAGTTGGCCCAGACTAAAACATATCGTGCCCCATAGTTTGTGCACTTGTGATACATGCAGTGACACACTTCTATGCACGAGATAGCACTACAAGTACTCCAATATTTTCAACTCTTTTCCACCGCGTCTTCTCCAATACCTACACAAGATTTCAGGTTACTAACTACCAGTCAGAAACAGGAACTAGAAAAATAGTCTTCACTTGATATCAGCTAATTGAGTGTAAGTAATGAAGAATTAATTAATGTTTTTAATTCAATTTTTAAAAAAATCAAAGTAATTTTTGTAAACATTCATTACTATTCGTTTTTTCTTAAGACATTACTGTCCTTAATACATACTAATTTTAAAATTAGCCAAAATATTTACTAATTAATTTATGCCATATTTTTATTGTATTTTTCTTTATACGATGCGATGCAGATTTTTGAAACTGACTAGCAGTTTCAGAAATTTTTCAAAAAGTCCTGCTTTCAAATAATAAAACGGTTTTGACATTAATTTTTATTTCTATAAATTTCAGAAATTTAAGTAAATGGTGGGTAACATACCTAAAAATATATATTTTAATATTATCTAAAAATATATTTCAAATTACTTTGAATCATTTTTGAATGAATACTGAACATTTTGAATTAAAATACCACATATATTTGTAATTTGAAAGAATTTCTAAATTAACGTGTCTTCAACAGAAAAAAAGCAAAAACAATAATTGTAAAATCATATAAACTGCTGACGACAAAAAAGAGATTTAACCAAAATCTAGAACACATCAGAAATACTTTACAAAATCTAGTATAAAAGGAAGCATATTTTGGTTATACTTTTAAACAATAATATCGATATTTTTTATGAAAAAACCTTGATTTTTAAAGGTTTGGGGAAATTTTCATCATGCAATGATGATTTTTCGGCGAAAAATTGAACTTCCTAAAGTAAGATATTTTGTTCAGGCAGTTTTTATCATTTCACACACAAACAAGACATTAAAGTTTACCAATTCTTAGAGAATATGACAAAAATAGGATCACTAAAAACAAACATTGAAAGAAGGAAGAATTAAGAACAAAAAAATAACAATTTTCATTGAATTGAAATTTTTGAAACAATAAGTACCAAAGAATTTCCGCAACAAAAAAGGTAACAGAAAAAAAACTGTTAGCATAGAACTTACCGTTACAACTCTTCAGTTTGACATTAAAATTATGAGATCTTTCCACTAAATTAGTAAAGCACTTAATCTCATAATGTTTTGGTACCACAGATAAAATTACATCAGAACAGTTATCATTAAATTATATACAGAATAATCAAAGTGAGTCTGTGATACAGATATTTTAGTATCAGCATCATGCCTAAACTATTTTCAATATTTTATCTTACAATTTTCAATATCCTATCTGAATTGGTGATTTTTGAAAAAAGTTCTTTATAGAATTCTAGAGTTCAAAATCACTGATATTCACCTATAATAAATATGACCGTTTTTTTTTTCGTAACCAACTAATTTTTCCTTCGTTTGACATCGATTTACCCGAATTCCTTAAGTAGGCTATATTCTGTCACCCTCTAGCCTCAGTAAATATAGTTATAGTTTTAATTTTGTTCAATCTTTTCACCGGGCTATGTCCTGGAATATTCATGTCTCCTTATGAATGTACATACAAATTTTGTTTGCTTTTTTGATAGAGTCTGGTCTGCTGGCTTTCTATGCAAGCTACTGGACAATAGTTTGACCTAATCCAGTCATTCCTCTCACATTGCACAAGGACTGTAATATTGAACGCACATTACTCCCAATTCTACCACACTCACGCAGGTGTTTCACAAGGGCCTATTCTAGGTACAACCCTTTCCTTATATACATTAACGATCCCCGATGTAATAACATCCCAAGTAGCATTTACGCTGAGGACACTACGCTTTACTCTCACCTTCAGCAAAAATCTGGCGAGGCCAACAAAGCAAATCTCACTGCTGAGCTCGAAAAGGATGGACTGGGGTAAAAAATGTCTCGTGAATTTCAATGCTTCCAAAACGAAGTTACTATCTATGAATCACTACAGACAATCGCTGCTATCCCCCATTAGAATGGATCAGTCTAGTCTACCCGAAAGTAAAATACTGCACCTCCGTCAGTTAAATCTGACAACATATTTCAATCGAATAATTATATACAGTCCATTGCTAAAGGCCCTGCTATGAAGCTCGGTTCTCTTTGCAAGACCAAGAAGTTTTTCCCGTCTGAAACAATCCTGCACACAAACAAATCTACCATCCGTCCGTGCATTGAATACTTCTGCCATATCTATTCGGATGCTATCCACCTAGAAATCATTGACAAAATCCAACAGAAAATCTGTAATGTGATCGATCCCGACTTGACAACTCGGATATAATCACTTTCTCATCGGCACAATGTGGCTTCCCTGTGTCTCTTCTGCAAATACCTTCTGCTCAGATAGACTTAGCTCACTGGTGCTTCCTATGCATGAATTTGCTCGAGCCACAAAATTATAAACTAGGTCCCACACATTTAATGTGAAACGAATAAATTGTAAACGCAAATTTTACTACATCAGGTTCTTCTCTCGCATTTCCCGCCTGTAGAATTTTCTTCTGTTTACTTGCTTTTTCTACAGCTACAATCTTCAAGAATTCAAATATAAAGTCATTCGTTATCTCCTGGTTCACTAACTTGCATCCTCTCTCTCTCTCTCTCTCTCTCTCTCTCTCTCTCATGCTCCTTTCTTTGTTCATTATCAGCAGTATTCACATCCTTCTTCAACCCTTTTCTTGACACCCCCTGTAACCTTACACTCTGTCTCATAACTTAACTTCTATGTAAGCCAATGCTCAACAGCGGCAATAAAATGCCTAGTTTAAAGCGACATGATTATAAAAGAATTCCATATTACACAAGTGTTCTGTCCATGACATCTTCAGCATCATATAAAAATACGTTTTTAGTGTCGTTTAAATTTGCTTCTCCATAGTATATTCTCTATCAAACAATACCATGTAGATCATTGGATAGATGCTTAATTCATCAGTATTATTTTATTTTATTTTCGGTTTCTGATCATTTAGTAACAGTTTTTTATCCTAAAAGTAATATTTCTTTATTGCCATCAGTTTTCAAATTTATATTTATTCAGAAAGTTATTTATTACGTTAGTTAAAAGTATTCTACAAAACATGAGCTTTCTTTTCAACCAACTTTCCCGATGTTTTAGCGTCGGTAACTGCATTAAACAAATCGTTAAATTTCTCCACATGATTAACATTTAAGTTTCCATTAAATAGCTCACAAATCGATCGTCTCTTCTCTGAAGTAAATAGTTTCTGTCGTCTTCGAGGTAAAAGTTAATACTTATTGATTTCTTTCCATTACACTCATGTCTTAGAAATGTGTCAGTTTTCGTATGTATCCGCCTTGTGTACACCGCTTTCGTTGTAAAATGATAAACTATTTCCTTGCAATAGTTATTGTAAATATTTAAAATAATGTCTTCAGTTAAATATTGTGATTACGTAAGAAACGTTCATGGGAAGTTGGCTGAGTTTAAGATCTCAAAGTAAAATGACTACAAAAATTGAAATATCATTACACAAAATACTAACTGCTAAAAACCAAATGGTATAATAAACTCACGACCAGAACTAGTGTGTAATCAATTTCATTAAATCAAATAAATATTATTTAATTAACATAGCCCATCGAGAATCAATGTTATTACAACCTGACACAGCTAGTTGCCATGCTCAGGTTTAGTATGTTGCAGTAGTTTTCCCTGAGCCGTAGCTAAACATTTTATTATGTTCCTTCAAGCACTAAACACCCACGTCTGTGACGTCAAGATAGAGAATGGACATCGGAAGAAATGCCAGAAAATGTAATATTATATTATTAATTAACATCCGGAATTTTCAAAATTTTAGAATGTAGTATTTTTCTCTTTCTCCTCGACTTGTTGCTACTCATGGTAAGAGAAACAGAGTGTAAAAGCCAATCTCGAAGTATAAATCTAAAAACTCATTATCCCAAACGTTAGAAAAAATAGGCATTGTTTTTGGTATAAAACAATTATTAAGTCTATCTTTTAAAATATATCTGTTAATATAATCTATGATATATGTCATTAAGAACCTATATTTGATACCACACTCATATTTTAGTTTTATTATTAATTGTGGACTTTATATTAGATGTTAGCGTGTACTACTTGATGTCGATTTTTCGACTGTTCTTTACAAATATTTTGTCATAAAAACCACATTATAATTAGTAAGTCTTAGAAGTATTTATCTCATTTTCTCTGATTTTCAGTTGTACAGAAAAAATATATACTTTCTTTTATTAAAGATGAGATTATATGTGTTTATCGATGCAATTTTCTAAAATGATCCACTTCTTTCACTTGATTTAAAAGCACAGTATGGAACAGTAGATTACAACAAAATATCACGATAAACACCTCAGCTGTATACAGCAAAATACTCTAGTCAGAAAGATATTCTAGTCACAAAGATATTCTAGCAAAAACCTGCACTTTGTCATTATATATTCAATATATAAGCAATCAGATGGTTAAATTGTGTTATTGTTAAAAAAAAGATACTTATGTTTGAAATAATGCAGAAATCAACTGATATAATATCATTAAAATAGAAACACAGACAATAAGTATAATGAGTGTAATTTATACCGATGTCATATGTAAAATACTTCTTACATTATGGTATGGCCTACTTCAGTATAAGTATCTGTATAGATATATTTATAGGGATATTCATTAAAAGTAATTTTCTCAAAACCTACCACTTAATAAGTCAATCATTTATGTGCTATAGATGATACACATTTGGGCGATCATGTCTCTTTCAAGACATGACTAACTGCTCTGAAAATTATCCCACAGAAGGTTGACTTTATATTCTGCAGTACACTGGTTGCCAGCCAAGGCTATATAATCCAATATGTCTTGTTATTTAAGCTATCACTGGAAGGAAGAGTCGGATTAATACCTTTTCAAGGGTATTTGCGTGTAAGTGAATGCAAGGAATGTAACTAGAATTTGAACTCATCTCCCCGATTTTTCGTTCCAAGCTCATGTCCACTGCACCACAAAGTCGATCCTCACATCATAATTATAATAATTTTTATATAACGTTTTTTAAGATAATCCACCTAATATACCAGTGATGAAATTTCGTATTACACATTCAAAAGGTAGTCCGCACATTATACGTGCACCATGTTTCATTATTTTTATTTGTTTATTTTTTGTGCTAGGGAGGTGACGAATCTGAAAAATATATTAAAGTAAATATAATTGTTTCTATCATTATAGTCGTTTTAATTCATTGAAAATATGTAAAATACTAAAAGAAAGACGATTTTAGTTACACGTTATTCTTTTAATAACACAAAAAGTAATTCCGAGAAACTTCAGAGTGATACGGAATTACTAAATTTAGTCCGAATTTGTCACAATGCTGAAAGTATTCTTTTCATCGATGCCCTGAAAAATATATGAGTCTATATTGCCTACTATCTATGGGTTAATTAGTAACATTTATATAAGAAAAGGCGGTTTTATAAATTTCCAAAGTGTTTTTGCGCACGTAAGTGAACGAACCCGACCGATTCAAATTCCGAATCATTTTCCATAAAAACATCTAACGTTTACAGCAGCTGTTATTCTCAAGCCGTGCCTAACTAGTAACTGACATGTCTTGGCATTGCTTAACTTTGTTGATTATAAGAGAACCATAGTTTTAAGTATATATGAACCGCCATAGACACAGAATATTTGTTGAACAGAATCAGAGCTACGAATGATCTATGATGTATCGACATAAGCATAGATAAAAACCGAAAAACGAGAAAGACAAATGCGGCAATGCCCTTAAAAAAAAAGAATACGGAATGTCTCCAGAAAATTACACATAATGCTTTCATATGTTTCCAGGCTATTAAAGGGATTCGTATCGTATAAAAGTGAAAATTGAAAAGAATGCCTACTTATAAGAGGAGAATACTTAACCTCTACTGACCTGGAAAATTTCAAAGATGGGATCAGAATCATTATTCACAACCTAGCAATGTAATTTGATAACAAAAATATTATGCAATTAAAGGTTTTAAGATCTCACATGAATTTTTATAATTACAAAATGTATGCTTACAACCATATAACACTTAAATCTCAGGTTCACATCCGATCAGCGAAAATTAGCAAATTCGAATCTTGTTCAATCAAAGATGATTAACCAATTGAGAATACGAGGTTATGTAAGCTTGGATGTCTGGATTGTTTTATTGATAGAGGCCGAGAAAAAAAATTAGGAGAGGTCCTTATAATCACTTATGGGTAAATAACAATTGGAAGTGTATGAATCGACATAGTTCCGTAAATCTGCGGGTTAATTAGTAAAACTTATCTAAAAAATATATTCATCAGATTATAGGAAAAGGTTAGAGAAAGCGTAAACAAAGGACTATATATCAACTACAAGAAATCTATATGATTCTTAATTTATAACAGGAGACAAAAATTCCAGCTAAAATTTAGTGACTCCAAAATCAAACTGATGGAAAATTTAAATAACTGGGAAGTGTTCTAACAGAGGACGGAAAATGCGATACGGGGATCAGAAGACGTATTGGCCTGGCCAAAGATGCATTACAAATATTAAGTAGAAAAATAAGTGAGAGAGGAAAATTTCGCTGAAAACCAAAGAGAGAACTGGATTGTTATGTGACATCTATCGTTCAATATGCCAGTGAATGATGTACAATCTGATCAAAGCTGAAGTAAAGAAGTGAATTAATCGCAATGACGAGGGTTTGGCTAGGATAGAGACGAAACGGACGCTGCGATTTAAGATCAGGAAAAATCACATCAAGCATTTGTGATGTGTAATAAGGAAAGAGGGATTTGAGAACCTGGTGATAAATGGACATGTATATGGGAAGAAGGACAAGAAAAAGCAAAGCACAACATACCTGAACATATAGCTCGTGGAACTTGGATTGAGAAGAATAACAAGAGGCTTATTAAGAAGGATATGGAATAGGGATAGGTGCAGAGCCATTATCGCATATATCCTGATATGACAGAAGGCGGAGAAGAAGAAGTAAACATAATTAATTGAGCCGACGCTAACACGCCATTGTGTTTCTAATGAACTGAGACGACAATACCTCTCTGTTGTCTCTTTCTCCTTAAGTGTAACAGGCAGGACTATATGTAAGTATGCCTGTATGTATTTTAAATTCAAAAGAATGATCAGATAGGTAAATCCAAAAACCCGATCCTAATTAATATTGCTTTCAATAATATTAAAAGTGATCAAGATTGAAGGCTCGATGCAAATATTATTATTTACTTACAGAGCCAAATATAAAATTTGAAACTGAATTTTAGTAATTAAAATTTTCGTTTCGCTGTTGCTGAAGAAGCGAGGATTTCCTCGTAGGAATGCCTATTCAACGGATTTAAATATCAATGTTTTTGTTTTATTATTATATATATTATTATATATGTTATTATTATATATATATATATATATATATATATATATATATATATGTGTGTGTGTGTGTGTGTGTGTGTGTGTGTGTGTGTGTGTGCGTGTGTGTGTAGAACGGTTTCATTATAAAAGAAAAAAATCATTTGTTAGATCTATTAGCCTAAACATTTTATACAGATTAATGCAGTCAGATATCATTAATTTGAAAGAAATTAATGAATAAAAAAAAAACATCTTCAATACAACGTGCATTTCCTCTAATGGACAATTCTTCTATGGAAGTTTATTTGGATTTTCTGTATTTTCTTTTCTTTTAAGATCAACTACTGCTGACTTTTTTCGAATTCCATTATATTACCCATGTAAAAAATGTATTTTAGAAGTTAACAACATTTTTCCACAATTAAAAAACTTTTGACTGACAGTTTCAGATTTCTACTGAATCTATTGCAGCTGGTTAATATTTCTTTGACTCGGCCTTGTGTCAGACTGAAACGAACTCCCTACAGTTTACAGGATTTGTGCAGAATTTATCCTCAGTAGTTTTTCAACAGAAGGTTAGTTTTTGGCAAGTTGGAGTTTGTAGAAGTGTAATATTAATTTTTCATGTTAAAATAGAAATTTATTAAAAGAAGGAATAATATGCGTTGTAGAAGTTAATGTTCAAAGTGAAAGATAAGGTATTAAGAAATTGTACAAAATGATCGTAGTAGTAATTTTGGAAAGATATAAGGAGAAAAAGAATGAGGACAAGGGCCGGGTCGCTTGAAGTTGTGTTACATTTTAGATGTTTGTCTCGGGGCAGCCAATGTCACTTGCAGGCTGACTGACGTTGATGAATTCCTTTAATTGTAATCTAGATTTTTTTTTGCACTTACACGCGTAGTCCTTTTGTTCTTGAAAGTCGCTTCCATTCATTAAAAATCATTTTAACACCTACTTGCGAAATCTGGTTTCGAATTTTTCTTTAACAGATGATCAATGCTTGTTCTATTTGGGAAAGACGAGGATTTCACTCGACATTGTGAACTTTTGTGAAAGTGAAAAAGAGAGTTGATTTAAATTAATTTCTTATCCACTACACTACTTATTGCAGAAATCATTCGCACAATCACATTATGATTAAAATTCATCCGCCAACGCAATCATATTTATTTATATGTAAAGTATTTTCATTTATGCTCGACTTGATTATGATGAGAATCCACTGACGTACAGCAAATATAGAGGTGAAGATACATTTTAATTATTATCAGAATTTGTAGAATCTATATTCATTTAATCAGGAAATACTTTTATGAGTAATTTGTCCAGTACATATATTCTAATACCTGTATATAGCTGATACGCTTGTATTTCTGTTTCAATTTTCCGGTTTAATTAGCTGTATAAAATAAAACATTATTCCCTTTATCGTGTTCTTATAAATGAGTAGTTATAATGTTCCTGCTCATTCTGTTGATTTCTTTTATCATTTTCTTAATTTCGTATTGCGATTTGCCAAATATAATAATTGTTTCTCTTTTGTTCGTTAAATTATGTCCGTTTTTTCTGTAATAAAATGTAAAGTAAGTTAATAAAAAATGCAGATAATAAAGACAGTAATTTAAAATCAGGTAAGCAAATGAAAGGCAAGATGCACCTTTTTAAAATAACGCAATGAAAGAAAAGAAATTTCCAAGCGAATAAAAATTACCGTAAGCAAATGAAAGACCCAAAGTATCTAAAAATAAACTAAAAAGAAACTGTTAATCAAGATAAGTAAAACTGGAGAAAGGAAATTAATAATCAAAAAAACATTTGAAAAAGTAAATGATCTAAGCTTACGGCTTAGGTATAAAACACTTCAACAATATAAAATGTAAAATGTACAAATAAAAAAAAACTGTCTGTTACAAGAGAAATCAACCAATTCGAAAATTCGTAACAAAAAACAAAATAAAAACAAATGTAGGCCGTCTTAAAAGAAAAGAAAATACGTCAGTCAAATAAAATTAAACTGTATTTCAATGTAGGGCAGGAAAACTATAATGTAATCATGAAACCTGAAGAGAGAACAACCAAATACAAATAGCGGTTAATTAAAATTTCAGTAAAAGAACTATAAATTCTGCAAGTAACAAAATAAAAAAAAGAAAGACAAAATAGACGGTAATCGGACTGAGGATATGAAATTGAACTATACACAACTGCTGCTATAGTCAGAGTGAATTTGGATTAATTAAGATAAAGACATTTAAAATTAACTCTTTTATTTATTAGTATACAAATTCATTAAATTTGCACATTTAGTTTGTGATTACATCACAAAATGTAGTCTAACGTGATAACACGTCAACGAGTAATATATAAAACAATGAAAAACCTGAAAAAAAATTTGATCCGCGTAATAACTTAGGTAATAGCAAATATATGGTTGAAAATTTCAAATGATGACTGTAAACAGTTAGTTCGGTGATAGAAGTACATTGGATTAAAACCTAGCAAGTATTCCAGTTTTATCGCCAATTAATATTTTCACAAACAGCCAGGATTGTTTTGGATACTATTTCAATATAACGGAGTTTGTTTACGGTAAGTTTTACCAGCAATCAATCTGTATGCAGAACGAGTGACTGGTGGGCTCAAATTCAATAGCATGGCAATGATATTTATTATTTATATTATATTTGTCTCTTATATTACTACAACGAATAATTATCATTATTTTTGCTATATCATGACGAACAGAGCGAGAAGCAGAATCATGCCAGAGATTATACAAGGACAGTGCGTGTTCGCCAAAGACATTGTAACGAAGAATGCTATATTTATTTTTAGCATGCTATTTGAAAAGGCAATCCAAATGTAAAAGTAGGTGTACCAATGTTTTATCGATTATACGAAGGTGTTTATCAACGTACACCAGAAAGAATTGATAGATATACTCCGGAACCTCGACTTATTTGGGAAAGACATCAGAGTAATCAAGATTCTCTGCTGGCAGCAAACTGCCTGTATACGGACAGATAGCAAATTAAGCAGTTATACAAAGATAGAAAGGAGCGTGAAACAAGGATGTGTCTTTTCACCGGATCCTTTTAACTTGTACGGTGAGATTATTCTGAGGACTCTGGAAGTTATGCCAGGATTCTTCACTGGAAGCCATAAACTGAACAATATAAGTTAGATGATACACTCAGAATAGCAGACACTGAAAGGAAACTAAAAGACCTGTTACAGAAGGTAAATGATGAGAGTGTCAAGAACGGACTAATAATAACCTGCAAGAAAACCGAATGTATGGTCAACAGCAGAAGGAGCAGCCCAAATTACAAAATACAAATTGGCATACTAGAATCAAGCTGGTACAAAAAGTTAAATACCTTAAAGTCTTTTAACAGATGACGGAAAATGCAACACAGTGATCCGAAGGCGAATTAACATGGCCAGGTCAAATTCAAGAAGTTCAATAGAGTATTAAGAGACAGGAAATTTCACTGAAAAAAGGAAAAGGAAGAAATTATTGTAATGCTATATTATATAAGGATGTGCGTTGTGGTACAGTGGATATCGGCTCGCAACGAGAAACTGTGGAGCCGAGTTCGTAATTCCAGTTGAATCCATTGTATTCACTTACGCGCAAATAACCTTGGGAATGGTATTAATCCGTCTCTTCCTCCCAGTTATGGGTTAAATAGCAGGACAGATTGGGTTCTATAGCCTTGGTCGGCAACCAGTCTACCGCAGAAAGCAATGGCAACCTACTGAGGGATAATCTTCAGCTTAGTCAGTCGTCTCTCTTTCGCGACATGATCGACAAAGCGTGTATCACGGATAGCACTTTAACTGACTATGCTTTATAAAAGTTCATCAAAAATGCATCAAATTTTGGAGAATCTCGTCGATGGAAAATTTTGAAGCAATTTAAATGTAGTTCTACTGCGGATAACATGGATAAAGCATGTGAGCAATCAGGAAAAGACAGCTAAAGTTACTAAGATATGTATTGAGAAAAAGTAATTGGTGACTCTTTTACTAACAGGCCAGTTTAAGGGAAAGCAGTGTGTAAAATTATTGAAGGACCTGATCTGGTAGATGGCAGAATGGGGTTTGCGTAGTGTAACACGAGAAAGCTTGCTAAGCGCCACTAGTGATAGGGTAACGTAGAAGGCTATGGTCGCCTATATCCTCAAAGAACAAACAACATAGAAGAGAATATATTTCAGATAAGCACAATTATCTGAGTATTAATAGCATAAAATAATTTCCATTGGTTGTGCATTTTTCCTCGTTCTTATCTGTGATGTGAGAGCATCAATAAATAGGTTTCTTTGTCATTTTTGCAATCGTGTCATTATCATAATGATGATACATTTTGTTAGCCACCTTTTTCTTATGATTATTTCGATGTTTCAAAATGTAGGTTTTTGCTGTTTAACTAATCGTGGTACCTATGCAAGTATGTGTTTCAGTTGGAAAAAAATATATGAGTGGAACCTCGATGGATGAATGTTGAGCAGTTTAGAATATATGCGCGTGAGATCTGGTGGAAATGAATGTCCCCAAACTCCGCAGATATGATCAAGTGTTTTAATGAATTGTAATTTTAATTTTTAAAGGTATGTTGGCAAACAGAAAGGGTACTCTCGTTTGGATGTTACTTTCTATCATAATCTTGGACAAATATCACGTTAAATATTTCAATGTCTCACTTTGATTTTCAACGGCTCATAATGAAAACCCTCATTGGTATTTCAATTTCTTTAAATACTTTTATTCCTACATGGAAACAGAACAAATTTATTTTTTAATTAGTAAGTCTTAATTTCTAAAACTTGTCCATGACATAGTAGAATTATTCTAATTGCCTGAGATGTGTAGATTTGTGTTTTTACGGATTATTAAACAATTGTTATTTGGAATCGAAATATCTATTTGGTCGTGAGAATCGTTCACTTTTTAAGAGAATATTGCATTCATTTATTTTAATAGAAAATATATTTCCGAATACATGTCCCCCTGTCTTTGGGGATAAAATTAATTCATAGCGTTTAAGTTAATATGGCGAACGGCATTGGAATGCAAACTCTGTTCTCCAAATATTCATTCCGATCCATTATCCATTAAGCCAAGCGCATATCCACAAACTCTTCAACAATCGCAAACTTTGAATTCTCCATGCAACCACAAAAGGGAAACATTTCCAAATCTTCAGAGACCAATTTTTCATTGTATGTTTTGTTTGGAATCATGTGAGTTTTGTAGTACGAAGTTTACAAAAATATGACCGAAAGAAATATTTTCTAATGAAATAATATCTTCAATGTAGCATTTGCATCAAACATATTATGCTAAACTGCTTTCGATAAAGATAATATACATACCAGTATAAATAAATTAAGTTATTTTAGAGAGTATTTAGAGGATGTTAAAAAAATCTATCTTCTAGAATATTATACATATTTATCATCAAACAAATTCATTAAGTCATCTTTTGAAGTCATGAAAAAGAAACGTTGAATGTAAAAACACAGAAATTCACTTACAGAAATATTCAGTTAATATTCTAGATGATATCACTAACTACTTTTCCATTTTAATTATATCAATATTGTTGAAATAGTGATTGATTTAGCTATTAGAACTAAATAAACACATGTTTTAAGATATAATGAAACAATCAAACAAGGGAATTTTGAATCTTTAATTAAAATATTTTCTATTTACAGGATTAATAAGAAATATGCCATACATAATAAAATATACAAAGAAAATGCGAGAACTTAAAGGGATTTCTTATTAGACAAACAAAACTACTTCCAAAAGCGCGAAATAGATAATTAGGGAAGTAATATGCAATTTTCTAAGAACTGTTCAAATACCTTATCTGCTGTATGCCACTTCTGAAGTTTCGGATTGAGGATTTCTCCAGATCAAAATATTGGTTAAGAAAACACATCATTTGAAAATTTCTCAATAAATTGGATTGGTTTATTATTATAAAATGTTTCATGTTTTGCAATTTATGAGATTTTATCATAATTCTCAGCACGACAGTTTTTAAAATCTCATTCTAGAGAAATTTCAAATAGTTTAATTTCATATGTACAATTCAAACGACACCATAAAATTATTTAGGCTATTCATAATGTTCATATATTTAGTTAATATTTCTTTGTGCATGTCATCTGTTTCATGTTAGTTGCGCAATGATTTCCGTTTCAAGATTTATATTATAAAATAATTCTTTGCATAAAAATGATTAACTCAAAAAGTGTTATAGACGCACATATCTTATCTCTTGATTTAACAAATTAAAGTGACTCATGTATATGTTGTCTTGTGTCTATAATTTATGCCGTGTAAGTGGATGCGCAAGGATGTGCGATGTGGTGCAATAGGTATGGTCTCGGAACGAGAAACCTGGGAAACAAAGTTCAAATTCCAGTTAAATTCCTTGCATTCACTTAAATGCAGATTAGCTTGGGAAAGGAATAAACCGTATCTTCACTATAGTTATGGGTTAAAGAACTAAGAATATTGGATTCTATAACAGTGCTTAGCAACTAGTCTACCACAGAAAGTAATGGAAACCTATTCTGGTGTTAGCCAGATCAAGTCAAATGATTTGTCTTTGCAAAATAAAGAAAATTCAAAAATTCTCAACCTTTTGGCTACGGGTAACCAATGCTAATATTTAATTTAACAGACACAGGTTTTTATGTAGTTTAGATTAGCGAAATAAAGCTTCTTCAATTAATCCATGTTCAATGTTTTTTTTAATACTTTCTTTCAGTATGGTTTTTTCTTTGTTTTAACAGTTTCTAAAATACTTTATATTTAATTTAAAATTATTTTTAATGTAAAATATTGCATAGAGGCTTGTTTCTCAACTCCCCACCAAAAACAAAAAAAACACGTACTTCTATTTCTTTAGTTCCGTGTCGGTAAAGTAAATATTCTCTGGAATTAGCCAAATCAAATGAAAAGATTGGTCCTTGCAAAATGAGAAAAAAAACAAAGAAAATATCAAGCTTTTGCCTACTGAAAACCAATGCTAACCTATAATTTTGCAGACAGAGGTCCTTATGTATTTCAGACTAGCTAAAAAAAATATTCGATTAATCCATGTTCAAACTTTTGTTTGTTAATATTTTATTTCGGAATGATTGTTTGTTTTTTCTTTGTCTTAACTGTTTCTAAAATAATTAATATTCAATTTAAAATGTAATTTTTTAATGTAAAATATTGCATAGCGATTTGCCTCTTTCCCTCCGCCTCCGAAAAAAACCCACGTGCTTCCATCTCTCTAGTTACGTGTTGGTAAAGTAAAGATTCTATTTAGTTAGCCAAATCAAGTGAAAAGATTTGTCTTTGCAAAATGAAGTAAATTCGGAAAAAAATTCAATGTTTTGGCTACTGGTAACTAATGCTAATCTTTAAATTTGCTGAAACTCATATTATTTGGTACTACTCTAGGGAAGGGCCATTATCTTCCTCTTCACGAATATTTAACTTATGCTAAGTCCATAATTAATATCTATTGTTCCACCTTTTTCGGGGGGTTGTTAGCAACCTGGTAGGATAAAATTAATCCTACAAATGGCGCAAGGAGTATTAAGGAGACAGCGAACTCGAGGTGGTGTCTCAATAAAACCCCATGGAGAAGGGAACGGGATGCCACTCCACTATCTACCCACCCACCGATCTATCATGGCTTTCCTCAATAAATATATGAAACCCAACGGCGTGATGGGTTTTAATTCCAAAGGCAGCAACTCCTCGTTGTGTTAGGATTGGAATGGTCAACAGGTGTCACCTGACCGTCATCCGGTGACTGTTAACACCAACGGTGTATAGGGGGCATTTTTTCCAAAATTATTCCCTCGTCCTGGAAGGAACGACATGAACAAAGTGTGTCTCTTGACCGTTAACCTACGACTGTGTGCAACAAAGAAAGATTTACATTACTGCCAGCTTTCAGAGAGAGTTCTCTTAGTTAAATTAAGAGGAAGACACTTCAACATATCTATCATAGTAGCTTCTGCACCAACAATGCAGAGCACTGAGGAAGAAATAGAAACATTGTACTCCATACTGGACAATGCCAAGGGTCAGTGCAAAAATCAAGAAATTAGAATAATAATGGGCGAATTGAATGTCAAAGTAGGTGAAGAGAGGGAACGAGAGACTACCGGCAACTTTGAATTAAGAGTCCGCAATATACGAGGAGAACAATGTGTCCAATGTTGCGCAGGAAATGACAAGGTACTAACACCTGGTTTCAAAAACACCCACGTCGTCTATAAACATGGAGAAGCCCAGGAGGCGACTCGAAAAACCAAATAGGCTATATAACAATAAACAGGAGATTCAGAAACGCAGCGTTGCAATGCAAAACCTAACCAGGCGCCGACTGCGAGTACGACTTCGTTCCAGTCATCTTCAAACTAAGGGTAAAATTTCGGAGACGGATGAAGCCTAGCACGTCACCAAAACCGAAATATAACACGCACGTGAATGACCTCAGCCTGCAAAAAAAATACACTAAATGCGTGAAAAACAAATATGAAGAAAAAATTGGACAAGGGCATTCAAAATGGGCTTCACTCAAGGAAGCGATAGTGACATCAACAAAAAACGTTGACCCAAAAGAAAATCAGAGACAGAAGAAAAATCGAGTGGATGACTGAAAAGATATTTGATATGATGCAAAGGAGACCGAAAATGATGTCCAGACATGGAAGAGGATACAAGAAAACGGCACATGGATTACGGAACAAATGCAGACAGGCAAATAAAGGAAGGCTCAGGAAAAAAATGCGCGGAGGTAGAGAGACTAAGCAGGACTAATAAAGCTTAGATGCATAAAGAGATACGAAACTGACAGGACAAAAAACCGTTCCTCAAAAGGTTGTATAAAAGCCAAAGATGGAACGATAATACTGGAGAAAGAGGGAATACTTCAGCGATGGGAAGAATATATAAAAGGTCTTTTCCAAGAGAGCAACCAACAATACACAAAGATAAGGAGGAACAGGAAAGACCAAGGTAGAAGCTGCAATGACCAAACTGAATAGAAACAAAGCAGCTGGTTAAGACGTCATTGTAATAGACCTTCTCTGTTAGCCCTGAAAGAATTTGGCATAGAAGAATTAACGAAATAATAAACGAAATTTATAATTGTGGTATAATGTCAGACAACATATGCAAGTCTATATTCATAGCATTGCCTAAGAAGCCAGGTGCAACAGACTGCAAATTACACCGAACTATCAGCTTAATGAGTCATATAACAACATTGACCGTCCGAATACTGATGAATAAAGCAAGAAGTAGAATCAGGCCAGGACAAGAACAGCGCTTGTTCGTGAAAGACACTGTGAAAAGGGACTCTATATTTATGATTAGGATTCTCTCTGAAAGGACAATACAAATGAAGGAGGACTTATACCTGTGCTTTATTGATTATGCGAAGATTTTCGAAATATTACGCCGAAAAGAACTAAATGGATTTCTTCATCAGCCTCTACATCTTTGAAAAAGGCATTAGGGTAATCAAGATTCTTTACTGGCAGCTGCCTTCAGACGGACAGGTAACGCAGTCAGTAGATATGCAAAAATAGTTAGGGGCGTAAGACAGGGATGTGTATTTTCACCGGATCTATTTAACTTGTACAGTGAAAATATTTTGAAAACCTTAGAAGATATGCTAGTATTTGCCATCAGAGGCCGCAATCTAAACAACACGTGATACGCAGAGGACACAGTGCTGATTGCAGACACAGAAAGGAAACTGCAGGACCTCCTGCAGAAGATAGCTGAAGAGAGTGACAAGAAGGGAATACAAATAAACTGCAAACAAACCAAATGCATGGTCATCAGCAAAAAAGGAGCAGCCCAAAGTGACAAATACAGGTGGGGGATGTTAAAATCTAGCAGCTACGAAAATTTAAATATCTGGGAAGTGTTCTACCCTAAGGCAGAAAGTGCGACACAGAGATCCAAAGGCAAATTGACATGGCTAAGAACGCGTTCCAGAATCTGAAAAAAGTATTACAACACAGGAAACTTTTACTAGAACCAAAGAAGAGAGTACTGGATTGCTATGTGATGTCAGTTCTTCAGGATAGCAGTGAATGTTGGACAATATCAACAAAGATGAAGGGAAAACGTGAAGCAGCTGATATGTGGTTCTTCAGAAGGATGCTGCTGATAACGTTGACCGAGCATGTAAGCAATAACGAGGTGTTGGAAAGATTGAAAACGGAAAGGAAATTAATATTGAGCAACAGGAAGAGAAAAAATGCGGGCCCTGGGATAGCCAATGAGGAAGGAGGGCTTAGAGAACCTGATACTAACAGGCCAGATAGCGGGGAAAATTGACACAGGAAAGCAGCGGATAACGTATTTGAAGTGCCTGAGCAGGTGGATGACAGAACGGGGGATACGAAGTGGTACAGTAGAATGCGTGTTAAGAGCCACCAGATATAAGGAGACGTGGAAGAACACTATCTTTACGTCCTGAAAGTACAAGACATATAGAAGAAGAAGAAGACTGCGGGATAATCTTCTGGCCAATTAGTCAGCTCTCGTGATCGCGTAAACGTGTGTCAGGTATAGCACTTAATTAGCTGAATTGAGTGCAGAAATCCTATAAATGCGCATTCAATTAATGCGTATTCGTGTCTTCTTCTTCTTCTTCTTCTTCTTCTTCTTCTTCTTCTTCTTCTTCTTCTATGTGCCCTGTCCTTTCAGGACGTAGGCGATCATGGTTCAAACACGTCTCCCTATCACTTGAGGCTCTTAATATGTTTGCTTCCGTTACTCCTGGCAACAGCCGTTCCGTCATCCACCTGATCAGGCCCTGCAAATATGTTATCCGCTGCCTTCCTCTGTCTCTCTTTCCTTCTTTCTGGCCAGTCAATATCAGGTTCTCCAAGCTCTCCTTCCTCATTGCGTGTCCTAGGAACTTCAGTTGTCTCTTCCAGATACTCAGTATTAATTTTCCTTTTTGTTGCCATTCTTTCTAACACCTCAAAGTTGCTTGTATGCTCAGTCCACGATACACGCAGCATCCTTCTGTAGAACCACATTTCGGCTACTTCCAGTTTTGTCCTCATTTTCGATAATATTACCCAGCATTCACTACCTCATTGAAGAACTGACATCACATATCAATCCAGCACTCGTTTCTTTTTGTCTAGTGAAATTTTCCTGTGGGTTAGTACTTTACTCAGCTTCCGGAACGCGTCTTTTGCTACGCCAATTCACCTTCGGATCTCTCTGTCGCACTTTCCATCTCCAGTTAGAACATTTCCTAGGTATTTAAATTTTTGTACTTGTTTGATTCTAATATCCCCCACCTGTATTTGGCATTTTGGGTTGCTTCTTTTGCTGAATACCATGAATTCAGTTTTCTTAAATTGTATTTTTAGTCCATTTTTGTCACTCTCCAACGCTACCTTCTGTAGGAGTTCTTGTAGTTTCTTTCCGTGTTTGCCATCAGCACTGTATCATCTGCATACCGTATGTTGTGGCTTCCAATACCAAATCCTGGCGTGTCATCTAGAGTCCTCCAAATGTTACCGCTGTAAAACTTGAACTAATCCGGTGAAAAGACACATCATTGTCTCACGCCTTTTTCTATCTTTGTAAATCTACTGAAATCTTTACCTGTTCGTATGGAGGACGTTTGCTGCCAGTAGAGATTCTTGATTACTCTTATGTCTTTCCCAAAAATGTCGAGGCTGAAGAGCATTGTCATTAATTCTTTTTGTTGTATCTCGTCGAATGCCTTCGCATAGTAAAAAAAAAAACAACATAAGTTCAAGTCTTTCTTCATTTGTATTGCCCTTTCGGAGAACATCCTAATCATAAATATGGCGTTCCTTGTTCCAGTGTCTTTGACGAACCCGCACTTTTCCTGTCCTATCTCTGGCCTGATTCTGCTTCTCACTCTATTCATAAGGATTCTGACAATCTGTTTTGTAATGTGACTCATTAAGCTGATAGTCCTGTGTAGTTCAAATACGTCTGAACATGGTTTCTTCGGCAGTGCTATAAATATCGACTTGTATAGGTCGTCTGATTTTATTCCACTGCTATAAATTTCGTTTATTATATCGGTAATTTTTTCTATGCCATATTCTTCCACGGCTATCAAAAGCTCTATAACTACGCCGTCTGGCCAAGCTGCATTGTTTCTGTTCAGTTTGCTCATTGTAGCTTCCACTTCGGATTTTAGTATTTCCGGGCCATCCACCTCCTTGTGTATTCTCGGTTGTTCTCACCTGTCGTAAAAATGTTTCTTTATATACACTTCCCATCGCTGGAGTATTTCCTCTTTCTCCAATATGATTGTTCCATCTTTGGATTTTATGCATCCTGTGAGGAGTAGGTTTTTCGCCCTGTCAGTTTATCTCTTTATGCATCTCTGCTTTATTGGTCCTGCTCCGTCTCTCTACTTCTGCGCATTTGTTGTTGAGCCATTCCTCTTTAGCTTGTCTGCATTTGTTCCTTATCTCCCTGTGAAGTTTCTTGTACTCTGCTCCATGACATGGCGTTATTTTTTTCTCCTTTGCATCATGTAGAGAATCTCTTCAGTCATCCACTCTTTTTTTCTTCTGCGTTTGATTTCCTTTGGGGCAATGTTGTGCGTTGAGGTCACAATTGCTTCCTTTAGTGAGTCACATTTTGAGTACCGTTTTTCCAATTTGTTCTTCATATTTCTCCTCACGCTGCTATTGTATTCTTTTTGCAGGCTAAGGTCATTCAGAAGCGTGTTGTATTGCAGCCTTGGTGATGTACTGGGCTTCTTCAGTCTCCGGAGTTTCACCCTTAGTTTGCATACGACTGGGCCGTAGTCACTTCCGCAGTCGGCACCTGGATATGTTTTGCATTGGACATCTCTTGATTACAGTTATGTAGTCTATTTGGTTCTTAGTGTCGCCTCCTGGGCTTCTCCATGTCCATAGACGTCGTCGGTGTTCTTGAAACCAGGTGTTAGCAATTACCTGGTCATTGGCTCAGCACCTTTGGACCCATTTTTCTCCTCGTTCTTTGCGATCCCCTAGTCCAAAGTTGCCGCTCGTGTCTCCTTCCCTCTCTACCTACCTTGGCATTCAAGTCCACCAATATTATGGTAATTTCTTGGCTTATTCGCTGAGCCTTGCACTGTCCAGCATTGAATGGAATGTTTCTATTTCGTCCTCCGAACTTTGAGTTGTATTCGGTTAGTGCGCGATAAATTTTATAGACCAATATTCGATTATAGCATATATTATACACACTTAGTGTGGTAACATATTCTAATTTATCCATATTGATTAAATTTTTTTTCTATATTTACCATTTTAATTAAAAATTTCTAAAATATAAAAATGGAGAATGGTTAACTGTGTTGCTTGTCAATTAGTACCTTATCTATGTAATTAGATTCGTGTTCAATGAAAGATTATATATAATTTATCATATAAGCCGATAAGGCAAGCAATAAGTTGAATATTTGTCTCTGCTCAATTTTTTAAAATTATTTCTATGTTTATTTTGAACATCTAAGCAGGAAATATCTTTTTTTTATTTGTTTGTTTTTGTTTTGTAAAAAAATGGACGATATAATTTGATAAGGAAATTCACATATATTACCAATAACGACATCTAAAAGTTAAATGCATTTACTATGGAAATATTATAATAATCCTAATCTCAGTTTAAATTACAAATGTTTATGGTATGTTTGGAAAATCTTAGGGGACAATTTTCAACTCCGCTAATTATATGAACAATAGAAGATGTAGCAAACGACGGTAAATTAATTCATGAATGAATCAGATTAATAAATATATGTTCATATCATCTTATTGCATCTTTTTAGATATTTATTTACTTTAATTAAAAAATACACAAATCCGAAATAAATAGTAAAATTTTAGGTACAAATTACCTCATTTCTCATAAGCTAATCTATTCGATTAATACGTTTACGATTAGTGGGATTTTAATTTACACTTATACACACTCATCGAGGGACCTCTTTGTATATTATTCATTTGAAAAAGAGTAAAATATTATGAATGTTGAAAGAAAAGTCTGCTGGAGACTATAGAAATATCGCAAATAATGAAAATTATTATTAGGTAACGATACATTTTAAAATGACTTCATTAAAATGTTAGACAAACGATAATTGCTTTTTCGATCCGCAAAAAAAAGCACCTGCTGATATATATTCCTAAATATTTTAAAGTAAACATATGTAAAGTATAGGAAAGATCCTTGTGAACAGAATAATAAGAGATAACGGAAAGGAAAATATTTATAAGAGAAAAAGAATATATGCCGGTTTTGCATTCTAATTCTTCGTAGAGCAATTTTGATTTCATCATAAACAAGGTGTTTTGATGGAAATTATTCTTATTATTATTCCTATTCTTCTTCTTATTATTATTATTATTATCTTACGACGTTGTGTGTGATTATGGTTACATTTCTTGATTTGTTTTTTTTTAATCACCTAAAATTACTAAGGTTACATAGATAAAGTTCATCTTAGTGTACGGCTGCACGTATCAAGACTATTATTTTGTATCTCAATTTTTCAATGTACTGTTCTGTTTCATTTTTTGTCATTCCAAGTGTACCTACTATGAATAGAAATAATAATAATGTTTACTTCTTTTTAAGTAAACATTACGGCAAATTGGAAAATAAATTTTCTCAATGTATTGAATGATTTAAAGAAAGCACAGATATAATTCTTCTGAGTATATTAATAAAAATTAATTATAACATATATGCTTGCATAAAATCCCACAGACATTCATATGGCTGAAAGTGTTATCTATCTATCTATCTATCTATCTATCTATCTATCTATCTACCTACCTACATACCTACCTACCTACCTACCTACCTACCTACCTACCTACCTATCTATCTATATACCTACCTACCTACATACCTATCTATCTATCTATCTATCTATCTATCTATGTCTCTGTCTGTCTGTCTCTCTCTCTCTCTCTCTCTCTCTCTCTATATATATATATATATATATATATGCGTTGTATACACACGCTAACCGCTGAGAGAACTCAATTCATTATTAAAAAAATGCGTAAATCGTACAAATGGCAAGTGTTTATAAAGGGAGGGTTTATACATAATGAGAGCATAATTTATGAGTGATCCACACACAATCCTGTTTTGCCGTATCAAGGCTAACCAGTTTGTTCCTATATACACTTAATTCCAGCCGGGATCGAAACTCGACCGATGAAGTGTAAGTCAGAGTGCCTAATCCCCAAGCTATCATGCGCATGGTCCTTTCGATAAAACTTCACATCAAAATGTGTTCCAAGCTGGAGTGCTTAAGATAACAACTATATATATTTTACGCGTCCTAATAGACTGAAAATCGCATGTGTAGGACACTCGGGTAATGAGTAGGGGTGCCCAAAGACAATAGCTGACGATATGAAGCGTTTTTCTTCAGTCTACTTAATCTTTTACTGAGTATGTGAGTGTTTGCCTTTTGGCCCTTTATTCTGTTTTCTTTACTTCTTCAGAATATATTTCTGATCTAAGCTACTAGATCGTATTGCAAGTTGTCTGTTGGACACACATTAACAGTCATTATGTGCGCATGCACACAATCCAAGAAACATACCTATTGAATTATATAGAAGAAAAAATCAATAATCAGTGAAACTCACAGATAAACAATTAAAGATTGAGATATATTAGTTTTCCACTCTTCCTGTTGCTCAACATAATTTCTTATCATTTTTAAAATATACTCTAATTAAATCATCTTTATATTGTATTGAAGACATTTTTGTAACTCTCAAGATTGTTTGAATCATGTGGTTAGATCATAATATTATCTTTAATTAAAGACACCCTACACTTATATATATATATATATATATATATATATATATATATATGTGTGTGTGTGTGTGTGTGTGTGTGTGTGTGCGTGCGCGCGCATGCGAATATTATATATATATGTATATGACGGGAAAGATGTATATGATTTTTGGTATAGGATCTTCGTCTTTCTCGTCATAAATGAGATTATAATTATACTCGTGTCGAAAAACCCTACACGAATATACGAAGAAGGGAAAAAAACTGTTTTCAAAAAGAATGACCTAAGTACATGAACATCAGTCGAAAGTGTACGGACCGAGTCAGCACGTAGACCCCAAAAAAACAAAAACGATACAAGTAATCAACTAACAAAAAGCGCTAAATACTTAGGTAGAGCTGAATAAGTGAAAAATACTTACTGAGCCAGACATACCTACCTGATGATCCGTTTAGGTAAAACCTAGGTAGGTCTGTCTGGCTCACTAGGTATTCTTCACTTATATATATATATATATATATATATATGTGTGTGTGTGTGTGTGTGTGTGTGTGTGTGTGTGTGTGTGCGTGCGTGCGCGCGTGTGTGTATACCGTCTTCTGATTCTGTGTATCTATGATGAATCAAAATGACAAAAATATAAGAGAAAAATATATTCTCATCCTAGAATGTAAAACTTTTACGGACTCTATCTTAACATTTTTTTTCAGTATCCTATAATTTTTATTTTTTTATCTGTTTAGTCAACTCTATGTAGAAGGCTAAGTTAAGTGGTTGATTGTATTAATAAGAATGTCAGATAACAGTTGATTTTGCACTTTAATATATTAACATTGGAGTGTTTTTCGAGACATCCACCTAAATATCTGCTATGTAAAGAATTTCTTCGCTTGAAAATGCTGTTGTTTTTTGCAAAACTTATTTCTCACAGATAGAATACGAAATGAAACACTGCAGATTAATCCCATGTAAGATGCATGATTTGTTCTAGCCCTGAAGCTTAGTTCTGCTTCATTCAAAAATGTATTTCCCCTGAACAATTTCCATGATAGTAGCGATAGAGCGGTCAGAGTATTTCTATCTCCCGGCTGGGAGAGGGAGACAGAGACAGAGAGAGTGAGACGTTGTTACAAAATAATAATTTTCCAACAATGGCACAGAGACGAATATTTGAATATTTGAAGTTTTCTTTGTTCGGCTCCATCTGGCTCTTAAATATGTAGACTCAAGAGCCATGTGCTTACTGGAGCGGTACAGGGAGCTGATCATTTAACCCGCATCTTTAGCGTTGTGTAGCATATAGATGTTCCATCTGATATCGCGTTTGAGTTTGACGTACAGCACTATATCAAGATACGGCACCGATACGAAGAGACATCCGTTCATTTTCAGAGATGAAAGTTTAGTGTTTGATCGCTGTTTATAGTATGTAACATGTTTGAGCTTAGAGGCATGAATAAAACTATCCAGCTTTTCCCCACCGTAAAATTAGTGTTAGACCAATAGTATCATCAGCTGACACTCTGTGAATTTAAATAGTTTTTAAAGGTGCGTATACATCATCGTATAATCGTCATAAATGGTTACAAACAATAGAAGTGTCTTTGGTGGATCGTTTATGTACATCAGAAAAAAGTTGGTTAAAGATGAGACATCTGAGGGATGGCTGCGTTAAGAGCCAAGGCAACAATGATTTACCATTAGAAAGGATTTTATAATAGTAATTTTTTCAGTGATTCTTTTGCTGGAGAGTTTTTGTGGCAATGCTTCATGCCACTCCATGTCCAATACTATATTCTTGACTGTATGTTTCATCATGGATTTTACTATTATCTGTTTGTAATTACTGTTAGTACGTCATCATTGTATCGTGCTGATTGTAACGCATTCTGGTCGTCGCACATGAACCTTTTTCCTATCTATGTCTTTGATGAATTTCTCGTTCATTGAGGCCCAGAAGAGCTTACTGATTATACTGAGGAAACTAATAGGCTCATATTTAGATTTAGAATATCGGGTTCCGCGTTCTTGATGAGATGATTTGGAATGATTTTTCCTTCAAAAGCAGCTTAATAACTTTGCTATGTTCGGGATTATTCTTGGTTTATACTCTACACAATAATTAATTAATTGTGTGTATGTATGTGTGTATGTGTGTTTGTGTGTGTTCTTTTTACTGTGTGTGTGTGAAATGAGTCTTTAATAACGTGAAAATGTGATACGTAAATTTTGTATGAATATCCGACTATAGGGAAAACATATCAGGTAATTTTGACTTTTTTATTTTGACATAATTCTCTGACAATAAAATTCCTACACTTATAGATGATTTTACTACATCAAAATTGGTAACCTAATTGGCAGTTTAGGGAATTGGTTGGATAGTAAAATGTCAAACATTGCAATTAACTTAAGAGAAAAGGTAGTTGTGGAAAGCAATAATTATCCACGTTCTCAATTAACAATCTACATTGACGAAATAATAATTCATAAGAAAAAATATAACTGATTTTTTCAGAACACTGATTACAAATGAATCGTTAAAACTGCAATAAGAAATTTCGAAACACCATTTTGTGTTCTATTTATTCCCCCAATAATATCAAGTGCTGAGTGCATTAGTTATAGTTGCAATGGTCTCTACAAAATAATTTTCATTGAGTTAAATTTTTTCCACTAAAATGGTGAGATGCAAGAGAATAGAAGTTGAACTTATCGTTATTAAATCGAAAGTTTCAGCCTTTTAAACAAAAGTTTCAGCCTTTTAATGACTAATATCATTACAGGTAAATTAATAGAATTTTAGTTCACCTTGCTGATTCCTCTTTACTGGCCATTTAAATCATGTGTTGATAATCTAATATGTTTTTATATTATATTCAATATTTTTTGCTTCTTAATTATCTATAAATATTGTGTAATGCCTTTTTCTTTTTGATATCTTGACTTTACCAATTATACTACATGATTTTCAGTTAGGTTTCATCATCTTTCATTTAAGATATCTAGTTATAACCGCAAGTTCTACGCTGGCAGTTTCTTTTCCAGCATATATTACATGTCGCATTCTCCGCGAAATCAACTTTACAGACCACATTGATCTTTGAAAAATTAAATGCAATGTTATTAAATATATTTGACTTTTAATTCCTGTTCTTTTACTGTTCTCCGTCTGTCTATTTGTCTGTCTGTCTGCCTGCCTCCTGTCTGTCTGTCTGTCTGTCTGTCTGTCTCTCTCTCTCTCTTGTTTTCACACAGTAAACCTTTGCGTTTATTGCCGTGAAATTATCAAATAAATATATATTTACGACTATTTAAACGACAGTGATGAGATACATTTCGCTTTTCTTCAGTATCATTTACGGCTGGTAACAACATCGTATATATGTGATACTACCGCATCGCACTGCTGCTGCCCTCAGGCCAGATGCTGGTCGAAACGGCACCAGATGTGACGCCTCAACCTGGCTGGCCGTTTGTCTAATATGACGGTCATTCTTGCTGACGGTTGTGACGATCCCAGTTGTGAAACTGCCACCCGGTTGTACGGTTGGTTTGGTCGCTGTCTCTGGTCGGGACGATTCTGACCGATATTGTCGCCACAAAAGCTGGGTTACGGGACGTCTTTTGCAACAATGGGCCACTGTCCCACGTTGTGATTAGATCCCAGAGGTCTCATTTTGCAATCTTAATAGTCGTCCCTTTTGCCAGTCCGGACACTGGTGTACACTTGTGGTTTGAAAAAAAATTACGGCACCAAAAAAAAACAATTAATAAAATAAATGAACGAAGTCGGAAAGCTACGAAGAATGTCTTTATATATATAAAAAAAACAACGTCTTTCTTTTCCTAGGAATACAGTTGTCGAAAATGATATACAATCGTCGGAAATGATAACAGTTGTTTAAAATCCTGGTTGTAACGGAGAGAGAAATTTGGCCAAAAGCATTATAGACTCCAATCGTTAAATGAATTATTTTGTCTAAGTTTCGTTAGCGTTGAAATGTACTCATAAAACAGCAAAGATATTTCGGGTTCTTGACGGAATCTGACGGAATGTGCCGAAATGAGGGCGGCCGCTGGCGGAAAATGTGGTGGTATGGCTCTCTACCCGAAATCTGAACAAACTGCTTCCCAACTGAACCTTTCGTGTCGAGCATCTATTTTTATAACCAATTTCAATTCTCTCTGGGGATCCGGACGGCTCACAGTCTTCGGCCAATGAAAATCGGTCTCCGCCCCTTTGATTTGCGGATGTCTTAGCTCCACCAGTGAGATCATGCCAACTCACATCGAACCTAATCCAGCTCGGGACACTTCGGACTGTTGGGTTAAACAGCGGCCTTGTCCCTCGGGTGAAATTATCAAATCACTCTGACATTTGTCTTGTCTACGCGTTTTCAGATTAGCGGAATTAACATTTCAAATCTAAGGGAATCCATATGAACATGGAAAGATTCGAAATTCATACAATCATGAAAGGCGAGAAATGATTATTTTCCCAAAATAGTCAAACTCTATGCTCCCGTGTTTTTAGAAGCACTTGATGGTACTAAAATTATTTTTTCCTAAGCTCACATCGCGTGACGAAATAAAACATTAATAATATCACCAATATCAATTTCTCTCGCCGTTGTTTTAAACCAACCAAAAGAAAGTATCCCCGCGGGAGAAGGGAATGCATCACCGTGGGAGATATTGTCACATATATATATTAAATAATTCTCACAAACTGTAATAAGAGCGAACATGGTAATTTGAATATGTAAAAAGGTAATGTTTCTCTTTATATGAACAGGGTAATAACAAGATTTTGCAAAGATTAAATCAAATTAGCCATGACTTATATAGGGATATGCCTACGGCTATATCCTGTTGAATACTACGTTTCCCGTCCGATCACCGAAGTAAAGCACCATCGAGCCTGGTCAGTACCGAAATGGGTGACCATTTGGGAATACCAGGTGCTGTAAACGTAAGGACCGATAATGCTCCACCGGTCCTCCAGGTTTGGGGGTTGGGTGCCGAGCTAACAACCCTCCTCCGTAAAAAATAGTTTGTTACAGAAACAGTAACAAAAAGTTCCTGCCCTATGCACCATCTGGTGTGATGGATAGATGAATATAGCAATGATCATCTGGTTAGGTCTTAATATTTATTTTTAGATGATTTTATTTCACTATACAATCTAATCATTCTCTTTTGTTATGCTAAACGACAAGCATATACAAAACATTCAATATCTAGTAATTATTTCAACAGAAAGTAAGTTTGACCCCGAAAGCCTAAGATTCATTTGCATAGCAAAAATCTTTCAAAGAAAATGATAAATTGTTACATAATAAATCTCCACACATATAGCATTGAATCGCATATGAAGAATAATCTTCAAGCAAAAGAACTAGTTTTCTAATAAAGGATGCTTAGAATGTCCAGAGCAATGACGAAACTCTAGAGAAAATGGAAACCAAAGTTACTCTTTTGCATAACATGTTTAGTTACTTAATGAGAAAAAAGGAATGGAAGATGAGACACTCTCATGACATTTTATATAGAACAAATTAGTGGAATATCTACCTAAAATCCTTGTATAAATGGGTGGCTAAACAGTTTTAAAGGTCTACTTCTTGACGTAACTTGTTCTTTCAGGACGTAAACGATTACGAGCCTGCACTTACCCCTATCCATTATCGCTCTTAACTTTTTCCTCTTGATATCTCTTCCAAAATCTTCTTCGCTATCTACTTGCTCAAGGTGCTTTTTCCTGTCTCTTTCTGTCTACCTGTTTTGAGAGTATTAGATTGTCCAAACCCGCTTCCTTATTACGCATATCAGAACTTCAGCTGTCTCTTCCAGATGTTTAGTATATGTTTATTTTTGTTAACATCCATTACAAAATCTTCTCTTTTTTCACATGTTAACTCCATAATATCTTCAAGATAACAAAATAGAAAATTTATTAAGAGCGTGGCGAGTCAATACCGCCAAGATTATAAAAATTAAATGCCACATAGAAGATTAAGAATTTTGTATATAACATTTCATCTAATACCCACAGTTTCAAGTATCTGGTGAGGGGATCTTGAAAAGAGAGAGAGAGAGAGAGAGAGAGAGAGAGAGAGAGAGAGAGATATTGCATGTTTGTAGTTTGTGTCAGCATAAGAGTAGAATCAGGCAAGTTACCGAGATAGGGAACGCACGTATGTGCGTACGCGTGTGCGCATATGTGTTTGGTTGAGATTTTTAATATCATGTTTTTAGTATAGGATCTATGAAAATGTAACAAAAAAGTCAAACAGGTACAGGAATTTAAATACAGAAAACCATTCTGACACAGAATAGAAAATGCTTCACTGAAATTCGAAAACTCATTTCCATGCAGAGTATTGAAAAACAGGAAGATAATGTTGGAGATAAAGAAAAGTATACTGAATTGTGATATCTACCCTCCTATATGGCAGCGAATGCTAGAAATCTGCTAAAAAAATAGAGAGACTCGAAGAAACAGAAATATGATTCTATAGAAAGGATGCTGGGGATAACATGGACCCAATATGTGAGCAAGGACGAAATCTTTGAGAGAATGAAGACGAAAAGGAAACCCACACATGGCATCAGGAAGAAACAACTGATGTTTTTGGGACACGTAATGAGAAAGGAGGGCTTTAAAAAGTATAACAATTACTTACAGTACAGATAGAAGGAAGGAGAAAAAAAGAGAAGACCGAGTTAGATCTACTTGATGGGCTTAAGCAGATGAATGACGGAGCGGAGTTCCGTAGAGACCTTATCCTTCTTCTTCATCTACCGTGTCTTTCAGGACATAGGCTTGCATGGATTTCCCCTTGGCTCTGTCAATTTTCGCTCACACTATTTTTCTCCTTATATCTCTCATAAACCTCGCTTCGCCATCTATTTGCTCAGATTTAAAAAATACCCCTCGAGCTAGTTTCTCCTGTCTCTCTTTACCTCTATCCGACCTGTGAGTATTAAACTCTTAAGGCAGTCCTTCCTCATTAAGTTTCCCAGGAAATTCATTTGTCTCTTCCTGATGATAAAAATGAGTTTTCTTCCCGTTTACTTTCTATCTGACACTTCAACGTTGCACACGGGCTTCGTCCATGGTATATCAGCATCCTTCTGCAAAACCACATTTCTCCGGCCTCAAGCTTCTCCTTCATTCCTGATGAGATCTTCCAGCTTTAACTTCCATACAGAAGGGGAGATATCACGTATCAATCTTACACTTTTTTCTGTTTTTCTAATGAAAGTTTCCTGTCAGGACTCTAATTAACTTCTGAAATGCATCTTTGGTCTTGCCAATGCATCTTTGGATGTCCATGTCGCTATTGCCATCCTGAAAATTTGAATTTACTTTATTTGTTTTTTAATTCTTTTATTTTAATGTCTTCGGCTTGTAATTTGCATATTAGGCTCCTCATGACTATACATCTAGTTTTCTTGTCGTTTATGTTCAGTCCATACTTCTCACTTTATTTTGCAATAGTCTGAATTAAGTCCTGCATTTTATTCCGTGAATATTATCAGCACCGTGTACTGAGATTGAGGCGGCCATGACGAATCCTTGCAAGACATTTATTCTTCTCATAATTGCTTCTCAGTACAGGTTGAATATATCCGGAAAGAACACACATCTCTCTCTTATGCCCATTTCAAATTTTGCATAATTGTTTGCCCATCCGTACACAAGCTGTTTGCTGCTGATATAGATTCTTGATTGTCCTAACGTCTTTTTCCGAAAATATTGAGGTTGTCGAGCATTTCTATCAAGTTTTATGTCATATATTTTTGAACGCCTTTGCGTAATCTCTAAAGCACATAAAAAGGACCTTCCTCTTTGCACTGATCCTTCATATAGTATTCTGAGCATGAATATCGCATTCTTCCTTACGGTATATTTAACGAAGTCACATTATTCTTGTCTTATATCCGGGCCGATACTGCTGCGCTCTCTGTTCAACATAATCCGAATGATGTGTTTTGTTATGCAGCTCATTAAACTCTTTGTTCAATGGAATACACATACCTTTGCCCCTAGCTTCTTAGGTAGCGTTATGAAGATCCATATGCTTAGGTCTTCTAGGATATTGATGTTCTTGTAGATTTCGATTATTATTTCAGTGAGTCTGTCTACACTAAATGCTTCTAAGGACATCAAATTACTATTACAATCTCGATTGTTCTTGCTGTTTTGTTTCTTTGAAATTGACCATTACAGTTTCCACTTATTTTTTCTTTTATATTTCCGGTCTATCCGTAATTTTTCGCATAGTTGATTGCTCTCTTTTTTCGTGGAAGAGTTCTCCGTTATACTCGTCCGAACACTGAATTATTTTTTCTTTTTCTAATATTAATATGCCATCCTTTGCTTTTATACTATTTACACTTCCTGTTTCTGAGCATAGCATTGCCAAGTTAGTTCCTTATAGACGAAAATTATTAAGGTCGATAAGTTAAGTGGAAATCAATGATTATCTACATCATGAACATACAGGAACCTAATGAATATAAAGAATACTTTCAAATTTATTAATTTTTTTCGGTCGGATAAAATTTTCAGTAAATATTTATGTACATTTTATTTTATAAACATTTTAAATTTTTTTCGAGATTGTAAATGAAAATTGAACTATATTAAACATACGTGTTCTGGATTCCGGGTGAGGAACCGAACAAAAAAATGAACAACAAAACAGATATTTGAGATAGAAAAATAAGTTATATTATACGTAAAGACACACACTTGAAAGCAGATTACTAATCCAAAATAAAGATTAGTAAGGAATATATATATATATATATATATATATATATAAAGTAAAGCCGTGGTAGAATTATTATGTTCACGTTAGAGATGATGGGTGCTGTATAATACAATTCTGGCCTAGTGGAGCTCAGAGCTAATATTACTACTGACGCGATATAATTCGGATCTCTCTCCGTATCTCACTATGACAGGATTATATGTATATTCAAGTGGAGTCCATTATCATAGAAAAAGGGAATATCCCAAAACAATATGAAAATTAAATGAGAAGTATTAAGAATGTATTATATTCAAATATGTGGAAAATATTTAGAATTAATTTTTAGAATTGTAGAAAAGTTTTTAATGAAATATTAAAGAAGAAACTTCAAGATTTTAGTGCTTAGAATGACTTAGTTAAAAACAGCACACAGTATCTGTCAATTATCTATGTGACAAGTAAATTACAAATAACGAGAATTTATTTCCATGCTAGCAAATTAGTCTTTGAAGCGTTGAAGTTAATTAGCATGTTGCCAATTTCACGAAGAAAAATATACAAACCAATGATTTCTTTAGTTTTTATGTTTAAAATATTGAAAAACTGCCAACATCAGGTATTCAAATATAATATTCTGAAGGTAAGAAATAATTTATTTCTGAAAAAATAACAATGCATATTATTATTACGATATTGTTTTTCTCCTTCGTCTCCTGGGTATACATATACTGTGAATGACCAACACACGAGGACAATTATTCTAAATCTAATTTACACGTAAACAGTTAATCATGTAGAGGAAATTGAAAAAAACAGTTTTTGTTTTACATAATACGTCATATTTCATCACAATGAAAATATTTTGTGATCAAGAATTTAGTCGTGTAGAAATGTCTATTATACAGTACACGTATGGGCAAATGCTTTGCTATTGTAAGCATGTGGTCTTCACCTGTATGTTTATAAAGTTGCATATAACATGCACTTGTATATATAGTTGGAAGCATTGTTATAATAATAGTCTTATCATGTTTATATATCAGTAGTAAAACTTATATATTCATAAGTGCTTTACATCTCTATTGATCACTTTAAAAAAAGTAAATGTTGAACGGTGAAATATATATCCATTAGTCTAAAACACACACACACACACACACACACACACACACACACACACAAATCTTTATATATATATATATATATATATATATATATATATATATATAGGAAACAATATTAATAAAAAAAAATTAATTTAAAAATGTACATTTTTTTAACAGTATTTGTTTATTTTTATTATATTTTATATTTCAGACCGTCCTCGGTCCTTCATCAGAAACAAGTGATTTTTAAATTTGAATTAGAAACGTATTCCACGATAGCGTTCGAATATTTTTTGTTTACATCACGTGGTGTGTTTGTTCACAACATGCGGCACGTCCGTAGAGAAAGTCTGTTTGTTTTAGATAAAAATTTCTTGGAATATCTGAAAAAAAATTTTACCTATTGAAATATTTGTAAAGATTCAACACACCTAAGTCCCTATTTAACCCTAGCTTGTGTGTATTTAATTTTAAAATCCAGTATTTTTCTTTCTTTCTGCGTGTGTATGTAGAACTAAAATATTAGTAAACATTTGCAATTTTCTAAAGTATGATCAGGTTGATTAAAATGGGCTGCAATTAGTTTATTGAGTTTTTGGTTTTTCAAAAATATATATTGTGTCAGCTTTTTTTCGTACAGAAAATTGAGTGTTTTTTTTACTTGAAAGTATTGGAAAGGGGAAAGTGTTAGATAGAGAGAATAATGGATTTTTTTAGATAAGTTCATGTAAAAGGATTTTTTAATATAAGCAGAGTTGTGCGCCAGGTTTCTTAATTGCGTGGAGGTCCTGTTGTATATTTGTTGAGCTTTTTGTTTATGCGATGTAATAAAACTGTGTTGGAAGTTGTATTTTCCAAGAAATTTTTATCTAAAACAAAACTGTATTTTTATCTAAAACAAAGTTGTATTTTATCTAAAACAAAGTTGTATTTTTATCTAAAACAAAGTCATATTTTCCAAAAAAATTTTATCTAAAACAAACAAAATTTCTCTACGGACGTGCCGCATGTTGTGAACAAACACACTACGTGATGTAAAGAAAAAATATTCGAACGCTATCGTGAAATACGTTTCTAATTCAAATTTAAAAATCACTTGTTTCTGATGAAGGACCGAGGACGGTCTGAAATATAAAATATAATAAAAATAAACAAATACTGTTCAAAAAAGTACATTTTTAAATTCAAAACTTTTTATTAATATTCTTTCCTATACATATTAAGACAGTATACGTGGATGATCATCACTATATATATATATATATATATATATATGGATTTACATCAATATTGAGCACTTTACAAAAAGTAAACTTTGAACTTTGTAATATGTATCTATTAGTCTAAAACACACACACACTGATATATATATATATATATATATATATATATATATATATATATATATATATTGTTTGATTGTGTATCAAGGTTGCAGTGCAGGTTTCATTATAAATAAAAGACAAATATTGCATAAAATTTGCATAAAATTTATCATGTGATCTTGTAATTATTTTTTCTTTTCAGTATATATATTACACAAATATTAAGTTTCAGAAAGAAAATTATATAAAAATATTAATGTAATTTTTGTACTGGAAAGGAAAAAACATAAGATCTCATGGCCACTTGTGTAAAAACTTGCATGAAATCTGTACATGTATTTCTAATGTTTTAAACTGGAATTAATTGAAATCTTACAAGAAAAATTCCTATTGTATCCAATATTAACGAACGGTTCGTAAATTCGTAGATATTAATTATAATAAGCCACCGTTGTGAAACATACATCGGAAAGTCTCCGGTTAAAATTCGAGAAAATTCATAAGGACGCGCACTATTCGATCATTGGAGCACAAATAAGCTATCACATGGTCAAGTGATAGTAGATTTAACAGCAGTCTATAATCATTGTGGCATACAAGACTTGAAAAAAGAAATACTGCACATTAATTATTTGTTTTAGTACTACATATTTTTTGTCTTCTTACATGTAGCGTTGGTTAATCGTCTAATTTATTTGTAAATAACTTAGTAAATATACTAAGTTAAAATTTGAGTAATATATTTTTTTAAATTGGAGTAGATAGACACTTCTATAGCCTGGTTCACACTCCTCCTTCTATAGTTGAAGGGAAGTAGAGGTGCATGTCTTGTTTCTTGTTTAAGAAGAATTACCCGTTTTTCCCCTCTTCTTCGATTTGTAGATTTAATGATGTGACAATGTTTTTGCAATTTTGTGGAAGTTGTCAACCTTTCTTAATTCTTAATGTACCAGGCTGGCAGTTTTCTTGTTTCCGCTTCCGATTGGTAGTTAGGAGTCGTACATTTCCGCAGCGTCTTGAGAGGCTGTTCTGGTCAACAGTTGAGTAATAGCCGGCTGTCTTGCAGTGCCATGTCGTGCATGGATTTGTGTACATTTATGAACCTCTTTTGGGCAACCCTTGAAGCCACATTAAGCTGCAGTCTGAGCCAGTTTACCTCCTACACATGTTGCATACATCGACTGACTAATTCTATTCTAGGCCTCTATCTTAATAAAATCCACTAAACATGAATACACACTATCAAAATATCATAGCTAAACAACTTAATAAAATAAAACAGACAAAACTGTCAACATCTCCTTCGCAAGCATACGATGTATACGCACTAATATTTACACCGTTGAATTCTTCCTCCAACTAAACTCACCTGACATTCTAGGCCTCTGGAAAATTAATCTTGACCTTCTCTCCCTCTTCTAAGTTCTACGTTCCTGATTACCTTTTCCTCTTCAGGAACGTCTGCAATGATCATATGCAAGGGCTTGGTATTTATACCAGTGAACATTTCCCTCTAGTTACGGTGATCTCTCTTGTATCCCTAGATCATTCTTACATGTATTGTAGTCTCCCACTACTACGCACTGTAATCTATCTTTTCTTTTTTGCCATTCCCATCGTCTCCCGACGGTACCGTACTTGACAACATCTCCAATATTATTGAAAAGGCCAATTCTTAACATCCGTTTGCCAATATATTAATGTTTGATGATTTAGCGTCAACCAATCAAGTGGCTGGAAAACTCTGCCACAGAACTAGCTGGTTTCCTGGCCATGAATTGTTCAATCACTCAGGCTTTTACGCAAGTGGTGGATTCCTTACTTGTTTCTCTTATGACACTAATGGACCTGACTCACTGCTAGACTTCTGTTTCACTTCCATCCCTGAGTTTTGAAATGTGAAGCAGCTCTGATCTTTATGAAACTCTAAGAATGCGGAATGTTCCGTTGACATCTCGTTCCACTCCCACTCCACCCACGAAACTCAGACCAGCAGAATATTTCACCACTACAACAGAGCAGTTAGGGACACGTTAATTATCGCTCTAACAGCCTCCTACCGATTTTGGCAAACTGTTCGAACATATCAACACCGAAATGCTTCAACATCTTAAAAATTACACTGTTTTCTCTGACGAACAGTATGGTTTCAGCTTCACCAGCTCTACTGCTGATATGCTAACGGCTATCATTGAGTATATCTATCAGGATCTCGACGAAAAAGGCAAAGATTGAACTGTTGCCCTGGATATCTCCAAATCGTTTGGCAGAGTCTGGTAAGGTGGCCTTCAACGCAAGCTGTGGGTCTATGAAAAACTGGAGAAGTGGATGAACTAATATTATCATTCTTTCAAATAACTCAGTGAAAGTTGTATTAAACGGACACACAACTCCCGATACATTCATATAATCGCGGGTGACCCGCAATGCTCTATTCTGTGTCCTATGCTTTTCTTGATTTTCATTAACGATCTCGCTGATGTAATCAGATCACAAGGATTCATATATGCTGTCGACACTACCGTTTACTCTCGGAAAAAAGCTGAAGCTGACAATGTTAACTTCGCATCTGAACTTGAAAAGGACATCGAAGCTGTGGTGGACTGGAGTAAGAAATGGCTTGTAAATTTTAATGCTTCCAAAACGATGCTGCAATTTGTTAACCATCACAGGCAATCGCTCCTACTCCAGATTAGCATGAAGCAGGCTAGCCTCCCTGAAAGCAAAACACTGTGTTAACTATCTCAGACCTCAAGTAGAATAACTATATCGAATTAATAGCTAAATCCGCTGCAATGTATGTACCTTCAATGTGTAAGTCCAGGGAGCCTTTCGTTTCATTTTCCTAGGTGCGGAATACCTCTCTCTCTCTCTCTCTCTCTCTCTCTCTCTCTCTCTCTCTCTCTCTCTCACTCACTCACTCACTCACTCACTCACTCACTCACTCACTCACTCACACATACACACACACACACACATGTATAATATGGAGAAACTTGTAAGTCATTTCATTCATGCGGATTTCGAAGTTTAGTGAGGTCATTTTTCTAATGTTTTCTATCCACAGGGTCATTTGCTTTTCTCTTTTGCAATTTAAGATTTGTTCGTGTATATATCCTTTAGGGTGAAATGTGATAATTTTGCGTGCATGTGATTTTTTTGTTGCTTTATGAATGTTGTATTAATTGTTGATCTTTAGATTTTTGTTGTTTTTAAGTGGTATACCATTTGTTGGTGGTTACTTAGTTTCAAATTTGCTATCCAATTTTAAGATATATTATATTTATACTCGCTTACTTACTTTATGTTGACCTGACTTATTTATACAGTTTCTGTGTGTATGGTCTCTTATGTTTTAGTACATAAACTTGTGATTGTGTTCGCCATTTTAAGCTTTCTTTTTTGTTTCTCATGTATAGGTATATTAATTTCTAGGTCATGTGTATTACTTTTGTTTTGTTATTCGGTACATAGTTCTCGAAATCATACTTAGCACCCTATAATTTATCTTATCTTATCTTTATCTTATCTTATCTTATCTTTATATTCATCCTCGAAACTGGCTAAAATATAGCCAAAAGCAATGAATAAACTAACCATTTAGACAATTTTGATATAATTTATAGCCTAAAAAGAAAAGAAAATCATAAGATAACATAAATAATTACATTAAACCCTAATTCATCACACCTTGTCTGTCATTTTTCAAAATCCTGCATATGTATTACTGAATGCTAATAAAAGTAAGATCGAGAAACGTTGCCATGGAAATCAGATCAGAAAATTTTCTATGCAGTGTATGTGTATTTTTGTGTACTTTTGAAGGAACTTGTAAAATTTAACAGAAAACCGAGTTAATTAAATGTCAGTGAAATTGCCTGAACAAAAGAAAAAAATAATTCTGATAACCTTGTCATTGCATTTTTTTCTAGTATGCTTAGTTTAATGATATCTAAGTCACTTCTATTTGTTATTTTTTTCTTTCCTTGCTACTTATAGCTGCAAATCTTTCGATGTTTGGGCAAAAAATATTGTGACTATATTTTTCTGTAACACTATAATTTACTGTTTTTCTTTACACTCAAAACACACAAAATGCCTCTTTTTTTTAGAAAACAAAATTTAATAAATTAATGATTTGAAGTGATCTGAGATTATGTGTTGTAGTAAGAAATATATATATATATATATATATATATATATATATATTAATGCAGGTTTCATTGAATAATATAGACAAGTTTTGTCTATTAAATTTTGTGTAGGATCCGTTCATACCGTCTGATATACTTGATGGTGATGTCGTTAAAAGACAACAAAAAATCACAGTATTTGTTGAATTTTTTATCGGGTCTAAGCTTTCGGCTCACATAAGCCATTATCAAAGAGTAAATAATAACACACAGTAAACATAGAACATTTAAGCTATTAACAATAAAGATAATTGAATTGAAAATATAAGTCCATCCCTACCGTGGCGGATGGCCGAAGACAGTGACAAAATAGTGGTGTTGTGGTCCCTGGTCTGATTACAGACATTTGAGTACGTTGTTGGAAATATCGAAATTGATTGTATTCAAACCAGGTTTAAACTGTTTAATGTAGAGTGCTTCGAGGATTTTTAGTTTCTGCTTATTATTTTCTTGTTTGAGTATGTACGTGTTATCAACAAGCGTTTTTCTCAGAAGTGTGCGTTGATAACCGTGTTGTTCTAAATGACGGAATATATTTGAATTTTTATTTAAGTGCAACGTCAGACGCCGTGAGAGCGAATTTGTGGTGTGGCCGATGTAGATATTATTGAGGTTGTTAGAGATACATTCTCTAAATGGACATATGAATTTATATACTACATTGGTCTTTTGCAAATCACTAACGGTGGGGGAAGAGTCGTTGCTGACAAATGAATTAGATGTAGTGGATTTAGTGTAATATATAATGAACTTAATTCTTTTGTTAGAGTCTGTCGGAGAAATATTAGTATTTATGAGTTTTTTTAGGATGTTTTCATCTAGTTGGTAATTGGAGTGCATCTGGCTACGGTATAACTATCCTCTCCGCCCTATCATATCCCAAATTCCTACTCGTGTATACCAGTTAACTAAACATATTAACCAGCTTATCACACCCTACCTTCCGAGTAAATACAGCATAAAGTCAACCCTAGAGGCAATCCAAATCCTCAAGAGTGAAAAACCTAATAATGAAATCATAGCTTCACTTGATGTGGAAAACCTTTTTACTAATGTACCCGTCAGTGAAACTATTGATATAATTATAAGAAATGTTTACAGTAATCCTTCATTACTCCCACTCAAAATTAATCCCAACATCCTAAGAAAAATTCTACTAGCTTGTACTACTGAAGTGCCTTTTGTTGATCCAAACAACACTATATATATACAACGTGACGGAGTCTCCATGGGTTCAGTGCTTGGTCCGATTTTTAGTAATTTCTACATGTCTAACCTTGAAAATACTACCTTTGCAAAATTTACAAAACCATCAATATATCTAAGATATGTTGATGATATCCTACTATCAATTAAAAATACTAATGAAATCTTACAACTTCAAAAACAGTTTCAAAATAACTCAGTTTTAAAATTTACTTATGAACTTAGCAAAGATAACAAAATTCCTTTTCTTGATATATTAATTAATACTGACAACAATAAATTTACTATCTCACCGTATCAAAAACCCACTAATAAAAATCCCTCCACACTCAATTATATTAGTGAATGCTCCCACTATTACAAAATAGCCATTATAAAAAATCTATTATACCGTGCAAAAGTCAATTCATCTACAAATCAGATCTTCTACAGTGAACTAAAAAACATAAAACAGACACTCATCAATAATAATTTTCCCAACTACATAGTTGATGAACAAATACATTACTTTCTTAAAAAGCTTAACATGGAAAAAACAACACATGATACTAACCCAACCAATCCTAAACATATCACTCTCTTATACCGTAGCCAGATGCACTCCAATTACCAACTAGATGAAAACATCCTAAAAAAACTCATAAATACTAATATTTCTCCGACAGACTCTAACAAAAGAATTAAGTTCATTATATATTACACTAAATCCACTACATCTAATTCATTTGTCAGCAACGACTCTTCCCCCACCGTTAGTGATTTGCAAAAGACCAATGTAGTATATAAATTCATATGTCCATTTAGAGAATGTATCTCTAACAACCTCAATAATATCTACATCGGCCACACCACAAATTCGCTCTCACGGCGTCTGACGTTGCACTTAAATAAAAATTCAAATATATTCCGTCATTTAGAACAACACGGTTATCAACGCACACTTCTGAGAAAAACGCTTGTTGATAACACGTACATACTCAAACAAGAAAATAATAAGCAGAAACTAAAAATCCTCGAAGCACTCTACATTAAACAGTTTAAACCTGGTTTGAATACAATCAATTTCGATATTTCCAACAACGTACTCAAATGTCTGTAATCAGACCAGGGACCACAACACCACTATTTTTGTCACTGTCTTCGGCCATCCGCCACGGTAGGGATGGACTTATATTTTCAATTCAATTATCTTTATTGTTAATAGCTTAAATGTTCTATGTTTACTGTGTGTTATTATTTACTCTTTGATAATGGCTTATGTGAGCCGAAAGCTTAGACCCGATAAAAAATTCAACAAATACTGTGATTTTTTGTTGTCTTTTAACGACATCACCATCAAGTATATCAGACGGTATGAACGGATCCTACACAAAATTAATAGACAAAACTTGTCTATATTATTCAATGAAACCTGCATTAATGAAAAAATGCTGCCAAAATACATATATATATATATATATATATATATATATATATATATATATATATATAAATTTTATTAGTTTTTAGTACAAGAATTAGAGTGTTTTTGATTTTTGCTTACTGTTGTAATGTCATTTTAAGCAAGTAAATATTTTCTCAAAGATTTCTCAATCTCTAATTTAAGGATAGAGCTTTAATAGAATTTATGAAAAAACACCAGCTTGTGTGTACAGTATGTGGTATTCTTTTATATAGAACCTGTTCATTTGGGAAAAACTGGAAGCTTAAAATAGCTTACTTTGATATCTTGTATAGTGATTGATACACAGGATGCCGCAACTATAAAATGTCAACCATCTCTCTGTATATAATTTCATCTAAACCCATATATTTATACATATAACACATTATCATGCATACCCAAAAACGCTTATATAGACACACGTTCAAATACGCTTCAAAAACTCTGTTACCCTTGCACAAACACGTGCACACACACACCTTTATACTTATTTATAATGATTAATGATATTATTTGTTCTAAGCAACAATCTCAGCCTTATGCATTATTACAACTGAATACTATATATATATATATATATATATATATATATATATATAGTTTTTGAAGTTCAGATCGGTATTGATATGCATTATTCTATTTATAACACTGTGAAAGGTTTTGGCACATGTTTCACAATGTAAATTATTATAATGAATGTTTTTTTCACATTTCTGAAAACATTTTACACATAACTTCAGCGTAAGATGTTTTAAGCGGCAGATTAAAAAATCCTAGGATGAAGTGTAGATAATAAAACTATTTCAATAGTATCGCATTTGTTTTTGGGAATCATTGTAGTATTTGAATATAGTAGAAGAAGCATTTGAGCATTATGAAATACGTAGTGTTTGTACAAACTTCCATGCTGACACCCAACATATTACTTAAAAGTTGGGAACATTCATTTTCAGTAATATTAACATTCAAACTTTTCTAAAGGATTTGCAGATAAACATAGTTGAAAGAAAATAACAGTCTATTAACTATATTTTTGTAGATGTAAATGAAAAGAATCAATTGTGGCATGAACCGCATATTCTGAATTGTGGCAAGGAATTTCTGTTATTCTCTAAGAATGAGAAAATTATAAGATTTTTACATTGCGATTCGAATTAAATGTGTCATTTTACAAATGTTGTAAATTTTACAGGTTTCTCTTTCACATAGACATACAGAAATTGCACTGTCTTCAAGGTTTGAAAGAGCTGCAGCTAGTAGGGCGTAATTTTCAATCGTTTTCTTGCGATACATCAAACTGTTCTTGTCTGAGGCTTGCTTTTCAGGCTTGATCTCCTTATAGAATTATTGGGTTGTCTATCATTTCACTCCAAAAAAGGCGGGATCGCCTCTAGTGCGCTGGTGGGAGTGGGTAAAATAACAAAGATTCCTGGATTCATGTTTTTTTAAAATCGATAAACGATGAATGTGTTTGACATTGCATATAAACATTTGGGGATTTGCTGTCAAAAAAAAAAAAAAAAACTAAATGGAGTTCCACAGGTTGGAAATGCGAGAAAAACTCTGTAATAGTAAAAAAGGTACATTTAAATGTTTCAAAAGTAAAAGAGTGGTACCTAGATACAATCTAGTTTCATGTTTAAATTCATGTGGACTGCGGGACCAGAAAAAAAGCTTTTCAGAGGAGATAGCATGAAGATATTTGTAGAAAATACAAAGGAAAACCACATTATGACTCTGACTCGTCTGGATTAACTGCAACCGTCTTCACTTCTAGAACAAAGGCTCAATTGGGGGACGTTTACATAACCACATCTCTTCTCTCTAACATAATTTCAAAGCTTGGCGCACATACGGCAAGTAGACCTGACGGAATCCGACCATTGTATTGAAGAAATGAGCACCTAAACTCTCTTCTGTCCAATCCAACTCTGTAATCAATGGCTCTGTGCTTCATAATTTGTTGCTTGCTAGAAGTCCTTTTCTGTGGAACTTGTATTTAAGAAGTCTGGATAACACACGGACCACTCTAATTATCGCCCTATCAGCCTTTTACCAGTTTTCTGCAAAGTGATCAATCCTATCATCAATGCAGGAATAGTTAATAATCTCTTCTTTTCTCTGACGGAAGAATACAACTTTTGCTTCGCACGATCTACTACTGATATCCTAACGTCCACCCCGGGGTCCTCGAGAAAAGATTCGAAGCTTGAGTAATTTGACTTGGATATTTTCCAAAGCATTCGATAGGGTCTTACACTCTGGGCTTCTGCGTAAGCTACAAATCTATGGTCTCAGTAGACGTTTGTTTGATCTGTTCCAATCGTTTCCATTGAACTGCATAATGAAACCCGTTTTGAATAGACATGTCTCCTGATCCTATCAAACGAACGTGGGTGTCTCCAAGAGATCAATCTTAGGTCCGACGTTTTTTATGCTCATCATTAACGATCTCCCTGATGCGATCAACTTTCGAAATAGCAGTTACGCTGATGACTCCAAAATTTACTCCCGCCTCAGTGAAAGATTTGTCAAGCTGGATAACTCGCTGCTGATGTTCAGATGAACCTCTAATTCCTGGTGGACTGGATAAGATATGACACGTAAAATGAATGATTCATAATGCTTTTTCTCGCCTGAATACATCTTACACATAGACAAATCAACTGTCCAAATATGCATTGATATATCAGATATAGCCGGGAGTCACTGCTATTTGTCTCGGGTTTCTCGACAGGATACAAAGAAGAATTTGCATTGTAATAGATCCTGACATAGCTGCTCGACTTCAGGTGGATTCCCTTTGTCTCTTCTACAAATATTTTCACGGCTTCTGCAGCAGACGATCTTAGCTCCATTGTGCCCTTAATACACACGGACAAAAGATCCTACATTTCTACTGCGAAAACAACCAAATGTAGACTTCACTTTTTTCTCGCATTCCTCCCTGTGAAACTCGCTTCCATATAATTTCTTCTTTGACAGATTAAATCTCCAACAGTTTAAATGCAACGCCATTTGCAATCTCGTATCCCCTTGATTCCAATTCTTCTCTTAACATATGTATCAAATATTCTCCCTTAAACAATACTCTCTCCACACTAATATTCCCATGTTAATTTTAAACATATTATGAGACCCAATGTAACCGTTTCCTAGTTCTCTTCGCTCTATAATTATGAAAATTTTCACTCTCCTCATATGTAGCCCCTGCGCACCAGAAGAAATAATATATTTCATGTTGTAAAACGATTATAAAAAAATAATATTTTTAAAACAAGACTATATTTGAAATATATTCTATTTAAATGAGCATATATGTATGTATGCGTCCATGTTGGGGCGTAAGTCCTAGTTAAACATGTACATGCCGTTATGGATTATACGACGAAGTATTAATCACTATGAGTTGATTCGATTCTTTTCATAAGATGTTATTTTTCCAAAGTGGTTTTGATATTCTGGCGCCAAAACAGGTTAAATTCATATGTTCTTCTCCCAAACTGATTATCATTCAAAGACTACTGCATGTTGCCTTATATTGATTCTTCTTCTTCATTTGCCGTGTCCTTCCATGACGTAGGCAAATATAAACTTCTATTGAATCTGTCTCTTGTCGCCTTCAAATGTATTCCTCCCTGGTATCTCTCAGAAATTCTGCTCCTCCATCCATTAGCTCAAGCTTATCAATTATTTCTCGCTCTGCTTTCTCCTGTCTCTCTTTCTGTCTATTCGTTCTGTAAGTATTTTATTCTGTATGTCGTCTTTCCTCATTACGCTTGCCATGAAACTCATATGTCTCTTCCTGATTTTAAGTATGAATTTTCTTCTCGTTTGCATCCTTTCCAACATCTCATATTTTGTCATGTACCTACTCCATGGTATGCTCACCATCGTTCTGTAGAACCACATTCATACTGCCTCAAACCTTTCCTTCATCCTTGAAAAGTACCTCCAACATTCACCGCCATAGTGCAGGACAGATATACATACCTGATCAGCACTGTTTTCTGTTTCCAATGAGATATTTCTATCTCTCACTTTTCTGGTTAGTTTTCAAAATCAGTATCTGTCCAGGGCAACGCGTCTTCGGATTCTAACGTCACACATTCCATCCTCGGTCAGGGTAATTTCTTTATTTGTTTTATTAAATTTCTCCAATATATAAGCATTTCGAGGGTATTTTGTATTTGCTGATGATAATACATTCAGTTTTCTTTACGCTTTCTTTTGTTATCTTCTGTATGAGACCATTTTTTTCCTTTTCTGCTATCATCACAGCGTCTTGCGCAGATCATTTGAGATTGTCACCTCCAAAAGTGAATGGCAGTGGTTTTTATTTTTCTCAGAATTGTTTCGATGTTTAAGGTGAAAAACCACATTTTCTTTACGCCAAATTTTATTTTGGTAAACCAACTGAATACATTTATCAAACGTTTTGTTGTCTATGCATTTTCTTGATTATCCTAAAATCTTTTCCTAAAATGACGATGTTGCCGAGCATCTTGAACAATATTTTTCTGGCGTACTTTGTAAAATGTATTTGCATTATCTATAAAGCACAGATAAAAACCCTTCCTGTTTGTTATTATCTGCTCATTCGCTGTGCACCATGAAACCAATTTCACACCAAGTCATTCTAGTGTCCAAATCAGAATTTGCCGACCGTTTCAACTTCTCTATCTTGTCCAACATTGTCATTCAGATCTCCAATGTTAATTTTGATTATATGTGACTTGCACTCTGCCTTGGCGTTGTCTAGCATGGATTAGAACGATTTGAGTTTTCTCTTGTTGGAGCATATTCCACTATATATTTTTTTAATCATCTCACCCCAAGCAAGGCATTCCACTGCCACTATTGTGCATGGGGCTACATAGGGAAGATAAAGAGAAAGAGTGGTTAGACATAGGGAATGTCAGGAGGAAGGTGACAGATGAGTAAGGATAGCGAGGATGAGGGTTGGGCAGATAGGAAGTGTGCTTGATAGAATGGGAGCAGGTTAGTGTGTTAGGAGGTGTTTATTGGCCTGACATTTAAACTCCTGGAGATTGTAGCCGTCGGGGAAGCAATCGTTTAGAAGAGAATTCCACAGTCGGGATGTGCGAGGAAAGAAACTGTTGGAGTAGAAGTTACGGCTGCATTTTATCGATTTCACTGTAAAAGGGTGGGATCTAGTTGCTAATCTAGTATCTCGTTCAAATTCGTATTTAGCGGGCACTAGTGATCTAAGCTCATCGGAGCAGAAGCCGTGAAATATTTATAGAAGAGACACAAGGAAGCTACGTCGCGCTGGTGGGAGAGAGACTGCAGGCTGTCTGTCAAGTCGGTATCTATCACATTACAGACCCTCCTCTGAACCTTATCGAGAAGCCCGAGGAGAACAGCAGGGGCACCCGACCAGATATGGCAGCAGTATTCAATGCACGGGCGATGGTAGATTTATAAATATAACCAACATACTGAGAAGACTTGCTTTCAGATTAACTACCAACATTTATTCAGATATAAGCCATTATCTCATAACGAATTTCCTTTTATCACGCCGGCTTCACTTTCATTATTTTCATCTGTATATTTAATTCTGTGGTCGTCTCTGAGGAAGTCATCAATGCACAACCACCTTGTTTTATATATGCCTAAAATGTTTATTTTTTAATCTAGTCACCTGCTCTACATTAAGCAGCTGTTCATCGTTCTGATGTTCCAAGTACCAATATTTATGTTTTTTTGGTGCGACTAATCTCTTGATAACGGTCCAAGGATCACCATCCTTCTATTTCGTGTGAAGGATACATTCTGAGAAAATTTTACTTTGATGGAAATAATGAGGGATTCATTTTTGCAAAGCAATTTCGCGAAGTTGACCGCAATAGCCTAGGCTAGAGGTTGAATGTGACATGCTAATCACATTTGTCGTCCAAAACGTTAAGCGTAAAATATCCTCCGTAAATTTTGCAAAAAAATTTATTACTCGTGTTCGTCAGCAATTTAACGACAATAGATAAATATTTTCCCCAGTGTTGTCCATGGATCTAGAGAAACATGCTAACAAAATCATAAACCGATCGAAACACAACGTCATTGCTTAAAGAATATATAAATAAAACCATAATTTTGTTTGAATCATAAAGCGGCAATTAAACATTCCGGTATATTCAAATACAACGAGGAATGACAGTTTGATCAAATTGAATAACATGGAGACTGAGAGTAAAATTCATTAAAATATTTGAAAATATTTGTAAAAATAAATGTAGAAAAATGACCGGAATTAAAAGTAATTAGAAAATCAAAGTCAAATGGACGAAAAAAATATTTGGAAGAGGCAAAACCAACTTGAAAGCATAAAACATATAAATAGAAGAAAATTCAACACAATGCTATCCAAGCAAGTTTCTGTTAACGTCCACTTTCTAGAAGCTGTGGGTATGTACTAGAATCTATTAATAATTCTTATCTAAAAGTGTATTAAATTTATATATATAATATTTCAATGATCTGCCGGTTTTATTTATCTCCGGTTCAATCCCAACTGTTCCTGTCACTTATGGATTTGTCAACTAAATTACAAATAATTATAATTTATTTCCCTGCTGGCAAATTAGTCTTTGAAGAATCAAAGTTAATAATCATGTTGTCCAGTTTTTCGAAGAACAAAAATAAACTAATATTTTTGTTGTTTTACAAATTTTGAAGCATTGCCAAAATGATGTATTGAATGTTATTGTTCTGAATGCAAAAAATGTGTTTATTTTCTGACAAAGAAATTATTATTATTATCATGTTGTCATTTTTCATTATATTCCTATTTATGCTATGGACGCACTAACAGGCAAGTCTGCGGGAAGACCTACGGCAGGTCGTGGTGTGTTTTTATATCTCCATTTCATTTTTTTCTGTCCTCTAACACCGCCAGCGTTACGTAGACAAAGTTCTACTTAATGTGTGGGCTGTACTTAGAAGATAATTTTTGTATATCTCTTAAGCTTAGGTTTCCTGGAATTTTTTCAATGTGTTGCTTTATTCCATTTTTATCATTCCAAGTGCACCTACTTTCACTGGGACGATACTTCTTTTCAATTTCCATATTTTTCTATTTCAAATTCTAGATCTTTTTATTTTGACAGTTTTTCGAATTCCTTGTCTGATATGTTGCAATCCGCTGGACGAGAAGTTTTTCTTTCTGGTTTTTAACAATAATGTCCGCTCTGTTTGCTTCATTTTTTTCGGTTTGTGTAGAGGTTAACATCTTATATTTGTGTAACCACAGCTGAGGGTGTTCATAGCTGTGTTTGTTTACATATTTTCCATAGTGTTTGCTTATTGTTCAATGTAAATAATGCCAAGTTCTACCGTAACGAAACTTATATTCATTTGGGGCAAGTACAGAACATCCTGATATTAGATGGTCTATTGTTTCGTGGTATATGTCTCAAAACCTGCATTTCGTATCAACATTATTATGTATATTATTCGCCTGAAGGATTCTAGTGAAAAGATTTTGATCTTGCGCTGCAATTATAAAGCCTTCAGTTTCAGACTTTAATCCAGATGCACGTAACCATCGATGAGTATTAACTTCATCAACATTTGAATTATTGGCACGATCTGGATATTGGCCATGCAGAGGTCTTTCTTGACAGTGTTGTTTCATCTGTTCAAGAGCTTTATGCATGCTTTTCGTTTTCATAATTTTGGCTGCAATATTTGTTACTGGGCTTTCCTTTTGTTTTTCTAAAGACTCAGCTAAATGTAAATCTTCATTGTATTTACTGCCTTCTTTTATTATTGAATATGTTTCCTTTCTGTTTTCATGTTTGAATAATTGTATCATCGAGTCCTTTGTTGTTTCTTTGTATGTTAGTAAGCCAATAGGCGTTGTCTGGTAAGACAATTCTAGCTGAATAAGACGTCTTCCGCCTTCTTTACGGGGTATGTATAGACGGTCTAAATCGGCATTTGGATGATGAATCTTATGCTTAAAGAGAACATGTCTTGGTTTAGAATCCATTCGTCTGATGTCGTTTAGATTCCATTTCAAAATGTTGAAACTATATTGGACCAATGGGATAGCAAGGTTATTAATGGCCATAATTCTGTTCTGAGAATTCCATTCGGTTTTTAATATCTGTCGTGACCTTCTATAGTACTCTTTACGCACTATTTCTTTCATTTTTTATGGTGAATTGCATGTAATTGGTCTGTAGTTTTTCGGGTGGTTTGTGTCACTATTCTTGGGTAGAAGAAATGTAATTCCTTTGGTCATCCATGCAAGAATTTCAGTGGCATCGTTAACCATTACTTGAATTTATTTGGCTAGTTTTTGTATGTGCTGTATATAAATAATATAGCCTAAATTTAGGAATTTTATCTATCCGTGGAAATTTCCATTTGGGTGCATTTTTCAGTGCACATTTAACATCCTCTTCTCTGATTCCAGTCCATGTCTGTTCTGGTTTATTTTTTATTCTTTCTATCTCTTGTGCAATCCAATCTAGGTTTCTGTTATGTTCTTTAGGGCAAGCTCATATTTTTTCCCAGGACTGTATAATTTCTTCCAATTTTGTGGGGTGAGGGGTTGTCACTTCAACACTTTATCTATTTCCCTGTACAATTTATTTGCATCGATGTGAAAAGTCTTGTTTTGTCTGTAGTATTTTTATCTTTTCTCAGAGGCTTATACTTTGAGCCTTGAGTTTTTCCTTAGTTGATAGGACTTCATTTTCATTTCTAATGTTGTACATTTTTTCGACTCTTTTGCCTTCTTTGGTTGTTACATTTATTCCTCTTGGCAGTTAATCTAGTACTGATAGTTCACTTCTAAGTTGTTCGATTTCTTTTTCTATTTTTCTTTTCCAAGATGGATCTTCCTGTCTGCGAGACTGCCTTGTTTTTAATTTGATGTTCACTTTTTGTTGCTGTTATTGCTGATGCATATATTGCTTTATTGAGATTTATATGAGTGTCTTCTTCATCTAAAAGTATACTGCTGCATAGTAGAGGTTAATAGTTTCAAGATTATGCTTTGTTGGTTGCAATTTTGGAAGCTGTCTCTTTCCTCCATTGCAATATTTTGTATTTGACTTATATGGTTCTTGATTTATTCCTTGGTTTCTAGTATACTGTTCTTGTTTTCCGTAAAATAACTCTGTTCAATGTTTTCTGAAATCGTCATGTAACTGACGCAGATCATACCTTTCCAGCACTTCAGAACTTACAGCATTATCTTCACAGTGATTTGCGTGTATCATGGTTTCTACATTATGATTTTTAGCTTGCTTGACGTTACTAATTTTCATTTCTTATTCCGGTTCCTTTTCATATTTTGTTGATTCGCCTATTCTGGTTGCAATTCTTTTTATCTCATTAATTTCAGCCTCTGTCAATCGGTTATTTTGCATGATGTATCTTCGTACAGTGGCTAATTTATTTTCGTCAATGTAGTTATTATTATTATTATTAATTAATTATTATTATTGTTATTATATTTTGTACTTCTGTTTCTTTCGTGTTACAATGATTTTTTATCCTAATTGTCCCCTCGGTAAATATATATTGTATACATAAATGATAATATAACGATATTTTAATTTTCTGAATCCATGAAATTATTTATTTAAAAAAATATTATTATGCCATTTTTCTTCTGTTATTATAATTGTTGTCTTCGTTATTCTTTTATGCAAATCTTCAGTTTTTCTGAAATCCTATTCTTTCATTAAATTTTCTTCATGGAAATCTTTTTATCATTCTTCATTCGAATTTTCTTTTCATTTCTTTTTTCACTGAAAAACTATTCTTCACTTTTTACTATTTTCTTCATTAAAACCCACTTCCTTTTTTCATTGAATCTTTATTTTTTACTGACTGCTATTCTTTCATTTTCTTTTATTTATTGAAACCTATACTCTTCTATATTGGAACCCGATGCTTTTTTCAGTGAAACACTATTCTTCACTGAAACCCACTTTGTTCATTTTATTTTCTTCAATGGAAACATATTCTTTTTCTTCATTGAAACCTTATCCTCTTTTTTACTGAAAACTTATTCTTTCATCTTATTTTTGTCATTCAAAATAATTCGTCATTCTTCATTGAAACTTTCTTTTATTTTTTCCTCAAACACACGATTCTTTACTGAAAGCCTATTCTTTCTTTTTAATTTCGTCGTTGAAAACCTATTATTTTTTCTCATTGAAACCGCATCCACCTTTTTAATGAAAACCTTTTTTGTATCTTATTTTAGTCACTGAAACTCTTCAATCATTCTTCATTGAAGCTCACTGTGAGGGAGCACCACTTTTTGCACATGCGACTGGACTCGCCGGATATGTACATATAATCCTGCTTATACAGAGTATGGGAGGAGTTATGTAGTTGTACCGCCGCTAGTTTTTCACCCACGTCTGTTCACACTCCACCTACGTCTATTGAACAGGTGAAGAGGCTCATCCCTTTTTTCCTGTTTAGGATGCGGTTTCCGGTTTTCTTTTTTCCTATCTTTTCTCTTTCTTTTCTTTGTTTTTTTTTCAATTGGAGTAGATAGACTAAACTATCGCCCATGTTTATTGAATACGTGAAGTGGCTCATCCCTTGTTTCCTGTTTAGGATGCGGTTTCCGGCTTTCTCTTTTCTAATCTTTTTACTCTTCCGTAGCCCTCTTCCCATCAGTGGCGTTGTCGCCTTGCTCGCGGTGATATGATTAACAAAAAAATAAGAATATGGATACATTACCCGAACATTATTCACTACAAGATTTTGTATATTGTTTCTACTAATGATATTCCTAGTATTCCTGAATCGACTAAGCAGCGTTCCAGTCTGTATATTTTGTTCAACATAACTTACATATTCTATCTCCTTATCTGCTTTTGTTTTATATTATTTTTGTGGTTTCTCTACGAGAATCCAGCACAAATTGCCGACGAGGATTTTGAACAACTTCACGCGGAAAAAATACATTTCTACGTCAGTCGCCAATAACAACAAATTGTCGACAAAGGATTTCAAACAATTTCACGCGGAAGAAAAATACGTTTTTCACATAAATCTCAAAAACCAAATTGGCAACAAAAGAACGCGAACTTACGCATAACCCAAAGGAACAACAAAAAAGTGTCGAGGATTTCGAAACTCACATGAGAGAATTCGCCAACAACAAATTGGGGAAGTAGATTCGTGCACAAGACGCACAACATATTTGAGACGAACTTTAAACACTTTAACAAAGTTCTTTACCATGATTCGAACAACAAGTCAAGCACAAACAATTTGGTGACACTATCACAGAGAAATAGAAGAAAAAACGGTCGAAATTAATTGCTAGAAAGCAATAGCTAAGAAAAGCCCTTCCGGAATCAAAACATCAATCAGAGAGAAGTTTCAGTTGGGAATACTGGAAATCATTATGAGTGAAGAAAGACAATATAAACTGGAAGAAAGACAAATGGAAATGCCAAAAGCAAATAAAGAAAGACACATGGAAATAAAAAAATAAAAAAACAAATATAAATACAAAAGGCGAATGAAGAAAGACAATCAAAATTAAAAGAATTATTATTGAAATTAACAAGTACAGCACTAGAAAGGAACACGGAAAAGGAGGAGACGTTTTCGCAACATGCTGTGTGAAACGCTTTTGAAACTTTCAAATACTGAATGAGGAAGACAAAAATGTTGGAGAGTATTAAAGACGATATGAAGATATTTTAATATCGACTGCCAGCACTGGAGTGAAAAGAAAAAAAAATAGGCTTTTACACAGAAAATTATGTACGGACGAACTCACTAAGTTCGTAGAGTATATTCTCCCAAAAAAGACGAACGATTTAACGTTCGACAAGGCAGTGACAGGCCTCACTGATCTATTAACCCAAAAATCTCGTTATTCCATAAACATTTGAAGTGTCTTAATTTCAGAAAAGACGAAATCGACGATTGTTCTACATTAGCAGTTATCGTCAACAAACACTGTGACAATTTTAAATTGTCGGAACTAACCCCAGACAATTTCAAGATTTTTTTATTTGTACAAGGACTAGTTGCTTCTAAAGACAGCAAAATGAGAAAAGGACTGCTGACCAAACTCCAAAACGAGCCAGGTCTAACACTACAAAAACTGTTAGATGGTTGTCAGAAATACCTCAGAAAAGATATCAAGGACATCGAAGAGTCAGGAGACGCGCACATGCGAAAAGTAAAAAGAAATTTACGTTTACCCTCGCCAAAAGGAAAGAACATTATTTTGACAAAGAAAGGAGATTCAATACTATGTTTGACAAGAATCCAAAAAAACAAGTCCCTCCCTTCTGCATGTTACAGATTTAGTGTATGCCATTGGCGTAAAGTTTGTTTTTCAAATGTAAATGTTGCCGAGGATGTGGTAAGACGGGCCACAAAGCATCAGTATGCAGAAACAAAAACAAACCTTGTAGAGTAGAATCTGCTAGAGTGGAATATAACAATGAAAACACCAGAAAATACGTTGAATTGGAAATATTGAATAAGAAGATGAAATTGTAATTGGATTCGAAATCAGACTTAACGATAATAAATTTACGGAAATAGCGAAAGCTGAACAGGCCGATTATGCTATACACTCAAAAATTTGTTAAATCGATAACAGGAAAAATGACTAATTTCAGAATCGTTGGAGCGATGAAAAAAGTAATTTGGAAGCTGATGAGAAATGGTAGCTCCCTCCAAAAATGAAGCTTGGGAGCGGGGTGTTGAGGAGTCCATTTTTTGCTCATAAGAATAGACTCGCCAGATGCGTACATATAATTCTGCCTATATAGAGTACGGCAAGAGTTTTGTAGTTGTACCATCGCTAGTTCTACAGTAAGAATATAGACGCATTACACGGATATTCTTCACTACAAGGCTGTATAATATATTGATTCTATTAATAGTATTATTAGTATTCCTGAATCGACTAAGCAATGTTCTAGTTTGTATGTTTTTTTTTCAATATAACTTACATTTTCTTTCTCCATATTTGCTTTTGTTATTTTCTTTTTGTGGTTTCTCAAGAAGAATCCACAACACTCTCTTTTGTTTGTTCACTGAAAACCAATTCTTTACTGAAGCCCTATTTTTTCTTTTTAATTTCTCCATTGAAAACATATTTATATCCTCATTGAAAACTTATCTTCCTTGTTACTGAAAACCTAGTCTTTCATCTTAAATTCGCCACTGAATAACTTTCAACACTCTTCATTGGAGCTCTCTTTTCTTTTTTTTACTGAAACCCGATTCGTCATTGAAACCCTATCCTTTCATTTTATTATCTTCTTTTAAATGTAATTAATTTTCTTCATTGAATTCCTGTTTCCTTTCTTCATTGAAAAACATGCATTTTTTCATTGAAATCATATTCTTCACTGAAACCTATTCTTCCATTTTATTTTATTCATTAAAGCATTTTTCTCTTTCTCCATTGAAACACTAATCTCTTCCTTCATTGAATTTATGATTTTAATGAAAACAAATTATTTACGGAAGGCCTTTTCTTTCATATTATTTCTTACATTGAAACCCTGTTCTTTTTCTTTACTGAAATCCTATTCTCTTTTTTCATTGTATCTTACTCTTTTTTCACTGAAACCTAATTCTTCACTGATACCCTATTTTTTCCAATTTATTTTCTTCATTGGAACACAATTACCTTCTTTAGTGTAACCCATTTTTACAGAAATACTATTTTTCATTTATTTTTTCACACTTTAAATTTTATTAAATTGTTTTAAACCAAGCAAGGCGATAATGTCACTAAGACACAGGAGGTTAATGTGAATAATACTTTATCCTTTACATTCACTTTCATTACCCTGTTGTGACTTATTGCATTGCTTTGCATGAAATAACTTTATAGAACCCTCCATAATTTTGTGTATATAAGCAATGTTAAACTATCTTGATTATACATTTAATAAATATAAAAATATTAGAACATATGATTTTATGCTCCTAACGAACATTAAGAATGTAACGATAATGAATATTTCAAAAAGCAAAAAGATTACTAAGATATGAAAATCAACAGAAAATTTCTGAAATGCATGAAATTTATAGTTGTGCGTAAAATGTATTATAATGACGCAAATTAATAAATATACATATAATGGTTTTCATATGTATATTATTATTACTCATGTGTTAATTAAATATATACTATGTAGATTATTATTTCTCGAATGATAATAAAACAGAGCTCAATGTATAAAGAGAGAAGTATTATATTACAGTAAGTTATAGCGGCGTTAATATCAGAAATAAATATATTTCACAACATAATACTATAATATCAAATAAATATGCGCCACAAGACTCATACCAAAAGTGAACCTGCTAAAAATAATTGCAAATACCGAAAACATAAAACCTGCCAACTGAACGGCTAACGTATTTTAAAAAGTAATGTTTATAGAGTTTAAATTAATTCGAATGATAATGATGCTAAATGTTACATTGGTAGCACTTCCAACGAGTGGAAGATAAAATTTAAATAACACATGCTGTATTTAAAAACAGAAAATACAGCAAGAGTACTGCTTCATCTATACATCATTGGAAAATAGAAATCTCTAACAAGAACTTAATAATTACCTTGAATAGCGTGGCTAAATCTAAATATTACAATGGAAAAAAGAAAAATATAATCCAGGCTTTTTACAAAAAATTGTGACATAAAACTATATAAGTAATCCTAATTTGCTTAATAAAGAGGTGCGTTCGTAACTACATGATGTCAAAGAAACATACTTAAATTGGTAAACTCAGATAGATATAGATTCCTCTGCGTTTACACTTTACTACTTTGTTTCTTCTTTCTTTTTTTTTTCGCCTGCAAAATTTCTTTTAGTAATTATGTATTAAAACACTTTTATAATCAAGGAAGCTTTTCAAAATTGAAGCAGTGCATTAAGATAGAGAAAAATTTAGCTAGAAACAAGAATAATGTTATTAAAACTTTCTGTGATAGCTGTTGGTTTGTATGGCATAAGATGCCGGAAAATCTCCACAGAATGGAAGACGAAACTTAAAACAACAGAAATATCATTACACAGAAAGATGCTGAGGATATCGTGGTCCTGAACATGCGAGAAACGACAAAGTTTACGGTCAAATGGAAACAAAGAACGGAAATAATATTTAACAGCAGGGATAGACATTTGAGTTTTCAGGAAATATAATGATAAAGGAATGTTTAGGATATCTGGTAAACACAGGAAAATAAACGGCAAGTGGGAAAGATGTAAGCAAGCCATAATACACTTAATGACCTGGAAGGAATAGACAGCAGAATAGAGTTTACAGGGAATAAAAGAAAAAAATATTAAGAGGTGCAAGGGACAGGAAATTGTGGAGAGTCATTATTGACTACCACATGTGGTGACATGTCATAAAAGGAAGGTCACTATTTGGTATGTTGCATAACAATCATAAAACGCATCGATATTCGCAGATAATAATAAAAAAATGAATATAAGTCTGTGTTTCGAATTCTAGCTGAATCCATTGTATTCACTTACGCGCAAATACCCTTGGGAAAGGTATTAATCCGTCTCTTCCTTCCAGTTATGGGTTAAATAACAGGACAGATTGGGTTCTATAGCCTTGGTCGGCAACCAGTCTACCGCAGAAAGCAATGGCAACCTACTGCGGGATAATCTTCTGCCCAGTCAGTCATGTCTCTTTCGAGACATGATCGCCCAAGCGTGTATCACGTATGGCACTTAACTGACTGAAGATCATGAGTATCCTGAATGGCTTGGTATTTAAATAAATAATATTCTAAAATATAGTTAAGTATACATGTCGGTATTTGTGTTTTAGTGACTAGCGCTGTACCGAAAGGTATGTTTGACTTTTTGTCAAAACACACCTACATCTCTATATTTCTTCTAGCGCATGATTAATGCGATATGCTCGAATTAAGATTAATGTGCTGTTCGTGTGAGCGAAGGAAGATTAATGTGATTCCTGGCTGTGAAAACATAGAAACCTCTAACTGTAAGTGTATTTATTAATGAGTGGCCATACGTATACAGGGACAACAGACACACACACACACACACACACACACACACACACACATACATATATATATATATATATATATATATATATATATATATATATATATATATTAGTAAATGATTGATTTAGTGCCTGGCGTGATAAATGTAATAAAAATGTCGTTTAATGGGGGCGTTCAAATGGGTTGGGTCTCCCTATATGCATGCGACTTTAAGTCAAGAACAACGTGGTAGCATAAAGCGAACAATAACAGTAGCCTCACAATATTTTTAGAGAGATTAATCTGCTAAACCTTACAATGAACTTCAATACCAAATTCTTCATAATCCATTATTCTTCAGATCTACATCTTTATATACTGTTTACATCTACATTTTCTAAAACATATTTGTTTAGTAGCACTGGGACTTTTGTTTAAGATAAGTGCTAATTTAATTTCCTTAGGGGGCTTAGTTGATAGTGAGCGCTAAACCAATCATTCATGTCTTTTTTTCATCTTGATTTTTATATATTTGATTAAACACACACACATATATGAGTTGTTATGCAACATATGTTTCTGCCATGTGGTGGCTTCAGACCAGTTTAACATTTTTTTTTATATTACCGGGGATGTTAACGTTTACAAGGTGACAGAGATAGCTCAAAGTTTCGATATTTAGCCTCGTCATCAGCCATAGTAGAATAGTTTTGACAAAGGATATTGCTTACTTAAAATGCGTTTCTACAAATAAAATGATGAAAGAAAACTTCCCATTTCGAACTAAGCATCATTAAAGATTTATATATATATATATATATATATATATATATATATATTAGTAAATTTTAATGAAACCCAAAAATACTCCAAAATAAGGAATTGTCTCAAATTCCAGATGAATTACTTGCATTCATATTCGCAAAATACCCTTGGAAAAGTTATTGATCATCTCTTACCATCCTGTTATGTGTTAAATAATGGCACACATTGGGGTTTATATCCTTGGATGACAACCAGTCTACCTCAGAATGCAATGGCAAACTACTGTGTGATAATCTTCTGTCAAGTCAGTCATGTATCTTTTTAGACATGATGCCCATTGCATTTTATCACGTATGACACTTTTTAGACATGATGCCCATTGCATTTTATCACGTATGACACTTTTTAGACATGATGCCCATTGCATTTTATCACGTATGACACTTTTTAGACATGATGCCCATTGCATTTTATCACGTATGACACTTTTTAGACATGATGCCCATTGCATTTTATCACGTATGACACTTTTTAGACATGATGCCCATTGCATTTTATCACGTATGACACTTTTTAGACATGATGCCCATTGCATTTTATCACGTATGACACTTTTTAGACATGATGCCCATTGCATTTTATCACGTATGACACTTTTTAGACATGATGCCCATTGCATTTTATCACGTATGACACTTTTTAGACATGATGCCCATTGCATTTTATCACGTATGACACTTTTTAGACATGATGCCCATTGCATTTTATCACGTATGACACTTTTTAGACATGATGCCCATTGCATTTTATCACGTATGACACTTTTTAGACATGATGCCCATTGCATTTTATCACGTATGACACTTTTTAGACATGATGCCCATTGCTTTTTATCACGTATGACACTTTTTAGACATGATGCCCATTACATTTTATCACGTATGACACTTAACTGACTGAAGACTAATACAACGCTTACAAAAAATGGTAACTGTAAATCATGTGGTGTATCGTTTCAAGGACAATAGGCTACTCCATTTTCGTACCTGATCGGTATAGCCAAACAACATTCTCAGGATGCTCGCTAGTCATATAGATATTTCTAGTCTAAGTAATACATATTATATTGATTTATCACACATATAAATGTAACAAAACACTTTTTAATTCCTGTGACATCTGTTATTCTTTTTGTAGTTTAAGTAGATGGAAAGTTTTATGCACATGAAATATAAACATTTTTCGTAATTAATTTTATTCTTTGCCGAGTGTATATAGGCAAATGAATAAGGAAATATTAAGACTTTATTCTATCTGTTTTTTTCTATTAGATTTCTTTGGGTATATTTCATTACCTAGATTGAGCAGAAAACTCCCCGAGTATGAAGAAATAGAGAAAGTAGAGCTTTCGGAAGAGATGACGGCTTTGAGAAGCGAAGGGTATTTTTTTCAAATTCTTCGTGTAGTTAATTATATTTTGGCCCCAACAAGGAAGTTAAAAGCCATCATTAGAATTATAACTTATTACCGCCTTGTGAGAAAAATGAAGTTAAATTTATTTTACTGGTGGAATACCAGATGAGCTCAGCAAGTCCATCTTCCTAGCATTACCTAAGAAGCCAGAAGCAAATGAGTGCGAACTCCACAGAACCATCAGTTTAATGAGCCATATAATAAAACTGATCGTCCGAATCCTGATGAACTGAGCGGGAAGCAGAATAAGGCTAGAGATAGGACATGAATAGTGTGGTTTCGTTAAAGTCACAGGAACAGAGAATGCCATATTTATGATTAGGATGGTCTCTGAATGATCAATACAAATGTAGAAAGACTTATACCTCTGCTTTATTGATTATGCGAAGGCGTTTGACAAAATACGCCACAGAGAATTGATGGAGATTCTCGGCAGCATGAAAATATTTGGGAAATACTTCAGAGTAATCAAGAATCTTTACTGGCAGCAAACCGCTTGAATACAAACAGGTAATGAATTTAGAGAATATACAAAGGTATAAAGGTGCGTAAGCGAAGGATGTGTCTTTTCACCGGATCTGTTCAACTTGTACAGCGAGAATATTTTGATGTCCCTAGAAGTTATGCCTGGATTCGTAATCAGAGGCCACATTTTAAACAACTAAGATACGCAGATGATAGAGTGCTGATAGTAGACACAGAAAGGAAACTACAAGACGTCCTACAGAAGGTAACTGAAGAAAGTCAAAAGAAAGGTCTAGAAATAAACTTCAACAAAACTGAATGCAAGGTCATCAGTAAAAAGAGCAAACCAATATGCCAAATACAGGTCGGGGATACTAGAATCAAGCAGGTACAAAAGTTTAGATAACTGTGAAGTGAACAAAAGACACAGAGATCCAAAGGAGAATTGGCATGGCGAAGGAAGCATTCCAGAAGTTGAGAAAAGTATTAAGAAACAGGACAATTTCGCTAAAAACAAGGAAGAGAGTACTGGATTGATATGTGATATCGGTTCTTCAGTATGGCAGGGTATGCTGGACAATATCATCAAAGATGAAGGAAAAACTTGATACAACTGAAATGTGGTTCTACCAAAGGATGCTGCGAATATCATGGATCGAGCATGTGCGCAATGATGAGTTCTTAGAAATGATGGAAACAAAAAGAAAATTAATACTGGGCATCAGGAAGAGACAGCTGAAATTCATGTGACATGCAATGAGGAGAGAGGGCTTGGAGAACCTGATACTAACAGGCCAGATAGAGGGAAAAAGAGACAGGGGAAAGCAACGTATAACATATTTGAAGAAAATAACCAAGTGAAATACGGAGCGAGGGTTCTTGATGTAACATCAAAAGGCGTGATCAGGGATAGGAAACGTGGAAAGCCATGATCGCCTACGTGCTGAAGAGACAGGGAACATAGAAGAAAAAGAAGAGAAAGAACATGAGTAAATCCACGCTAATTAAGTTCAGTGAGGTTAATTGGGGATTTCATGAAGAAATATAAAGATGCGGAAACTAATCTTTTGTAGATTAATATGATGGAATAATGGAACAACACTCAAAAATGGGAGTTGGATTAGCTTCCTTATGGCATTGTGCGTAGTAGTCGCAGTCAGTTTGAAAAACACCTAGGTATTTAGAGTAAGAGGAGTTGATTTTAAGATTAAATTAATTAGGAGCTTAGAATGATAAGGGTGACAAAAGAATCCTTTGATCGAAATATATACTAGCATCATTTGATCCAGTAATCTTCAGTCATTTTTTTTGTTTTTATCTCTTTTGATTGTTGTTGTTGTTATTTTTAGGCATACTAATGTTTTTCTGTGGCACTCCCTATAACCGGTTCTCATATTGTGTTCATCTCTATGCTTGGTCAGGGATTTGTTTCTAATAAAATTAAAGAAAACAGAATTCTCTGCTTTTTGATAATTTCATTTTCGGTTTCTTTATATTTAATATTACAGAAGCCTATTCCATGATCTATTGTGAGTATAAATGCGGTACTTAACAATTACCCAATTCTTCCCTTCATTCTTCAGGTTGAAACAATTAGTCGTATATTACGGTGTAAAATTTTTATAACCATTATACAGGATCATCTGTTTCTCTCAGCAGAAAAGCCACTAGATTCTCGTAACATTATCGCTCTTCTCCTATAAAATCTTCAGAAGAAGTATGTTCCACTAGTTCTAAACCACTCAGTAAGTCCCACCATATCATTCATAATGTGGCGAACTACTGTCTACCGTTTTTCTTCCATTGTTTATATATAAGTTCCACTCGGGCATTTTCTTCCCCAATGCTATGTGGAATTGACTCCCAAGTTGACACTTCCCTGATCGCTACATTATTAACCTGTTCATATCTAAGATTATATGTTTTCCTCTGTACAAAAAAAACAAAAAAACGATAAGCATTGTATCTTATGCCGCAAGCCTCTAACTCTAGTAACTCTTTGGGTAATAGATCTATAAATGTACTGTGAAAAAAAAGAATGATATATCTGGAAAGATAGACACCGAAATAATATCACAAATTATTTTAAAGAATATGAAAGAATATAAGAGTTACTATTCAAAATTTTGAATTTTCCCTTTGTCCTTATCAAATCATTTTTACATCTTATATCTTTTGGGGATATGGTCTCTCATTTTAAAAATTTCTTTAAATTATCATGATCTCCTGGGAAAATAGTAAAGCAATTTTCAGCAGCGACTTTACAGTTTTGAATTCTTCATTCTTATGAACAGGCTGCAACAAGTGATTCTTGGTTACACTTCTATCTATCAATTATATGCAAGGAGAATAGATGGGTTCATACCTTTGGCATGGGTATTATTAAAAAAGGAATGCGAGGAATAGACTGGAATCTGACCTCAATTAACCGATTTTCATTTTCGCTATAGTTTATACGTATCCTCAGGTGAATGTAAAATGCTTCTATACTGAAAGCATTTCAAATTGAGCAAGCTATTTACGCCTATGTGTTTATTCTGAAATGAGTAAGAGTTCAAATAGTTTTTTTTTGCAACAACAAATGTCGCTGGTATTTTTTCCTAATAAAAACTAATTGCAACACAGAGTGTTTTGTACCTTAACAATAATAGTGACAAGGAGCGTTGTTTCCAATTTATCATAAACAGAAAGATTTAAATTATATTATACAAAAGAAGAAGTGATAGGATATCTAAATAATCTGAAAAACAAATAAACAAAACGCAAACCAAAATTATTCAAACATCATAAGCAAATACGTCTCAGTCATTTTGTTTTACTATCTAAACAAATAAGAAAAAACACAGCAATATAAAGCATTGTTCAATATAGGTAGAGAGCCAAAAGCACTTCCAAAATAATTAATATGATGGAATCTGTATGTCGCAACTTTAGAAATAATAATGAAATTATCGGTGACACTAAATAAAAGAGAAAAAATAGCGACACATTTTTCAAGAAGATTCCTTCAGGGCAGACGCTACAAGATTACATTAGAGAAACAATATCTGTGGGCAAGATTTATTTCTGGCAAATTATTCTTCTGGAATGGAATCGAAAAAATAAACTAATTCTACTAGGGTCGGCTTTACAAATCAAGCCACTTAAATAATATTTCGATGAATTTGAGAAAAAAATGTACATGATTATAATAGTGTGGTTTTTAAATTTTTAAACAAAATGTCAGCATTAAACATTTAGTAATTCCGTTCTAAATATTTCGGCATTAAATAGATTTATACAATTCTACGAGTCTTCGGATGAGGACAGTGTATCTTGAGTCAGTAAAAATGAAAGAACGCGTTTTTTTTGCGTAAGATATATGAGATAATATTGACTAAATGTTTCAGAAAATGTTTTGACAAGACTTGCCTTTGTTTCAAAATATTATTTATGTAGTTATTGTTAAACAATCCTTGTCACGACTAAGAAACTACTAAACTGTTTATATCATCAAACATACTAAAATCGCGGAAGTAGAAATACTTCTACAGAATCGTGGTATATATATATATGTATATATATATATATATATATATATATATATATATATATATATATATATATGTGTGTGTGTGTGTGTGTGTGTGTGTGTGTGTGTGTCCTTGTTACTTGGTATGGTTAATTTCACAGGGGATTAAATCAGATGAGGACCCATTATTGGAATTTAACAGAGTACTATTATGAAAATAAATTGGGTGTTTTTATAATCATTGTTTTATGAGTTTGTTGTGATGAGTGATCTGTAAATAAACTATTACAAATAATTTTTAAAAATATCCAACTGATTTTCAATATATATATATATATATATAGTAATATCCTTGGTACTTGTAAAGGCTAATTAAATTTAAATTTATTTATTTATTATACTGTTGTTACAATTAATACAAGTGTTTGATATTAAGATAACTAACACATACTACAGGTTCAGTGAAGTTCAGTTATTATCATGTTTATTTTTAATATATGCGAAAGGAAATATTATTCGGCCGATTCATTTCACAAACTTTACCATAAATAAATCATCAAATTTTGTGGAGAATGACGCCTGGCATTCTCCATGACTACAGGAGCACGCTCACGTAACATTTCTGTCAAACAAACAGACAAAAATGCACGCACACACACACACACACACACACACACACACACACACACACACACACGTGTGTGTGTGTGTGTGTTTGTTTTTTTTGTGTGTTTAATGTGTTTGTGTGTGTTTAATGCGTGTGTGTTTGTGTGTCTGCTTGCATTTTACTATATATATGACTTATGACTTAGGGGCTACCGACTCTGATTGACACCAAATGGATTGACATTCGATCCCGGCCAGAAGCAAGTGGATGTATCTCGCCAGACAAGCAGTAATACAGCGAAACAGGCTTGTATGTGGATGACTAATATATATATATATATATATATATATATATATACAAACCGAGTGGCAACACTATCTTTCAAGCTTCAGTACAGACATTAGAAGCATCTGCTGTAGAATGAAAATGACTGCACCCGCTTGATTTTGACATCGGTGCCCTTCTACTGAATTATTATACTTACATTCGCTCTCTCTCTCTCTTTCTCTCTCTTCCTCTTTGCCTCTCTGATATTGAGCACATTTGCTAATAAATGTATCATCGAAGAAACCATGATTTAATATATGTATGTCTATATATATATATATATAGTGAGAGAAAGAGAGAGAAAGAAAAAAGAAAGAACGATAGTAAAAGAGACAGAGAGTAAGAGATAGAGCGAGACAGGCTTGAAGCAAAAATTAAACCTATTTCGCTATATAAAATTTATTAGTCAGCAAGCAGGACATGAAATAGACGAGGAATCCTCACCTGAAAAAAATGGAACGAGAACAATCTACATAAGTAGATTAAATAAACTGATCGGTCCAGAATTTCAAGTAGTCTATCCAGATTGATATGCACCCTAGGAAGGCCTGGTTACAGCAATCATAACATTGGCAGAAAAACGAAAAAAGATGAGGCTAATAATACGAGTGTAAATAATTAAAATTCTAGAATTCAGGTAGAAAAATTGCAATAATTAGTAATTAAAAATTGTTAAACATGGATCAGTAAAATCAATAATGTAGTTAGTAGAATTGGGGTTGTTTTATAAATATACAAGATTGTCTTAAGCTATTAGAAATTCGCTTACAAAACAAGTCAGTAAGTAGTGTAAGCTTTGATGAAAATATGACTTTCTTCGACTCTATACTCACACATACACGCACACGCATAATCATATACGCACTATAAAAATCCTTGATTAATATGTATACATATATATATATATATTGTTATGGAAAATCCCGAAGATTCACGAAATGGTTTAACAACCGACATATTGAAATTATTTCTTTAATCAATACTCGTATTTGTGTAGATAATCTGTTATAATCAATCATGATATTTGTTTCTACCGGCCTAATTATTTACGACAAATTTTGTTACAAAAATGTGAATCATTCGGCAGGATTCGAACCTGCAACCCCTATCAACATAAGGGAAACGACCAATTGATCTGGCACGTCTTAGACCACTTGACAACTAATGATACCATAGTCAATGTTTATACGGGTCTCAGGTTCGAATTTTGCCGAATGACACACATTTTCGTAACAATATATATCGTAAATAATCAAGCCAGTACAAAAAATATATTGTTTGATTAAATTTAGATTATCTACTCAAATACAATTATCGGTTATAAATAATGTTCAAACAGACACGCACACACACACACACATATATATATATATTGGAAAAACTACTAAAAAGTTGTAAGTTTAAAAATGCATTTTTCGACATTATTTGTTTATTTCTATTATAGAAATAAACAAATAGATATTATAGATGTTGTAGAATGATATAGATATTAGAGATATTATAGACTGAGATATATATTATAGATTTTATAAATATTATAGAATGTATATTTTGACAGTATTTGTTTATTTCTATTATACATATTTAAACTTACAAATTTTTAGTAGTTTTTCCTATACATATTAAGACAGTATACGGGGATCATCACTATATATATATATATATAACTTTCGTCCCTGGCAATGTAGCCCACGACTTTTAGGTAGAAGTCATGCCTTGCGCTTTAATTAGATTTAAGTGAGGGACAGCTGCGCACCAGCTTCACTCTCTCTATTCCCATGTACTGTGTTGGGATGAATAGAATAAAATTCCGATATTCAAAAAATAAAACAACTGTTCTTAAAAGAATTTTGAATACAGATTTGAACAAATAACAAATGGTAAAATATATATGTACAATCATACAGATCTGTTTCACGGTTCGTCAGTAAGGTAAGATAACCGAATGGTTTTAGCCAGAATTGAAACACGACTGAATTGCAAACAGGTGGCGATTCTACCTCTGACCTATGGGCGATCAGTAGAAGAAGGCAGATTTTAGCGTGTGATATAACATGTAAACACACGGCAATAGCTAAAAATGTTCTAATTCATTACTCAATGTTCGATTCGAAGATGCTAGAGTAGCAACTATTTTTTCAAAGCTTATCATTCTACAAAAACCTTATATTCTTTTAATGTGTACAAAGACGACGTTTGTTAAATTACATTCTATTCATATTTTTTTTTATATCTATTGGTTTTCACATTCAAAAATTCAAATGAAAAATAAATTGTGATTTCAAATTCAAACAGTGGTTTATCCGACAAAATTTGGTACAAGGTTTTTCTGGCGATTAATTTTTCTAGAATGCGCAATTCCATAGACTTAATGTATAAGATTAAAAAAAAACTAATTAAATTTTTGCTTCTAATTTAAACATGGTTATACGCTAAATCATATGTATAACTTAAACATTTCGGGATAAAATTAAGTCTATTATTTTATTAGAAATTTATTCATTATATATAGACACGCATATATAGATAGATAGATAGATAGATAGATAGATAGATAGATAGATTCATTCATGTATGCTAGAAAGTTGGTGATATAGTTTCAGGAAAATTTAAATGATCTTTAACAATTTTGAATCAAATCATTTATTGGGTTACCCAGTCACATTTCTCTTAGGCTATGAAATTCATTAGATTCTGTTATTAATTTCATGAGTATATATATATATATATATATATATATATATATATATATATATAAATCATCAAAGGTGAGAGATAGGGAGAATGAAAAACTGAGAGACTGATTAAGAAAACAGTGCGTCCTGAATGGATTCCTATTTTTATGTAATTCACTTATTTGAGACATTGACTATTATAAAATTGATTTATTACTGTGACATAGTTGTAATTTGAAAAAATACATACAACCATTTTATCAATAAAGGTATGAATTGGAATGGGATGTATTTATTGCACCTGAGTGAAAAAAAGAGAATAAAGAAAATGACGCAAAAATTATGAAATTATGACTTCCAATAGAGAGAAAAAATGAAAGATAACCTTTTCAATTACAATTTATAGAATACTATATTACATTGTTTACCCGAATTGTCTCTCGGTTTTTCCACTCAATTAGAGAAACCATTGTGTTGCCTGGGAAACATCACATTGCCTATTCATTTTTTCTTTTAATTAATTAAAAATAAAGGGAAATAAAGAATTTCATTTGTTATGTTTGATAGTGACAATACGGAAACTTCTGAAAGTCGGCTTGACGTAAATAAACCAACACTTGTGTATTACAACGGACAATTCCAGCAAAGAGAAATTGATAACTTTAAATACTTATTCATATATGTTTATGTATGCATACATGCGTGTCTGTGTCTAAGAATTAAAAAAAAAATTATTTCTCCGTAAGACAGAAATATAAGCAAGAGCCAACAAACGACCACGGTTTTCGCCTAATGGTTCGTCAAGGAAAGAGCCAATTTCCATGACGATTCGTTTGGCGAAACCGTGGTCGGTTGTTGGATCTTGCTTTGATTTCTGTCTTCGTTTGCTCTACTTGGGCATTGAGCGCTTTAATGTTAGGGTTTTCGTCTTGGGTTTTTTTTTCTTTCTTACGAGTGCTTGACGTTTTGTTCATGCACTCCGCCTGTTTCTTTTTTTGGTTCCCCTTTTTTCCCTCCGAGGTTGTTCTCGGTGGGTTCTACAAGACGATTTAAATTATAGCTTGATTAATACTAGGTTTACTCTTGGTATTATTATTATTATTATTATTATTATTATTATTATTATTATTATATAATTGTGTATTTGGGAAACGAATTACTGATCATACCTGACGAGTGCAAAATCAAGCCTATCTGATGCTGAAGATACCATAGAGTGAGTACGAGACTAAGAACGAGGTGTTGGAGAGGATTTAAACGATTAGATATGTCATAATTAACATCAGGAAGATACAGTTGATATTTCTAGGACATATAGTGAAGAAGGACATAATAATTCATTGCTCACAGGATGGAATGCGAGAATGGGGAACAGTTCTCGATAGTCCTGTGCAAATGCATGACAGAACGTTGTTTGGATGTCATACTAGGTGGTAGTATTTTGAGATCGATAAGTGACAGCACCGATAAGAAATATATGATCGCCTAGTTCCTGAAAGGGAAAAGTCACATGAAGAAATAGTAGTTGGAAATTAATCAAAAATCAACATACTCACGAATACACACACACACACACACACACACACACGGAGACAAAGGGTAAGCGAAAACACAAAATCACCCTAAACAATTAAAATCATAAGTTGTTATGGAAGAACTTTATTACTCATAGAATATTTCAGTATTCTGTTTGAATTTCTAGTTTCAAATCGCAATCGAAAAATTCGCATCCCATTCAAACGAAACATTTTTACCTTGAAATAATTCTATATAATTATTTATGTAGCAATTATGCTTCTTTCTGCAACAGTGTTTATTTCTACTTGTTGTATACCAATAAACAGACAAACACGGGTATATATAAAAAATATATGACTTGTGTTTTTATTAATGACGATCGACCGTGTGGCCTAGTGAACAGAGAGTTGAGGGAGCGCTCTTCTAAGGTTGACAGCTGACGGGGGGGGTGTCGTATCTGTTCTCCTCTACTCTGGTCTTGTCTGGCTCTCTGCCCAGACTCGTCTGTCGAGACTGACTGACTGACTTCTCCTTGACTGACTCTTCTAGCTTCTTCTTCGACTTCTGTGTTTCGAGGTCTTTATATATCTTCCAAAACCGGAACTCGTTTTCTTCCGGGTTTTGCCTCAATCCGCGACGCCTACTCAACGCCCACGTAATTCTCAGAGTCACCTGTCTGTTTGCTCTGAGCTATTTCCGCTCTGCCGGAAATAGGGTCAAAGCGACATCCGCTACTTTTCATCAACCGGGAACACCCACGCTTCATCAGCCTTCTTGGGTGGGGCCAGACCGTTATATTACATACTCAGTCCAAGTGACAGTTAAAAATAAGATCTTCCTAGAAAAACAACGATGCTCTCACATAATCGAAACATTCGGCAGACATGTTCCTTTTAAAATTATTTTAGCTTATTTTTTAACTTTTTTAAATATTTGACGGATATCAAATTTCTCTCTCCCATTCACTTATTTTCTTCTAATCTATTGATGCTCCTATACTCGTTAAAATAATACAAACTGAATTTATATATTTTTTATTTTAAAATGACAGCCGTTGTTTTAAATTAGAAAAAAATCAGGGACTTCATTATTTTCTTTAGTGTTTTACAACAGCTATTTTAATGTAAATTTTATTTTCCAGATAATATCTGCATTTTAAAAATCTGCCACATCTTCGATTATCTCTCAAAGAAATAAATTTCTCTTTAAACATTTATTACCTTTTAAGTGGACTGTTTTTAAATTTAAATATTTTTTTGTTTGTTTTTTGGAATACTTGATAAAGTTGAACGTAACAGTCGTGTGGAAAACTGCGAAATATCAATTACTTGTGTGGATTCTTTCAGTAAAGAAATACTTTCAGATTCCAGGAAAAAATGAACAACGTTTTGTAATGGATGTTCAAACAAGACGTAAAAGAGCCGATTTAAAATTCAAAGGTGAAAATACAAAGAAACATGAAAAGATCATCTAGTTACTTTTTCCGACGATCCATACGTGTTTCTTTATTAAAGCAAGTTATATTCAGGACGTAGGCCTCCACGCTCTGTAATATATTGTGGGATAACAATGAACATTTCCGCTGTGAGCACGAAAAAAAAATTAATACTAAAATAAAACGAATTCTACAATGATCATGCTTCACCATCGATGCGTTTTGAATTTTTCGTTTCGTCTTTCCTAGAAATTATCCTATTAATATGACTATGTGAAAATCTTTTATGAAGTTATCAAATACTAAGAAACGCTTTAGAAATTTTGCTATAAGGTGTATGTTAAGTTAGTAAATTATTTTAATCTAATAATATATTGGAACGTTTTTTGTTTATTGTTTAAATAACTGAATTCTTATATTATAAAATATCTTATAAATAAGAGCAGATTTTTAGGATTTATTTTAATGAATGAAATAAACACTAGATTTTTATATAATGTTCTCATACTAATATGTCATAATTAATTTTTATGGGATGATATTTTTTAAATCCAGATAAATTATTTAAACAAATAACTGCTGTCATCGGCTACATTGTCATATTAACAACGTTTTGGCTGTTGTACTCTCCGGCCTTTTTAAAATGTTTGAAAATTCGAAGTGAAACGTTTTTTTCCTCCATGAGGATAATTAGTCTTTTTCGGATGGCTCACTATCTTTTATCTTCCTTTACCTCAACTCAGCAGTTTTTCTTTTCAAATTTTCCGTACCTAGGTATTGAACTAAAAACACTTTGGGTCACGTCACTGAAATCAACCAAGCATTTATCCATTGGGCTATTTTTTCCTCTGTCTGCGAAATAAATAACTCATTTTGAAGTTATAATAACGTGAAGGATGCCAAAAAAAAAAAAAAAAAACATGGTGAAAAATTTAATGATGATATGGAAAAGATTCCGAACAAAGGAATGGCGGATAAATAACTAAAATAATTTATATAAAAAATATAACTAAATAATCCCAGAGACAGTTAAACATATAATGTACAAGGTCTGCCGGGTTTCATCTGTTAAACAAAACAGTAAATGAACATTTTATACTAAAGTTCACAAACTTTAAGTATAGTTAGAAACGCAATATAAATACTAGCTATAAAAAGCCATAATAAATTTATTAATTATCTGTAAGTATTTGTATTCTATTTCTCTTTAATCTATCTCGCTTTTTCAATGTCAGTCTCGTGCTATCTACCAGGGTTATTAGAACGTCATCGAGAATATTTTGGGTTTTAGAGTCAGAGATTGGTATTTCCTTTGGTGTTTATAATAGTACTAATTTTACGGAAGTGTGTGCCATCTAAATGACGAAAATGATTGTGGCCGGGAATATTATAAAGAAATTTAGTATAGTTAATGACTGACATTTGCATTGTTTGTGTTTGCTTTTGATAAATCAAAACTTCGTTTTCGCTAAGTGCATATATTTTTTCTCTTCAATCCTTAACAATTTATTCTCGATATTTTATTCACCGTATTATTTCTGATGTCTGCTTAATTGTGTTGCAGGATGAAATATATAATTAATTGGCATATTTTCAGGAATATCAATGCTTGAGGTTATTAGACTAGGTAGACAATCTCAGCGGGAAGCGACTTACAATACTGCATGAAAGATTACCACGCCTTGATCAAAGCCTTTTCAGGGTAATTGTAAAATAGGTCTGGTCCAAGGTCATCGATGATTTTGCTAGCATGTACTAATCTGACATGTCATCGTAAGAGATGACTTGAACATAACAGTTTTGTTCAATCTTGAGATTTCTCAATAAACTGCAAATATATCCTCCCAGTCTCAAGTGCATTCATTGACTGCTGATAAAAGACAAACTGATTTACCTAGCTGTTTCTAAAAGGGCTAGTCTAACCGACATAGAAAATATGTCTATATGGAAAAAAAGAATTCTCTGATTATAATCAAGTGAAGTTGATCCAGCAAATGTTTTTGGAATCTACCACATGTAAACAAAATCATATCTATAATTTGTTAGTTGATGTAGTCTAAAATAACACAATCTTAGTAATGTCTTTCTTTCGATGACAGGTGTAACAACACGGAATTATTCATTCAATGTTAAATATTTGTCCGTCACATTTGTAAGAAAATATTGACAAAGGTGTACTGCCAAGCCATATCACTTGCGCTTAATCGAACTTAAAATACAGGTCGATGTAACTGAATTCTTATCAATGTTTATCCCAAGGCAGTGCATGTGATAGTGTAGTGTTTGATCTTAGAGATTAAAGTGATTCTCTCGTGTTAAATAACTTTGAGTGTCGTTATCAGTTTTCATAGTAACAATCTCTATCGAAACTATCATCTTCGTTGAGGTAGAAAGAAGAATCAATATTAAATTAACACCAGGTATAAAAGTAATTTTCGTGATCATCATTGCCCACATCACAGAATTGTAAAATTTCCTATGATTATGAAATATTTCAACACAAATCAAAGATATCTTATTTCGAAATGTTTGAAGATTCAAGTTTCGCTTTCAGTTAATTGCATCAGTTTTAGAAATAACATTTTCTATTAATAATCTGAGAGTTCATATTTTCCTCATAACTAAAGATATATTCCATAATAAAACAATTTGTCATCGTATTTTACGTCACAAATATTTTCAGTATCGTCAATAATAATATCATTTATCATCCAGTGAGTTAGCTGTCATACCTTATACTCGCTTAGGTGGGTATTTCTATTGATTAAGGACTGCCATTTCATTTTCAGGTAGAAATGATGTCAATGAGTTTCTCAAACAATTCAAGTCATACCTGGGTATGTGGTAAAAACCGTATTGATAACTGTTCCAAGAGCAATAGGGCGAAAGGCAATGTATTGATCATGGCTGTCATTCGAACACTGTTCTCTGAAATCTCAGTCTCAGTCGATATCCATTAAACACCAGTAGAAATTTTATAATAAATATTTAGATAACTTTTGTCTTCAAAGGTATTGAAAATGGAATTAGAAATGTAATGTGTTTAGAATTTATATAGAATATAAATTGTTATAGATTTGTGCAGAAATTTTATAGAAAATTTACATTTCAATGCGTGAGTGAAAATGTATGCATAGTTATATAAATGTTTAATGAGAAAGTGGCAAAAAATATTTTCTCTGACGAGTTTTGTCGTTTAGAAATCCATCGTACAAAATTAATGCGTTTTGCTGAGTGAGCTGCAAAGTTTTTGGAAGACGAAAGAGATTTCAAAAAAGCAAAGGGTGGTTATAATTATACATGTGTAGGTAATAAGAAAAATTGAATAATACTGAAATAGTTACGATATATTTTAGATGTGCCTTGGTTTATATCATAACAAGTATTAATTAGTTTTCTGGGGTTTTTTGTATTAAATTAGCTATTATCTATTCCATATTGTGAAGAACAACGATCTGACTAGAAAAAAAACGAAATCATAAGAAAAGGGATGAAATTCTGCCATGGATTATCCTTTGCTCAAAGTAACTTCTATAGAGTCCAATACCTGTGAATTGAATTTGCCTTTAAATAAATCAAAATTTTTAAAAGAAATTATTATACGATGAATAATGGTGTTCAATAATTGACCTGAGTGTGTGTGCGTTTTTTGTTGTTCGGTTTTTTGTAAAATGTCACTAATCTTTTCAAATACTCTATTCAAAAATCCTACATATTTCTCTGACATAAAACTTGTAGCAATTATTGCATGTAATAGAACACATAAATTCTTTACTTTTCGTTTACTATCGTATTTATTGTATTAAATAAATTGGTAAATATAAATTTTAACGAATTTTACTTTAAGAATATTTTGATATAGCTGCCAAACAAAATAATGCAAGTACATTCGTTGCGTCTGATACAATTGGCCTCCCTTCTGTTTTCACATATGTTAATAATTTTATGATTTACATTGAATATGAAATGACATTCCGGAATATGTCCCTCTCCTCACATGCAGATTGCACCATTATAAAAAATGCATATATTTATGAAGTACCAACATTTAAATGGCATCTGACAAAATTTGTCTCAAGCGGATTTTTAGTTTACAAAGTATAGATATTTAAGTGGAGCTACTGTTGCAATAATTGAAAACAATCAGTTAAGTGCCATACGTAATACACGCTTTGGGCGATCATGTCTAGAAAGAGACATGACTGACTGGGCAGAATATTATCCTGCAGTAGGTTTCCATTGCTTTCTGTGGTAGACTGGTTGCCACCCAAGGCTATAGAACCCAATCTGTTCTATTATTTAACCCATAACTGGAGGGAAGAGGCGGATCAATACCTTTCGCATGGGTATTTGTGCGTAAGTGAATGCAAGAAATTAAACTGGAATTCGAACTCGGCTCCCTGATTTCTCGTTCCGAGCTGATATCTATTGCACTACAACGCACATTCAAAACAATAGAACAGTCTTAATTTCCTGTGTCGATAATGCAGAGTTTCTGATATAAAACATACTGCTCAAGCAAATCAAATTGTTATTTGGAATCTGCTCTTTCAGAAATACATTTAATACGTTGTATTCTGACTCTAAACCAGGTCTTACTGAGAAAAATGATGCAGAACAATGAGGGTGACGCGGAAAACATCAAAAACTCGACATCTCCTTTTGACCGATCGTAAATAACAGTTGCGTGTGTTGGCAGAGTTAGGGAACATATCAGAAAGCAGTGTATTCATCACTTTACATGAATATTTGTTAATGTGAAAGCTATGTTCAAAGTGTGTGACACGTATACTCACAGTCGATCAAAAAAGTAACTTCTTGACGATTCAAAGCAACATGACAAATCGGCAGTCATCTGAGTGGACAACACACTGGCGAAAGCTATCCAAAGGTCCCAAATATATAAACATCAGCAGGTAAGGTTTCACTCTCTGGATTATGGGATGCGCAACGAATTTTGTTCATCGATTTAATTGAGAAAGGAAGAACCATCAGTAACAAATATTATATGGCATATTTGGTGCGTTTGAAAGAAGAAATAGCCAAGAAAGGTTCATAAATGAAAAATCAAAAAAGTGAAGTTTACCAAGAAAACCCATTGTTACAAAAACGGAACGATAGCAAACGTATATGAATTGCATTTCGAATTTCTTCCGCATCCACCCAATTCTACAGATATAGCGACTACTGGCTCTTTGCAGAAACCAAAAGAATATACCAGATTTGACACGAAAGATGATGTGATATAGGAAATTGAGGTATATTTTGATGCAAAATTCAAATCGTTCTACAAAAAATGTATCGAATTGTAAGAGAAGCGTTGGAATCAGTTTATCAAGCAGTAGGAGACTATGTTGATGGATACATTTAACTTTTGCCTAAAACACATTTTTTTGTTAGTTAGGACCGAGATTTTTTAAGTGTTGTGATGATTTGTGAAAATGAAATCCCTAAAGGAATTTCCAATGTGTTTTGTCACATTATATATATATATATATATATATATATATATATATATATATATATATATATATATATATATATATATATATATATATATATATATAGTCATTCGCAGACGGATTTGATTCACTGTATCACAGCTCATCAGGACGATTAAACATCCGATTGCTTTGACCCCAAATTGAATCCCAACTTAATTGGAGTCAATCGGCGAATCTACCTCTGACCTATATATTGGAAGCTATGAAATGTGAATTATCTTAAATAATATCCGGTAAATATAATGGATTTGATTTTTTCATACGTTGAGAATGACAATTAATAAGACAATTATTTTAGTTTATCTTCTGTGAAAAAAAAATTTATGTCATTTTTAAAATTGAGTGCCAATATATATATATATATATATATATATATATATATATATATATATATTAATAGTGCAGATGATATGTATAATTTGGTTATCCTTATGTATAATTTTCACTGGTCATTATATATTTCTATACATTTAAATGTGTATCTCTGAGTTTATAAAAGGAACAATAAGAAAAACGATATAGATCAGTCTGCTTCAACGAATATGGCACATAGTTTCAAATTAGATAGATAGATAGATAGATAGATAGATAGATAGATAGATAGATAGATAGATAGATAGATGAAAGTAGTACAAATTATTATATATGTATATGTTGGGGGGAGAATATGCGTATGTAACTCTTTATAAAAAAAACGGATGTAAACATCACTGGCCTACAAAATATTTTGGCATGGTAGGTTGGAATTTTTCTCAGTCAATCTTTGCTCGCTGACTTCAAGAACACTTGTTAGGATCATTTGATTTTAGAATTCTCAGATATTGCTTAATTGCCTTTTATCTGTCTACGAATCTGTAAACAATGACGCTAACTACATTCATGTGTTTTTCTGACGCAAGAATGTTTAAAAGAAACTAGATTTTTATACTATTTATTTTATCCATTTTTAATCAAGTAATATTGAATAAATGCAACACTTTCATTTAGTTTTTTTATTGTATGTGAATATTTAAAATGTGATATCTACTTACAGCATGCTACTATTTAGAATTAAACAATGAAGAGCTAATACATTTTCAAATCGTATCGGCATTTATTACAAGTGTGTAATAAAAATGTACCATAATAATAGTTTCCAAACAAATTTACCTACAAAAGTAAAACTAGTAAAATATATAATTCAATCTATTCAACATAATATCTTCTAAGCTGAATATTGTTAACTTCTCACGGTAATTCTCTTTGCTTCATCTGAATGAATGAATCTTATATAATTGCTATCACACATAAGGGTTTAGCAGGAATCAGAAATGTAGTGGGCATTTCAATGATTCCTCCATAGTCTTAGTGAAAAATTTGAACTGAACTTCTTTTACATCAACAAGGCTTTCTGTCTAAACAACTAAACTGTAGATTTTGACAATCTTTCTTGTTCATGTGTCATGATTTCAGCATTCCTGCAAATAGTTCCTGGTAGATAAATATTTCTTTTTGCCCAGCAAGGCTCTCACATGTGTGAATAAAAATCCAAGCAACAGTCATATAGCAGATACAATTGTCCCCGTTAATTATGCGTCAGTCAGTTGAGTGCCATACGTGATACACGATTGTGCGATCATGTCTCGAAAGAGACATGACTGACTGGGCAGAAGATTATCCCGCTGTAGGTTGCCATTGCTTTTTGCGGTAGCCCGGTTGCGAGTCAAGGCTATAGGACCCAATCTCTCCTGTTATTTAACCTATAACTGGAGGGAAGATACGACTTAATACCTTTCCCAAGGTATTTGTGCGTAAGTGAAAGCAACGAATTCAACTAAAATTCAAACTCGGCTCCCCGATTTCTCGTTCCGAGTCGATATCCACTGCAGCACAATGCACATAAAATTCGTACCTTCATTTTTACATTATTCATCTCTAGAATTTTTGGGCAGATATAATAAAAGCATATAATGTGTTGATCTCATGCTATGTATTTAGGCAGCCGCATTGCTAAATGAATACCATGCTATTGCTAATCACAGCCCTCTTATCTACCAAAATAACAAAGAAAGCTGCTCATTTCTGAAAGGGTATAATGCTATTTCATTTTCAGAGTCAATAATACTATGCTCACTGAAACGATAGCCAAAAACTCAGCTGACACTTTTGACAAATCTAGATTTCTAACCAAATCTTTCAGCTCTTCTTTTGTGAAATGCTTTACATTTGCAGTCGAAAATCTGCAGGACTTAAATAATGTTTACAACAACTTCTGTAACTAATGTCGTCCATTGCTTCTGTAATATTAGAGCGTTATAATCTTGATGACATGATGCTCTTAAGACAAGTAATTAAAAACTGTAACTCGAATAATATTACAATATGGAACTTGCTGTCTTGCATAATTAATGTCAGGAGAGTTCCAAGGATACTTGTGGGATTTCAATCCAGAAATAACAAACGTAACAATTTTCATGTTTGTTAGGAGGCCTCTCCATTCATTCGTTAACTTCAACTTAAGACTTTGACATTATTTGTTGTCACAAAAAATGTTTCCGTATAACTCTTACAAACATTGTGAGCAGCCCATGAATTATTTCGATCAGAATCTTCGCACTAAAAAAAGATTAATATGCTGTTTAAAAGGCGAAATTTGCAATGAATCTTATTTACAATATATTCACCACACATATAACAATAAAATAAACTAGAGTAATAGCGGCAATGTTTACTCTTAGAATTCGTGAATTTTTTATATACTTGATAAATGGAGAAAGTAGGTAGCAATGACAACCTGATGAACACATACTGTCTGTAAAACTGGTAGCAGAATATTGTCTAAATCTCTCTGTCATCTATAAGGCTAATCGTATATATTCCAAGAATAATGTTATTGGGTGTTTCTCTTTTCTATCTTATATTTAAAGACTTATACAAATTTAAGAACTACAAACTGTTTTCATCACATGTTTAGCCAATAAGAAAATTTAAAATTTAGAAGCACTTATATTTTAAATGCAAAGACTTTTTGTTTTTTCTTTGTTACTTGATGCCTGTCGATTACAAATTATTAAAAGAAAAATGTACAAGCAATTTTTGTTTATCTTTCTGTCCTGAGTCACTTTTCTGTGCTCAAGAGAAGATTTCTATTTCTTAGGTAAAATTCCCTCCACATAAATAAACAAAGCGATGAAGAGATAGAAAATTTAAATTCTTTAAGATAATTAAATAATTAAAATTTATTGATATCTAATATCTTGCAAAGTAAAGACGATTCAAAAGATTTGTGAATTGAAAGCGTTTTAACATGTCATGCAGTTTGAAACAAAAATATTTTGTTTCCCAGGGAAGACGATATGAATAAATAAAAATCAATTTTTGACCAAGGGATTATTATATTAAATGTACGGAGTTTATTTTGCATCTAAATAAAGTCACAATTATTAAAAACAAAATTAGCTTACAATTTTTTAGTGAATGACGTTTACTAAAAGTTTGGCCTCCGCTAATAATTTTTCCATAATCTTCTTTGTGAAATAAATATTATTTTTCCAAGACCACATCGATCGACATAAAAATATTTAAAAATTTAAAAGGAAATCAATCAAAAACCTCTATTCTCTAAAATATATAAAGAAATTATCAAATTGAAATAGCATCCTCAATAATAATTCTTTTTCTTCTAGGTGCCACATCTCTTCAAAACTTCCACGTCTCCCTTTATCTCGTGGTTCTTGGCAGGCTTTTCCCTGTTACCCCACCAAATCCCCGCTCTGTCATTCTCTTGCTCAGGCCCGTCAAATAATTTCTCTCTGCCTTTTCCTGTCTCTCTTTCCTTTTAGCTGACATGTGGGTATCAGATTCCCCAGACCTGCTTCCTCATTACAAATCCCAAGCTGCTTTTCCTGAAGATAAGAATTGATAATCTTTTCGTTTCCATCATTTCCAAATGTATCTTATTGCACACAAGTCTCGATTTAATTTATCTGCAGCATCCTACTGTAGGACCATATTTCAATTACTTCAAATTGTTCATTAATCTTTTAAGATATTGTTCAACAGTACTGTCATACTAAAGAATAGACTCCATATAACAATGGACTTCATTCTTCTTTGTTTCCAGTGAAATTGTCCTGTGGCTGAATGTTCTACTCTGCTTCTGGAATGCTTCATTGTCCTTGCTAATTTTCCATCGGATCTCATTGTCGGACATTCCTACTTCTGTTAGCACACTTCAAAGTTATTTAAATGTTTTTACCTGCATGATTTTAGTATCCCACACCTGTAATATGAATTTTGGACTAATCTGTTTGATGATGTCCATGTATTTATTGTAGTTTCATTGTAGTATTCCTTTCCAATTTTCTTTCCGTGTCTACTATCAGTACTGTGTCATCTTCGCATTTCATGTTGTTCAGAATGTGACTGCTAATGCCGAATTCTGGCAAAAATGTCTACGGTACTCATGATATTCTCGATTTACAAGTTGAATAAACCTGGTGAAAAACACATCCTTGTCTTACACTTTTTTCTATTCTTGTATAATTACTGAATTCCTTTCTTGTCCGGATGCAGGTGGTTTGCCGTCAGTAGGTTGTCTTGTTAACTTTAATACCTTCCCCAAGTATGTCGAGGTTGGTTGGCATTTCTTTCAATTCTTTATGGTGAACATTGATGAAAGCCTCTGAAGAACATTGAAAAAGGTAAATACTCGTCTTTCAAATTTTTATTGACCTTTCTGGTAGCATCCTAAGTACAAATATTATGTTCCTTGTTCCAGTATCCTTGACAAAGCCGAATTGTTTATGTCCCATCTCCGGCCTGATTCTGTTTCGTGCTCTATTCATCAGGATTCAGATAATGTGTTTCTTATTTGGCTTATTTTCAGTGGAGTTCCCATTCTATTGCAACTGATTTCTTAATCAGAGTTGTGAAAATTGAACGGCTTAGTCATCAGGTATTGAAACATTGTTGTAGATTAGATTAATTATTTCTTTTATTTTTCTATGCCAAAATCAACTTCCTCTGCGTGACGTTAATGATGCATTGACTTTAATCGTGAGCATGAATCGCGCCCTTTCCCAAGTTTCGTTTAATATCGATGAGATGCAGGATGGAAATTCAGCATGGAGTAATTATTGGCCGATTAGTGGCTTCGATGACCGAGGGGCGCGTTGTAGACTAACAGATTAAAACATCATATTTTATTTGAAAAATGCGATGTGAATATAACAACATGTGTGGTTGTTTATAAGTTTGTGGGTTATTTTATCTTCTACGAATCCTGACCCTTCCTAACAGACATGATCATAGAACTCTGCATCTTACTATTTCATTGACTATTTGAAATTTTATACCATTTGTTATGACACGCACTCAGGTTCTGTCATCCGTTCACGCAAACAGGTAAGGTAAATGGCTCGCTGTCTTTCTTTAACGCTCAGACTGTGAATATGATAGTTTGGTTTAACAGACTCTGCGTCCTCATGCTCACTTCTCCGTCCACTCCGCTCTCATCACACCAGTATTCTCGTCTTTCTTTTACCCACTTCCTGGCACTCTATAACCACACTCTCTTTTTCATCACTTTACTCTAATGTACCGCCCTGCACGCCACTGTCAGCAAAAATGTCTTACTTGGGACGAAAGGATTAAAAATTTAAAAAACACCTCATAGAGCCTATCCAAAACTACAGAACACTTCAAGTTATCCAACATTAAAATATTAATAGAACATTATTATGTTTTCTGTAGATTGAGATTGTAATTAGTATTGAGAATGAAATAAACGCGGTGTTCAGCGTAAAATCGAATGCTTTCTATCTGAAGCTCCTACGTGTTTTTTACGAAAAGTCAAATGCTTCTTGGCAGGTTTTTCGCCTGCATCATTTCCAAATTTACCACCGTAATGTTACGTGCTATCTTTATTACTAGATATGTCTTTATTTCGACTAATATCGTCTCATCCATTTATAAAGGAGTTCGGTTATATATAAGAATACATGCCAGTGTGTCACTGCACATCCGGGAGAGAACAAACAGCGATTATAATCTAGTATCTGTAAGAAGACGCCAGATTATATTAGTTCTCACAAACAATGTCCCGTTAAAAGGAGGAAGTAACCGGTGAATGAATCTTCAATCGGCTTGCAACTAATAAAAAATTCAGGTTGTGCTACCAACTGGTTTTTCCCTTTGTGGAAGGCTAAGAGTGATCACCTTTTATCTGTACTTAATACAACTATATTAATGTATGCAGATCAAGCCTGTGCAGAAGAAAAAAATATTACGTGCCCTTTACAAGCACAATTAGCCGTAATATTTTTATTCCTTTTTATAACAGTTGAAGCGTTTTTGTATTTTATTGGTGTATTATTTTTACAAATTAATTATTTTTACATAATATTCCATCAGTGCTCATCGTTTCTAATTCGTCTTGTAATTTAAGATCTAATTGTTGCTTCAAGATCATTTGTTACAATTGCAATGTTTAAAAATTATTTTGTAATTATCGAAATATAGAATATAATAAAATTTTAATAAATTCAATAAAATATTACATAATTAAGTTGTAAAACTTATCTCAAGTTATTATTTATAAGATAACAAATGGCTGTATATCTCTATCTATATACATATAGTTTTAAATGGTTTTCGAATTTGAGTTGTGATATATATATATATATATATATATATATATATATATATATCTGTGTGTGTGTGTGTGTGTGTGTGTGTGTGTGTGTGTGTGTGTGTGTGTGTGTGAAAAATGATGAGGAATCGTGAATCGTGTTTAAATGTAGACATATTGTTGTTGTTATTATTATAGATAACATTTATCTTTTGTATAATACATCGAGTGTTTATAATGGTATTTGTGCCGCTACACGTTTTTCTAGTCTGGAAGCCCGCGTAACGGTATAAATCTAATGATTTACGTAACATATTTATATAAAAGCCACATAAATATTTTGATTCCTGTATTTACCTAAAAATGTAATTGTGGAATCTCTTTATATATATTTGCTTCACAGATATTTATATACATACTCTCCATCACTAAAGTAAGTTTCATGATTTCCTAGTTTATCTATACTGAAATAGATGGTATTGCGTTGGTTCTTCTTTAGGCTAATTATTTATAATTATATAACACTTTTAGCAATTAACAACATTTTGACTCTAATAAACCCATATATATCTATAGCACATTGATGTTTGTTTCAGCTAAAAATATTTGTTAACTTTCACATTTTAAAACTAATTTGACAGTCACTTTTTGTTAAATTTGCATTAGAAGTTAATATTATTAATAAGATTACTTATGATGATGTATTATTTATTTCTGCACACAAATTTACTACCTTTCTGTGTAGAAAACCCACGAGGATTAACTCATGCCTTCTTTATTATAACAGTAAATACTACTAAAGATAAAATCAACCCGTAATAAAAAAAAAACATAATCCAACGGAAATAAATAATATCTTCTTCTAAAACCATCTTCCATTAAGAATTACATAACATTAATCAATGACTTTGAAATAATTGATTTACTAATTGATCAACAAATTAAACCGATCTCAATAAACTCAATAATATCTCAAACAGAGAGAGAGAGAGAGAGAGAGAGAGAGTAACATACAGACACACATAACGGATGAAGGAAAGATCAACATAAAATAAATCTAAAATGAATATCTATATCTCAATATTTCTTTCGAATTAGCACCTCTCACTCTCCCTGTCTCTCTCACTGTCTCTCTCTCTCGCTCTCTCTCTCTCTCTCTCTCTATATATATATATATATATATATATATATCTGTTTCTGTGCGTTTATACATAGATTCATGTCTTTTATGTAATGTACAAAAACTATAAGTAAAACTTGAAAAAATACAAAGGAGGATCTGTAACGTGGTAGTTACTGACTTGGCAGACCGGCTGCAACCACTCTCTCACCGGCGTGATGTGGCTTCCCTGTGACTCATCTACAAGTACTTTCATGGCTTCTGCTCCGATGAACTTAGAGCACTGGTGCCGCCTAAGCAGGAATTTACACGAGAAACTAGATTAGCAAATAGGTCCCACACTTTTACAGTTAAACAGATAAGATGTAACCGTAAATTCTACTCCAACAGCTTGTTTTCTTGCGCTTCCAGCCTGTGGAACTCCCTTCCACAAGTCTGCTTTCCAGACAGCTACAATCTCCAGGTGTTTAAATGTAGGGTCAATAGACACCTTCTATCACTCCCAATTATTCTCAGAACACTCTCATTTACCCAACCCTCATTCTCGGTATGCTTACTCGCCTATCACCCACACTCTGATATTTCCTATATTTAACCATTCCCGGTATCCCTACCCGCCTATCACCCCCCCTCTGACATTTCCTATGTTTAATCATCCTTTTTCCACTCTATGTAGCCCCCTGCGCAGTAGTGGCAGTGACATGCATTGCTCGGGGTGAAACGCTTATTAAAAAAAAAAAATTCTGAGATTTTGTTAGTCCATCCGTCACGCCATTTATATTTGTTGACCAATGCATATCAAATATTACGTAGAAATGCAACCATGTAAAGGGAGAAGCAATTTATAGATGGTCCTACTAGCGTCTTTAGCTTTGTACAATAAATTTGTTTTAAGTCTTTTGCAAAAATTAAATGTGAATTTATTTAACATGAAAAATACTACCAATATTTAAGCAACAATTTAAAATTTAAATAAAGAAATATTTAAAAATGCAAGAATTTCTATATATTTTTTAAATTGCTATACAGAGTAATCTATTTTGCAGTTCTTGCTGTGTTCACATGAATTTCGAAAACTCCCAATGTAAATGGTCCATTTTTTTCATTTGGCAGCAAGAAACAAATGTTTAAACATGGCCAGATTTATGTTGCATGCGAATGAGTAACATATACTTGAATTTTATTCTTCGAATAAAGGTAATCTTCTTAAAGCAAATGCAGTTTACTAGGAAATCATATAAATATTTGAAGGTTTCTGTTAAATTATTTTTTCAAGCAAATCATGCTCACATTTCATATTTTGGCTTACGAAATTCAACGAAAATGAAACGATTGCAAATCTCGACAAAAATCCTTTCTGATATCTTCAATATTATTAAATAGTGTGAGGATTTAAAAACATCTAATATTTAGAATTTTTTAAAAAAGGCTGTAACCATACAAAATATTTTCTCAGGCTTTCACTGCTTTTTCAGTTGTATTGCTTGCAGTCTTCCTGAATTTATGTAAATTATTTATTTTTTTATTTTATGCACGCTGGTATTTTATAAATAGTTTGCATTATGGAATTTGAATCCTTCATTAATAATTGTATTTCTTTTTTCCAAAAGTTATTACCAATCACCATTTAATTAATCATTTAGTCCATGCTCATCGTTAAGCAGATCATTTATAAATTAATATTTCGTTTAATAGTCGGCAACCTATTGCTAACTATGTGATGACTTATGATATTACAATTATTCAGTGATTTAACAGTATACAAAATTTTTATACAGATCAAGGGCAATTTTCCTGTTCTACAATATATTTTATATGGTAATATATACAAGAAATATGTAAACAACTTTTAGAGAAACAAACAGCTTTTGATAGTTTCATTTTTAGAGTTTTATCAATGGGAGGCTTGCACTTGCATTGTTTTTTACATATTTTTTACTTTGAGTTTTATACAACTTTCTTGCCATTGTAAACAGCTTGCTTGTGGCTCGAACAAAGTAGGTTGCCAAACACTTCTCTATAACAATCAAGGAAAATAGTATTTTATGTTAACTAATCATGTTTTAGCAAGCAGGAATTCTTAAAAACAATATAAAATTCAAATGATGCATATGATTAAAATAAGAATATAAAAGGTGAAATCTCTGCAGATCATAAAGAAGAAATATGTTCGGGGGATTTATCAATCTCAGGGTATATTGATGGGAGGAGTGGGAAGAGAAGTGTTATTTTCTGGTCGTTCAGAAAGATTTAATATTAAAAGTCGGCTGTGATTTGACAGGAATGTTAAGAGTGAATATATTTTTTAGAGATAATGGGTATTAGATGGAAAGTTACAGAGATCCAGGACCGCCCACTCAGTGAAAACATATGTGACTAAAAAGGAAAACGCTAATACATTTCGTTGGTTGCTAATTTTTTTCTATAATTCCGGACCGCGCATTAATTTGCTTTTGTAATTTTTCCCAGTAAAGTCAAAGCACTTCGCAGAATTCGATTCATTTTTATGCATCACTTTTTATTAAGTAATGAACATATTTTTTAATGTTAGCATATATCGGTGTTCAGCAAAGAGAGCTGAAATGGCGGTTAATATCGAGTAGCATTCTATATTTTCTTATAATTTGCGATTTATAGTTTTCTATTGTCGATTGAAAACCTAGGCAAGTAGTACGCTTTAAAGCTATGGAAAAATACCCTTTGTCGTGTACGCGGTGTATGCATTTTTAAACAACGCCCGCTTCGTCTCAAAGGATTAATGAAATCAACTGTGGCCTATTTATCCTAGATATCCTTTTTAGATTTAAAATTATGAAAAATTTGGGAAAGTAGGAAAATCGAAATTATGGCGTTCAGCCGTTTTTTATATTTTAATTGTGATCCAATGGATGATTCTAATTTATGTATTTGTGCTTATTTTAAGTAATGATGTGTGTTTAATATGTAAACAATGAAGATAGAAGCATTGAGATACTATTCTTCTTTTTCTTCTATGTTTCATGTCTCTTCAGGACGCAGGCGATCATGGCGTTTATGACCTTCCATATTCTCATATCACTGCTAGCTCATAGAAAGATTTTTCTTGTTACCCCACCCAAACCTAACTCTGCCATCGACCTGTTCAGCTCTGTCAAATATTTTATTAGCTGCTTTCCCCTGTCACTTTTTCTCACTCTCTGACTTGTGAGTATCATATTCTCCAAGACTTACTTCTTCATCTCATGTCTCATAAACTTCAGCTGCCTTTTTTATGCTCAGTATTTCGTTTTCATTTCCATTTTTTCTAACACCTCAGTATTGTTCATATGCAAGATTCATGATACTCGCAGCTGTTAAGATTATTTTACTAATGTTAATCTTTTTATTGTCGCTGTAGTAAATCGAAATTATCTATGGCTTTTTAATAGGTGAGTTCTCTTTTTAGTCATAAGTTTGGGTAAGTTAGTATATATATCTTATTCTTTGTCGATATCAAGTCAACTTTGCGTAAATTTGGAATAACCTAAGGAATTCTTTTACTTTATGACAGGGAGATCTAAGTATACTTTTAAATATGCCATTTTTTTTTCATTTTCTTATAAAATAAGTTATTTTAATCAGCCTTGAGCAGAGTTGGAAAAACTTGATAGATATCTCTAAATACTTTATAGCCTGATGAATTTGGTAGACCCATGCGAATGCCATGTGTCGGAAAGTTGAAATCGGAAAGTTGAAATCGGAAAGTGAATCGGGAAAACCAGAATTCCTCATCTGAAAAGTAATTATCACGTGGTTCAAATCATAGAGAAAAGTGTAAAAGAGAGTGAGGCAGGAAATATCTGATTTTTTATAGGCTTTAACTATGCCACCTAACGACATTAATGTAAATAAAGTGTGATATCATACTCCCGTTTCCTGGACTCTAAAATTATGGGATTTATTTTTAATCTTTCTTTATTACGCATTATGATTATTATTACAATTGTCATTATTGATTTTAATTCATTTATTCATAGTGTTATGCGAGATTCACTCTTAGGCAACCATGTGTCTATGCGTTTTCGAACTTTACAAAAATATTCCCTCAGTAGGCAGCCGTTACTTGTTACATTTTAGGCAAGTTATCTTCCTATCCATCATTGTATTCACCCCATGGTGTTATGGGGAAAAAGAGCATTCAACCGTTTTTCCAAAGATATTCGTGTCTAAGTGAATATAACGAACTGGACTGGTATTCGAACTCGGCATTGTGATATGATATTCCGAGCAGATGGTAATCTCCACGCATCCAAACATACAGCACCTTGTATTTCTAATCATGTTTACCATTTAGAAAATGACAAAACTCAACATTGCTTAATTTCGCTGATCGGTGTAGAACTATTGTTTCAGCATGATATAACAAAATTCTTGTACAATATCTATAGAGATATTGGAAAATAGGATATTAAATCATGACTATTTCGTATTCATAAAAATTTTCAGCAGTCTCGGGCAGGTTCAGTCTTATGTGACTTCCATTTCCAAAAGAGAATAACGATTCGTTAAGTATCTAAATTCAAGTGGGTCATAATATCCTGACTACCAAACAACTTGACATTAAAATGATCAGTTGACGTGACGTAAAAGTGTTCCAAATTATCCACTCTAAAAGGACATTTTACAATGGATTAATATCGGCATAACTTGAGGCGCAAATGCGCATCCTTGAAAAGGGTATATTTTTAGAACGTTAACAAAGGAAATGAATGAAGCGCCTGTCAGTTACAAAAAGTACAAACTATACAGGACTGGTTATAAGATACAGGGGGTAATTATCAGTATATATTTTCTATCTCTCCATCTTTCTATCTCTCTCTCTCTCACCCTCTCTGTCTCTCATTCTCTCTTACAATATGACATATCTTATTACAAGCCTTTGATATGGAAACAATGCACATTTTCTACTCATATATGATGACATTTCTTCTTATATGTTAAAATCCATAAATATTTCAACGAGGATTCAATGTTGATTGTGATGATGACACCGCTAACTGAAAGCGAATCATTAGATGAATACATACGAAAATGATGTCAACCTATTGTTTTGTAGAAATGTTGTGAATCTCGAAAAATAAATGTAGTGGCTAATATGCATACATACATACATACACACATATTTGTCATCCAAATACAAGCCTGTTTCGCTGTATCACTGCTCATCAGTGTCACTAGACATCTACTTCTTTCTGGCTAGGATCTAAACTCGACAGATTTGGTGTCAAAGTCTCTACTCCCTAAGCAATAGACTCATAGAAGAAGCTAGGAGACATTTTAGCGTATTATATATAAGAGATGTTTACATACGCCAGTCAACGGAAGTAAATCGCAAACGTGGTAATTTTTTAATTTTTTTTTTTTGCATGGAGCTCAATCTCAATGAGAGCATAATATATTTGCTATCTACATAGAAGCCTGTTTCGCTTCATCACAGCTCATTCGTGTGACTCGGCATCTACATGCTTCTGGCCGGGATCGAAAGTCAATCGATAAATTTGTTTTTGATTAAAATTATTATATTTTACATCGCGACAAGTCAATTTCTGTTTCGAGATTGTTTTCTCGTCATCAGCCAATGTTAGATCATTGTAGTGAAAATTCAAGCTTGTTATTTATTGGTATGGGAAGGCAAAAATTTATGTGTTTTCTATTTGAATAATCAGAATAATGATTATTTTTAAATGTGAAATATATTTATATTTTTGGGAATACATGATGTTTTCTTTCAATCCTGACTGCAACAAAATGTCATACGATTTGAAAATCCTTGACTAATTTCCGTTGATATCTCTATTATTGTTACAATTTTTCCTTTATTTTTTAAGTAGCTAAACTTTTTCTAAAAGAAAAAAGAAAGAAAGCATTTTATATTTTAGATCAAATTTAAAGAGAACTTTGAGTGAAATCATACTATATTCATTTCGATTCAGAATGCATTTTCTAATTTTCAAACACTTACTTTATAAACAATATTTTCATAATAACCATTCATTTAATTTTTTTAAATGTTTATTGATGATCTTTATAAAATATATTATATTAATATTATATTGTAATACAATTTTTAATATCATAATACAATTTTTAATTGTCCATGTAATTATTAAAAATTTAATATGAATTTAATTATTCTTATAAAACTATTATTTTTATAAAACAACATTATTAGATTAACAAACATTTTTATTTTTAAGAAGAATGTTTAGAACTTATTGTAAGGTGACTATTTTTGCAATGTTTACATATGTCATTTATCTCATTAAGTTGATTCAATAGCTTTTTATTTTTAAGAAATTTATTAATATCTAGTTATTCATATAGACAAATGAGGTACGGGTCGTTTATAGAATTACATAATCTATCATTTTTTTAATTTTTCATCATAATGTGAGTGTTTTATTGATTTCATTTAGATACCATAATATTTCGATGAGGATGTTCTTTTCTGAACTTATTATGAAATGAACATGTGTGTTGATAAAATATTTTTCTGGGAGTGTTATTATGAATATCCGCATAAATATTTACATTATTAATGTTTCCCACAGAAGAAATATTACATTGATAGACATTGTTTCTGTAAGACACCTGTTTTCCAAAAGACATTCTAAGTGTTTCTACAGTTGCATTTATTATTTCCAAATTGTTAATCACAGCTATTGGAGTAATCTTGCTTTCAATGGAGTTTCAATTATTATTTAAACTATTATAATTATGATTTTTATAATATTTTCCAGATTTTTCATACAACTATAATGTAATACAAGAGGATTTTTATTAAAAATTTTATTTAATGGATTATGCTTCATAAAGTGTTTCTTAATCAAACCGATGAATTGTTTTAGCAATTTACTGAAAATCATTTGGTTAAAAGGCGGTGTATAACAAATAATATTCATATTCCTATTTTATTTTTGTGGGGTTGATTTTCTTTTTAAATATTTAATATTTGGTCTATTATATACATTATATTTTGTCAACTTAATAGTAAACAAAACTGTAATTAGCCAGGCTATGTGATATCAATCCAAACAAGTGAAAAGCGGACGGGTTTAATACGGCGTGTTGGATACAACTTCCTCTTTTACAATTTTAAGTATATTTTCACACATTTGTTGCCTAGCGTTTTCATTTTTGCAAATAGCTTTGTCTTTCTCTATTCGTATAGCAGCTGTTTGTTTTATTTTGTTTTTCATTAATCGTCCCAAGTACTTCAGTTGTAGTGGATAGCGAAATCTTCTCATGGTTTCATAATAAACTGGTCCCACCAAATGCAGAACAGAAAATTCGGACAATGGATTTTCGGCTTTGCTGTCGCTTTTCATGCAAGATAATGTACGCTTAGATTTATCATAGTGTATCCATTTTTCCTCGATGGTCAAGATATGCCGAATTTTTATTCTTTTTCAGTAGTTGAAGCATTCACAAGTGAAAATACGCTGTTCAAAGACTCTCGGCTTAAATTAGTACGGCACCAAATGTCCTTGTTTGAAATTACTCATAATGCTTTCAAACGTTTGAGTGTTCACGGGGTATTACTCCAATGATAGGGCTTTAAATTTTTGTGTGCAACAGAGCGTCCTTTTTATTCAATATTGAGATACTTATTTTTATGTGTGTAAACCCAACTCTGCATAGTGTTTAATGGTCGCCGTATGTCTCAACAAGAAATCTGTGCGTGTTATCAGCAGATTTCTTTTGAATAATGTAGAACAGTATAATTACTCGCAAACAGAAATATATGGCACGAAATTTGACATGTCTAAGGGTATAAAAATATTGTTTACACTACGGCGAAATGATAAAACACTGAATTTCAGGTTAGCTTATATTAAGTTTTTATGGAAGTTATACTATCTGAAGTTACAGCCACCAACTTCTGGGAAACTGTCAGTTGGAAAATAGTGAGAGCTTGTCTATATTTCTGAGATGAGGGAATATTTACAGCATTTATATCATTCGGACTAAAAAATATTAGAAAAAAACAGTGCAATATAAACTCTGTTAAATAATGTTTACTGAACATTAGCTGTAAAATTCCCCAAAATTCAGTTGTTCCAATATAGACGTTTGTTAGTCCCAGTGAATTGACCCCAAGAATTGTGAGTTCATGTGGTGAACTAGTAATTTACAGGGTTAGAAGGAGATAACTCATAACTTACAATCGAGGCTTTACCCAAAGTGGGACTGAAATAAAGGTTTCGGTTCGAGATTACTAGCACCTGAAATGTACAACGGCCGATACATCGTATAAATGGCCACAAAGATTAGGACAATATTCCAAATAATGTAAATGCGATAACGAGATCTCATACAAGTTATATATATATATATATATATATATATATATATATATATATATATATATATATATATATATATAGAGAGAGAGAGAGAGAGAGAGAGAGAGAGAGATTACGCAAACTTGTTTTCAATCTTCTGGTATCTTCATCTATTTAGTATTAACTGATTTTTGAACCTTTTGTTCAAACGCATACCAACAACTTTCAGGACAAATAATTGTAAATCACAATCCCTACCATTTTTCATTTTAATTCCTTTTTTTGCTCATAAAATTTTCCGTTTGTGCTTTTTTTTTCTTTTTGGCGTATTTATTTTAAATAGGAAACCACAGTAAATACGCACCGGCAAGTTCATGATGTCAGATGGTCTCATTACATTGTCGGTGTACTCAGTTTTGTAAAATTACTACGCTATTGTATTTGCATAATTCCAAATGTCGTAAAACATCCTTCCATATATGACAATGCTTCCTAATATATGTATAGAATTTTGTCAGTTTTATTTTTTAGCATCTGGAAAAATGATGAAAAGATAAGACGTACATACATTTGCGTCGTTATACTAACTAGTATATATACAAAAATGCACGTGTGCACGTATACAGTTACAAGTGCACACACATCCTCACAAACATCCTGTATGTTGTCTACCGATATTGATTAAAAGTGGGTAGTGACTTCAATCCACACTGTTTGCTCTATGACTTCGTTATTGTGTAGCATTTAAATTACGGATAATTAATCGTTTTTCACAATTAGGCTCTGCTTGATAAATCATATTCATTTTATAGTCAAATATATGGCATTATTTCTTTGCTCATTTGGTCAGCATTAATTAGAAATCAAGTAGGCATTCGCTGTAAGCAACTGGACAAAATTCAAAGATACTTAAATGTTTTAATACAGAAGCTGATAGAAATGTGATTATTTCAGAAAATATTTCTAAATTAAAATAATACAGGTATCGATATCTTCGAATTATTTCTAACTTTCTTCTTATCTTGCATGATATATTGTTATAATACACAGAACGCTTCGACCAAAACATTCTGGTCATCAGCAGGCTTCGAGTGATTGATTGATATCTATATCAATCAATCACTCGAAGCCTGCTGATGACCAGAATGTTTTTATCTTGATTATTGTGAAATATCCTATGAAATCAATTGTTGTACTTTCATGTTGAATTTGTTTCGTCACTACCAGATCCAAGAATTGAACTCCTAACACTATTACATGTATAACCAACTACTATAACACATTGATACTACCACATATATAACCAACTACTCTAACTAAAAAGCTACCGTCAAGAATAACTTTATTAGTGTTACTTTGGAACCTGTTATATTTAGTGTCAGATGGTTTTGACAACTGCATTATGTTATTGCTTTCGTGCTATTTGTCATAATTTGTATTTATTTCTGAGATGAATAATGTCCACAGGATATTTCACAATAATCAACAAGATAGTTCATATCAGTCAATCAATGGACACCTTATGATAATCACAGGGTATTTGTCGACACTTTGTGTTTATTATAGCATCTATATTAACAAAGATGAAAACAAGTATTCGAAATACCTCCAAGATATTGAAAATTAATAATCTCAGAAATAAATACAATTCTCAACTATCGAATTTGAAATAAACGATCTGTTTATTGCGCTCCATGCACATTTGGGAGATTAACAATATATTATTCAGTTGAGTTACAATTCATTTTACATCACTTTGTGATTTAATCAAGTAAAACTGTTTATTTTCAAGAAAAATCACGGAGCAGAATACCTATATTTTTTTATAATTATTCTATCAAATTTTTATATTTAACTTGACGCAACTGCTATAATATTGTTGGTCAACGTCAATAAAATATATAAAAGATGTCACAATCTTCAAAACAGAATTAATCTACTAAGTAGAAAACTTATCAAGAGTACATTATGGAATCTTAACAAAATAAAACTCTGGCCGAGGTATAATTTTCATATTTCTCCATTACAAAATAATTTATATATTTCCAAGCCAAAATATATATCTACAAAAACGTAAAAAACTTAAGGGATCATGAGTAAATCCTTAAAATTATGTTATTCGAAATTTACAAAACATAAATTAATCACAAATTAAAAGGATTTAGTTACTGATTTGCATTAAAATATTAAAAGATATCACCTTGTGACTTTCGTTTATTAGAGATTAAGTTTTAACGCTTCACGTCTTACATTTCTGGCTGGATTTATTAACTACCCTGATGAATATTTATGAGCTATTTTATGTTTCAAATTTAGAAAAACCGGCGTATTTCATGTTTTTGTATATTAATTGATATTAAAAATAAAATCATTGCTTATGCGTTAATATATTAAATCAGAGGTGAAAACACGCCGGCTAAAATATGTTTTGCCTTCTGTCTTTATTAAAAAACGATGCCCTTTGGAAAGAAAATATATTCCAAAAAATTCGATTCCATAATTTCTACTTTCTATTTCTGATGCTCGTTAATGACATTGTTTGTAAATAGGACGTATTAATTTTTGCCTATGATTTCTCGTTTTCTTTGAACGTTGGTTTTGGTTTTTGCTTTCTGTATTCTGGCAAATTTGTTGCAAAAATATACTCTAGGTAAAAGTAGGCGTGACTCCCCATGGATTAAGCCAGGGTTTGTTTTGTATTGATCGCTATAGTGCAGTGAAAATGATAATTATCGAACCGTTTCTTTACAAAATTTCTGACACAATATATGCTAGGACATTCTCAAAGAATGTATTGTTTTCTTCCGTTATTACAATCGGGAAGATAAGAACCAGTACAAACAACTCAACAAAATGTAGGACAAACAATTCAAATTTACAAGCGCTTTATCCAATATAATAAAACCATAGAAATCATTTTAGAAATTTCTCATTAATGTTTAATAGTATTCTATATTTTTTTCAAGAATTAAAGTAGAAAGCTGTCTTTGGTTTATTTCAAATGCCTTCAAATTCAACATGTATTCAAAATATATATTATTTTGTATATCACTTTGTTAAGCTACGTTGGTTTCAAACATTCGGTATATTGAGACGTTTTTTCTCACCTGGCACTTAAACGATTTTATTTCTATAGTCGTACAAAAGGCACACAAGGCTTGAAGTTTCAAAAAGCTGAAGTTTTAAAATAAGGGAGGGAATCTTCAATAATTGTAAACACTTTCATCTAGTTATGCATGATCGTAAATTATTTTTCTGATGTGTTTACTTTAGAAGATGTGTTTGCATCTTCCATTCAGTGAGTCTTTTTTTTCTAGAAAAAATCTTGTCGATAATATTTTTCTAGTTATAATCTGTAGACAGTAATAGCGTTGCAATGATTGACATTTTCTAAATATACTGTATCGTATATCAGGGTTTTTTCAGGTTTTTCTAACTTGAACACACACACACACACACACACACACACACACACATATATATATATATATATATATATATATATATATATATATATCCATGCGTAAATAATTGACAAGAAATGAACACTGTCTTCTCATTTTTCCTAAACACGCATATATCGTCTTTTGGATTTGTTTTTACTTTCGGACGCATTTTCTTTACATTTTGACTGATGAATCCAGTTTATTTCATTACATTTAAGACATCATTAACACTTGATAGGTTGACACCAACAATATCTTTGTATACTATATAAGCTTGTCAGTGATTTTGTTCAGTGTTAAAATTTTCGTACGCTCCCTTAGAGTAATGTCCATCTTAGAAACTGAATGTAGGACAACTAATTTACAATGAAGACAATAATATATTTTGGGGATTAAATTCTGATGTAATAATGGATCAGGGAACACTTTTCAATGTGAAAAACTTACATTATACACCCTAAAAATACGCATATTACTGCACCCCACTCCAAATTCTCTTTGGAATTTAAATTTCAAATCCACAGGGGAGACAACTAAGTACAAGGTGATGCTTGCCAAAAAACGGACTCATTGTGTAAAGCGTGTGACAGACCAGAACCAGGGACAAAATAAAAAAAGTTTATGCAAGTGATTTGTTAGACGTCTCTTTACGTTCGATTCTGTTGCCAAAATCATTCCAGTGAATGGGTTTCACGGCGTTCACGTGTATGAATTTTTATATATTATCATTTTAAACTAAACTTAATTATAAGACGCAGGATCTTGTCGTCAACACATAATTTTAAGTCATACAGATGCGCTTTTTTACCGTTTTGTGGAGATAGTCAAGTAGGTCATGCATGGGTTGGTAAATGACGTTATTTCATGGGGTGAATAAAGCGGCAAATAATTACGATTCCTTTTACAGTAGCAAAACAGAAATGTAGTTTTCTTTAACGCGAGCCATGCAGGGACACGAGCAGTAGCTAATACTGACGACCGAGCAGGTTTTCAATTCCATGGTGCGGTTTTCATTGGGAAATATACATTTAGAATACGTAACTGAAACTTAAGTCCTTAATTCGGGTAAATCAATAATTCACTGTTTCTTGTTCTTTGGATATGGCCTCGCCTTGTACATGAATGATTCCTGTCATTAGAGTCTAGAGTCTAGAGTTCTATCTAGACATAATTATATCTCCATATTATATATAAGACCCTCATCTTTTTTCTCCTTACACTTTGTTTAATGTGCACCTATATGTGATAGATTATTCACAACCTGGCGAGTGTGTAAATTTTATATATGCATATATAGTTTTGTCTATGTCTCTGAGAAGAAATTATGTTTGCCAATGATATTTCTTTCAACCATTCCGTTCTGTCTATGATCTACGGTGTTATTCTCTCATGGATAAAATAATGCCCACGCTTCCTATATAAAAATGATTATACAACAGTTCGCTTACAAATTAAGCAGATACAAAGCTGCATAAAGCTCATTCTACGCAGGGATGCTAGCAATGCAATTAACTGAACATAAGATTGGCTAGGAAAATTTAGAGAAGATAGAAACTAAAAGAACGCACGTCCAATATCAGATAATGGTAATTATTATGTCTATGGTTTCTGACAAAAGATCAGGCAATGTTAAATTTAAAACTCGCATATTATTTTGGAGTTAAGTGGAACAGAGGATAACGGAGGAAGAAGAAGAAAAAGAAGTGATAGTTGTGCAAATAGTTGGCAAAATTATTTGCTAGATATTGAAATTATAGTAAAAATTAAAGAGGACAGAGCACTGGTGAGAGCAATTGCAGACATCATCCCCGAGAAACATCGCACATAGCAGGAGAAAGAGAGTGAGGAGGATCTTGTGCAGAGGTTTTGAACGACAAAGATATAGGATGAGCAAAAAAAGACAATATTTTCTAAATCATATAAATGACTAAATTTAAAGGGTAAATGTTATAGTATGTTTATCCAGTACATTTCAAAGGTACCGCAAAATAATATCACTTGTTCATTTAGAAAGAGCAAGAGGTGCCATTTCCGACAAATAAATTTTGTCCATATTATCGGAAACCGAATGTCCTGGTCACTCGGACAGGCGATTGGATATATATATATATATATATATATATATATATATATATATATATATATATATATATAGTATAGAGTTGTCATATGCCAATCTTCGTGTCTTTGCTCAATATCGGCCGTAATTTCTGCAATACTCGGCTAAAACGCATCAGTTTAGCCCATAATCATCATCCGTTATAGATTAAGTCGGTTTTAGCAGCTCATTATACACTACACCCAGCTGATCCCATCAAATACAGAACAAAAGCTTCTAAACCTGGTTATTAGGGATTTCCTCTAATGTCCAACATAGAAACGGGCTTAACCCATGTTCTTCTACACTTAGGGTTATCGTAGTATACGCACTTTCCATTTACGCTCAGGATACGGCACAATATCGCCCGGTTTCACACTCCACTCCCTTCTTTTGAACAAGAGTAGAGGTGATTGCCTTGTTTCTTGTTTAGGAAGAGGTTCCCGGTTCATCCCCATTCTTCGGTCCTAGTGTTAGTTCGGCTGGAAGCTCTTTGCAGTTACTGAGTATGGTGGCAACATCCTTTCATTCTTAGTGTACCGAGTTGGCTGTTTCTGGGTTGCTGCTTCCGACTGGTAGTTAGGAGCCCGAATTCTTGCGTAGCGTCTTGAGAGGCTGCTCTGATCAACAGTTGAATAATACCGGGGTTCTTGTAGTGCCATATAGCTCATGGACGGGCGTCCCTGAATGAACGTTCGGTGGGCAAATCCTTCACATGCTGCATACAAGTGGCTGAACGATTCTACTCTAGACCTCTCCTTAACTACATCACTATGAACAAAAGTAAACTTACTAGCAAAACTGAACCAGCTAGTGTGAAAATGCCCCAACCCGTCTGCGTCTCTTTCACTAACATACGTGGTATCCGCACTAATTTTCTCAGCCTAGAATCATACTTTCACACTATCTCACCTGATATCTTAGCCTTATTTGACACTAAATTTTACCCTGACTGTTCGTTACTTGGACAGCATCTCTGACAATATCGTCAAATCCATTTTTCCCAACCCTCTACCCAGATATTTGTGTTTGCTGACTTTAACGCCCACCACACCATGAATTTTTCAATCACCAAATCCCTTACGCAAGTGGAGGACTTCCCCACACGTTTCTCCAACAACCCTACCAGAAGGGACTAGGTTAAGGTTAGCATCAATGCTTTCATCCCTGCCAGGAAATTTTGGGTTAAATTTCATTCGTCTCCATGGTTCTCGCCGGCTTGCTTGGTCGTCATTGCCCACCGGAATCATTTCTTCCGACTCTATCGTAGCTACGCGTAGGCCCAAAAAAGGCGCCTTTTCGCTTCACCTCGTAATAAGTTTAAAAGATACTGAACAAAGCTAAGATGTTGTTGACTGCCAGAATGAAGCAACGCATAACATCCTCTAAGTTCGGCGCCAAAGACTACTGGCGACTCTGTAAACAAGAGCAAGTCTTCAATACCCCAACTAATCAATAATTCTGAGGTCCTCACCTCCTCAGCGGACAAGGCTGAATGCTTTGCATGCAGATCATTGAACAATTCGAGACTGGACTCGTCTGGAGTCTGTAAACCCGTCTTCCCACCTAGAAGTGAGACTCAACCGAATGACATCAACATTACACACTTGCTGGTCTTTAACATAATCTCGAAACTTGACCCTCACAAAGCGAGAGGAGGGGACGGAATCCCAATCATAGTCTTAAAGAAATGTGCCCCTGAACTCGCCTCTGTCCGTTCTAAGCTCTATAACTTCTGTCTATCTGCTTCCTGGTTTCCTGCCTTTTGAAAATCTTCCTCTGTAGTTCCTATATTTAAAAACACAGGAAAACCTTCGAAACCCCGCAAATAACCGCCCTATCAGCCTTCTTCCAGTTTTTGGCGAAGCTATTATCAACACCGAGGTGTTTCAGCATCTTACAGCACACAGGCACCTCTCGGACAAGCAGTATGGTTTACGCTTCACCAGGTCTACTGCTGATATGATAACGACCATCACCAAGTATATATTCCAGGCTCTCTACAAGAATGACGAAGCCCAAACCCTTGCCTTAGATATCTCTAAAGCGTTCGACAGAGTTTGGCATGCTGGCTTTCTATGTAAACGGCGGAGCTATGGTATAACTGGACACTTGTTTAAACTAATCCAGTCTTTCCTCTCTAACCGAACATTGAAGGTGGTATTAAACGGACATGACTCTCCGAGCTACCATACGAACGCGGGGGTTCCTCAAGGTTTCTATCCTAGGTCCTACGTTCATTCTGATCTATATTAATGATCTCCCTGATACCATAAGATCCCAAGTATTCATGTACGCCGATGACACCACAGTTTACTATCGCCTTGATCAAAAATATGGTGTGGGCGACAAAGCTAACTTTGCAGCCGAGCTTGAAAAGGACCTCCAATCAGTCGTGGACTGGTGTAAGAAATGGTTCATAAATTGTAATGCTTCCAAAACGAAGCTACTATCAATTAAACATCATAGACAATCACACCTACCTCCCATTAGTATGGACCAGGCTTGCCTCCCAGAGAGTAAAATACTACGCCTCCTTGGTCTCGCACTTTCAGCGGATGTCAGGTGGAACGACTATATAGAATCCATTGCGAAATCCGCTGCTATAAAAATCGGTTCTCTGTGCAGGGCCCGGAAGATTTTTCCGTCTGAATCTATCTTGCACATATATAAATCTACCAGCTGCCCGTGCATTGTATACTGCTGCCACATCTCGTCGGTGCCCCTGCCATTCTACTCGGGCTTTTTGACAAAGTACAACAGAGAATCTGTAATGTCATTGATACCAACTTGGCAGACCGGCTGCAGTCTCTCTCTCACCGGCGCGACGTGGCTTCCCTCTGTTTGTTCTATAAATACTTTATAAAAACTTTCACGGCTTCTGCTCCGATAAACTTTTACAGTGAAACCAATAAAATACAACCGCAATTTCTACTCCAACAGTTTCTATTCTCGCACTTCCCGACGGCTACAATCTCCAGGAGTTAAAATGTAAGGCCAATAGTCACCTTCTAACACACTAACCATCTTTCAAACACTCTTCCCATCTACCCAACCCCTAGCCTCGGTATATTTACCCATCGTTCACCCTCTTTCTGACATGTCCTATATCTAAACACTCTTTCTTTTCACCTTCCCCTATGTAACCCCATGCGCAATAGTGGAAGTGGAATGCCTTGCTTGGGGTGAAATGATTAAAAGAATATATATATATATATATATATATATATATATATATATATATATATATATATATATATATTCGACATTTCTCGACCTCAACACGTTCAGAACTCAATGGTTTTGCTTTTTAATCATTGCTAATGCTTTCAAAATTTTGAAGCTAGTTTTTAACCAACTGTTAATTATATAGCAGGCTGAGCTTGCAATTCTAATGTGTCTGCATGAAGTAATGATTCCGATTCTTTGTTTTAAAACTGTCTCGATGCATCAGATCATTCCTTACATTTAATTTTAAAATCAATACATTTGATTAATCTAAACCAATCTCTGCGTGTTTCCGAAATAACATGGTCGCTGTAAGTTTCACCAAAAATCTTATGTGCTTCTGCTGCAGATTTCTTTTTAATAATCTAGTGAGTTAAAACTCCAGCGGCATACCTTTTCTTTAGAACGAAATTCATTTTCATCGCTATGAAAAACAATGTTGTTTACACTTCGGTGTAATGACATACATTGATTTTCAATGTTGATTATAGTACATTTTTATCGATGCAATACCATCTGAAAGTACACACACACATTTCAAGGAACACAATCTGTTTAACAAGAAACAGAACTTCGTCAATGTCGTAATATCTATATAAATATATATATAAAGACTTTCAATAAATGTTCACTTTTATATATATATATATATATATATATGTGTGTGTGTGTGTGTGTGTGTGTGTGTGTGTGTGTGTGTGTGTGTGTTCATATACGTGTGGCGCGTAGGTATACTTTTATTAAATGAGAAAAACTCATGTTAATCCGGAAAAATAACAAAAGATTACGCTTAATTACCAATATTATTCCTCTTTTCTATATCCATTTCTCTGAACGCAAATTAACTTAATATTAATTATCGCAGAATGTGTAATATATATCATAATGTTTACAAAATTACTTGTCAAAAATAACTTTTCTTTTAAAATAAATAAACATTGATTTTACTCACTTTAGAACGGACATCCTTGTTATATTTTCTTTAACCAATACTTGAATTTTTTGGTGTTTCGTCATTGAATTATTCAGAGTTGGTAAAATTTCTTCAGAATCTAAAAGAAGCCAACAATATGACATCTCTCTAGGTATTCATGTTATTGTCTATTTCTAATCAATGATTTTCAGAACTAAATAAATGACAATCAATATGTTTCCTCTATATCATTTTGTTCTATTCAAACAACTAATTTAACAGTCCTGAAATCATACCAGCAAATTTTAGGCTATGAATAAGAAATCAGCACTTTGATTTCTAAGTATTCTCATGTTTGTTGTATTCATTTATACACAAATACGCATACGGAAACTATAAGTAGACCTTTTTTCCCAGATATGTTTTAAGTTTTATTATTTTTATTTTAAATCATGATTATCTCCGAATAAACCTTAAAATTTTTAAACACTTTCTAGTATTGAATATACAAACTACTGTATTAACAACTAGGCTCCATACTTTCACAGTGAAATCAATCAAATATAATCAAATTCTACAGCTTCTTTTCTCGCACTTCCCGCCTGTAGAACCCTCTTCCGTAAACTGGCTTCCCTGTTAGTTAGAATCTCTAAGAGGATAAATGCAACTTCAATTACTATCTCTTATCTTTTTGACTTTATTTCTTTCCCCGACACTCACTGTATCTTGTTTTTCTCCTTTTCCGCTCTAATCTCACGCAAATCTCTTTACACCAGTGAGTTTGACATGTTTCTCTTTATCTTCATTCTTCCCTTAATCAGTGGCAGTATTGCTTTGCTTGAGGTAGAACGATTATAAAATAAAACCTGGAAAAGAATTGAAAATCCATAAGAAAATTACCACTCTATAAAACCAGCCAGATTTAACGTAGCGTTTTAAGGTAATGCATATTCTTAGCATACTAAAAATGTTTTTCATTCTATTATCATAGCATTGAATGCAGATGGTTTTTGTAACAAAATGATACAAATTAAAAATACAAACAAAATTACCACCAAAACTTTCATGGAATAGAGAATATTAAATTTGTACCAATTATTAGTTATGTACCTAGTGGAAGTAACAACTGAATTTAGAGACTGATGGCTGCATATGCTACTGAAAACTTGTTATTTAAATATAATAATGCGTAGTATACATAAAATTTGTGAAATCTGCTCCTTGAGATACTTACGGAAATAAAATGAAATAAATACACAGACAAACTTGATCAAATCGAGAAAACAAGCAAAGCAAAATTAAAATTATACAGGATATTAAATCGGGGATCACTATTATATTATTAGAGTATATTAAACGTTTCAACGATGATAACTACATTCCAGGCGTTACAGAAACAATCCCAAACTTTCAAAGGGTGCACTGAAGCTGTAAATTCTGCTATTCTGTTTATTGGTTGCCTTTGGTTATATCATGTAGGGACATTGATTCAATTATGATCACCGAAATTGAGCTACGTTGTGACTAGTCAATACTTATTGACACCGAAGAATTTATTTATTTTTATTTTAATCGCGATGACATCAAACAATACAAAAAAGCCGATATAGTAAAATGTGTCAATGAATGTAGAAATATTAGAAAAGAAAAACAATACTAAAAATATAAAGAAAAAAGTCTCCCACCCAAGAAAGTACTTTTGATAATGGTCATGAATATGTTAAAAACGGAAAGAGTTGAAATATAATTTGGTAGGGAACCAAGCCAAAATTTATGCTTTTCACGGTAAGATCTAGTTTGCTATAGAGCGTGTGATGCCTAAACTGTCGCCAACATATATTTTTATTCGCACGCAGATATGTGTCTATTTTTTTCTATTTTCTCAATTGCACAATATAGTAGGCACAGGTAGTATTTATATTTGAGAATAATACTGCCATGACACAATTTACTGCGTTAGAAACCATTACAATCATACTGTTATGTATGGCATTCAAACGGAAATTCAATACGAATATTTTAGAGCTCCAATCTGAGGACAGTACAGAAAATTCGAAAAGTTTTGGAAAAATTTATCTGTGATGGCAAAGTTATGTTGCGCCTTTTGTTTTCACAAGATCGTTAGGTTGGTCACTTACTGCTTTAGTATGTCCTGTGTAAGGATCTCCAGGTTCCCTTTCCTCATTATGTAGCCAAGCTATTTTAATTTCTTCAGGCTTGTTCTGAGTATGAGTCATCTTCTTTCCGTTTTCATTAAAACTTATTCCTTACTAACGTGTTCCGTTCAATCTATACTAAAGATCTTTCTCTAAGTATTATATTTTGCCTACCATCATCTGTGTTGAGATTGAGCAAAAATTACTTCACTATCGTCGGTCCATATTCCATAATAATTTTGTCGGTCCATATTCCATAATAATTTTGTAATCATTTATTTAGATCTAAAGTGTATTTCCACGTTCTTAATATTTATATTTTCTTTTGGAGGATGTTCTAAGCTCTTTTAATGCCCCTAGAAATATATGCGTTCTATCTCTCCACCGCTAGTTGTTATCGCACTCCCAGATTAAAATATTCATTGATTTCAATATGAACAAATAAATCAGTCGGTTGCATGGGGAAATGCTGATCTTGAGAATTGCTACATATTTTGTTTTTTTAACAAGTGTTTGTTAGTAGCCATTTTCTTTTCTTTTTTTTCTTTTTTTTTAATCATTCCATCCAAAGTAAGGCGATACTACAACTGATGAACTGGGGACTATACAAGAGAGTTAAAGTTTTGTGCAGGAGGAGAGTGAAGACAAAAACTAACTAGCTACAGAGGGTGAAAGAGCACGGGCAATAGAAGGATGTGAAAACAGGAGTGAAGACATTTGCGAAGACAGAAAGAAATAAAGAGAACAAGATACATTGGCTGATGTAGAAATGACTGGAGTTAGGTGGATAAGAGATGGGAATAGACTTTGCATTTAAATTCTTGGAGGCTGTAGCCATCAGGAAAGCATGTATGTGGAAGGGAGTTTCACAGGCGGGAAGCACGAGAAAAAGAAGCCGATGATCTAGAATTTTCGCTAACATTAAGTTGATCTAAATGTAAATTGGTGGGAGTTTGTTGCCAGTCTGTTTGGCCGAGTAAATTCTTGTAGAGGGGGACACCCCTGTCCTTCTCAATATATTTTGCTAATTCTGTTGGTGTTCTTTCACGTTCTATTCGTTCTTATTTTTTTTCTATATGTTATGTCGTTTCAAATCGTTTGAGATCAAGTCTCACCGATATTTCTTTCATTATATCTCTTATTGAATTTTAAAATTTTACATATCCTAAACTTTTCTCCTCTATCCATTTACTAAATCGGGTTATGTAGGCTACACGTAGCTTTCCTCTGTGCATCTTGGCTTCAAACTCTCCAGTGAAAATAAAATTTACAAAGTTCTTTTTTTTCATTATACACCTTAGTAATCTCAATAGTATATTCCTAATATTTTTGTTTGAATTTTTTAAAACGACATTGTTGACCATATGTTCAATCCAATCCGTTAGATTTTCAGCATTCTTCTGGAGAAACATATTCTGTTGCTTGTATTCCTGCTTAATCTGCTAAAAATTGTCAAGTATACGTCGCCAGAGATATTGTGTCATATTAAGTTTTAGTACATAATGTTTTGGTTTGTAACCAAAATTTATCTTTAAATCTAGAGCTTAAGCAAACTGACATTTTGCCGTAATTTGGCTATTTGTTAAAAACTACTAAAACGCGATCTAAACAAATTTTCATTAAAGGAAAAACTACGTCAGGAATAATTAATTTCCTGACAATGAGATGAATCACAATCTTATCTTTTGATAGTAATTATGCAATTTTTTCTTTTAATCATTTCACCCCAAGCTAAGCATTCCACTGCCATTATTGCGCAGGGGGTTGCATAAGGGAAATGATAATAAAGAGTGGTTAGTTATAGGAAATGTCAGAAGGAGGGTGATAAACGGACGGGGATACCGAGGATGGGGCCACGTAGATGGGAAAAGTGTTTCAGAGAACGGATGCGAGTTAGTGTGATAAGAGGTGTCCATTGAGCTTACATTTAAATTCCTGAAGCAAGTATATGGAAAGGAATTCCACAGACGTGAAGTGCGAGAAAAGCAGCTGTTATAGTAGAAACTGTGGTTACATTTTATATGTTTTACTTTAAAAGATTGGGACCAATTTGCTAATCTAGTATCTCGTGCAAATTCATAATTAGGGACACCAGTGATCTTAGATTATCGGAGAAGAAGAAGCCGTGAAAGTATTTATAGAAGAGCCACAGGGAAGCCAGATCACGCTGGTGAGAGAGTGACTGCAGCCGAGCAGCTAAGTCGATATCGGTCACATTAAAGATTCTGCCTCGTATTTTGTCAAGAACTCCGAGGAGAATATCAGGGACACCAGATCAAATGTGGCAGCAGTAATCATTACACGGGCAGATGGTAGATAATTTCCAGGCCCTGCACAGATGTGTTTGTTTGAGAAATGCGACTGTACAGAAGTAAAAGGTTTTATAATCATTGAATACATTGCAATAACTTCAACATGTTCAATTGAATACACCATAAGGGTGATGCTTTGGAACCAATGCTTTCTGAGATATGGTCTTTCAATTACGTTTGAAAATGAGTTTTGTGGTCCAAATATTTATATTAAAAACGAATTAAGTTTAAATATAATTCCATGCATATTAATTATGAATATGACGGTCAATGTGCATAATCGCACGAACATTAAATTTCACTAAATAAAACTAATGTAATATTTTCACCGGTTATTTGATCACATACACTTCAAATATTGAGAAGCAATTCCTCATTTAATGCTGGAAACTACGACTGAACTTAAGTAATGTATTTTCCTGAAAGATTGTCTGAAAACCAGGAATTTAAAAATTTCAATCTAAAGCAGTGTTGATTCTTTGTAAATGAATGCATCTCATGAAAAAACATTGAATTACTCTTCCTAATCTGAGTTTGACAGAGATATATAAAGCCCTAGATTTTATAACCCATCCCACCCTGCAAAGTGGATGCACAACACGTTTATCTTAGGTATGTAGAGGTAAAGCGTACTCTAATTTTATACTTTTATATTTACGATTTATCTCTTAATATCGAACATGAAAACAACAACAGCCTGTTTTAGTATATATATATATATATATATATATATATATACTAACGTGAATAATAATAACAATAGTAATAGTAACAAAAATAATAAGGCTAATATTAGTACTGCTTAAGTTCGTCTTGAAAAACCCACCGAAAAGGCACTCGGAGGGAAAAGGAGGGGAATTAAAAAAAAAAGTAAACAAAAGAAGTACATGAACAAAAGTCAAATACTCGTAGGGAAGAAAACAAAACCCAGACGAAAACCCTAACACAAAAGCGCTCAATACGAAAGTAGAGCAACAAATACAGAAATAGCTAAGTAACAAACTTACGTAGGTTTCACCCTGTTGGCTCTTAGATTTATATATATATATATATATATATATATATATATATATATATATATATATATATATATATCCACATACAGCATGTTTTGCTGTAACAAGTCTCATCAGTGTGGATAGGCACATCGAAACTCGACCAATGTGGTGTCAGTCGCAGTCGCAGTCGTTACTTCATAAGCCAAAAGCACATGAAATCATAGGAGGGAAATTTTAACGTGATGTATCTAAGCAGTAGTGTTGATTGCAGACACGGAAAGGAAACTACAAAACCTTCTTCAGAAGGTTACTGTGGAGAGTGACAAAAAAGGACTACAAATTAACTTTAAGAAAACTGAATGCAGGGACATCAGCAAAAGGTGCAAACCCAAATGCCAAAAACAGTTGGGGGATTCCAGAATCAAGCAAGTACAAAATTAAATATTTAGGATGTGTGCTAATAGCAGATGGAAAATGCGACACAGAGATCCAAATGTGAATTGGCATGGCAAAGGACGCGTTCCAGAAGCTGAGCAAAGTACTAACACACAGGACAATTTCACTAGAAACAAAGAAAGAGTTCTGGATTGGTATGTGATGTCAGTTCTTAAATACGGCAGTAAATGCTGGACAATATCATCGAAAATGTGAAAAAAACTTGAAGCAGCGGAAATATTGTTCTATAAAAGTATGCTGCGGATATCGTGGACTGAGCAAGCAACGATGAGGTGTTGGAAAGAATGCCAACGAAAAGGAAATTAATCGTAAGCACCAGGAAGAGACAACCTAAGTCCCTGGGACATGCAATGAGGAAAGAGAGCTTAAAGAACCTGATAATGGCAGGCCAGATAGAAGGAAAAAGAGACAGAGGAAAACAGCATATAACATATTTGCAGGGTGGATGAGGGAAGGGGAGTTGCGAGGTGTAACAGGAGCAAACATAATAAGAGCCACCAGGGATAGGGATACGTGGAGAACCATGAACGCCTACGTCCTGAAGGGAAAGGGCACATAGAAGAGAAAAAATATCTAAGAAGTGTATCCAAACTCCAGTCACAGAAAGAACTCATTTTTTATAAAGCTTCACACATATATCGCAGACGTGGAAAATGTTTTTAAAACTTTCTTCTCTGGAGTGCTCAAGCCTTATGAGAACACATATATATATATATATATATATATATATATATATATATATATATATATAAGTAATTTTAATGGGTAATACATATTTCACAACATAATGATATTATTGCGGCTCGCCACACCTAAATGGTACAATAGTTGATCCTCAGATTATTTAAAATTCTTTTCTATCTATACTACTCGCACCCACTTTTTTCTCTCTTTCTTTTTAGGTTTCTCTTTCTACCTTTTCCTTTTTCATTATTTAATTATAATCTTCATTTTTAGTAATTTTAATCATTTAAACTGAATTTTTAAATTAATATAAATTTTTAAAAATAATAGTAATATTTGTTATTTTTTTCAAATTGTATTAAAATTATTATGTACAATCTATTTTTGTACCGTAAATATATCCCATTGTCTTTGAAACTAAATTGCAATGTTAAATTTTCCACGTCCTGTTTTTCGAAGAAAGCAGACGAGTCGTTATAGACGTTATGGCGATACATGAAGTTAACATTTTATTTCTCTGGATACTGTTTATTTTCTTTTATTTTATTTCTTTGTTCTTTTTTCTTTTTCTCTTCTTTTTTCTTTTCTTATTTCTTTTCTTTCTATTAATCAATCGTCTAATTTTTTCTTTATCCTTGTTTTTTGTTTATTTCTTTGTTTTTTTTTAATGAACAAGAACCTCTTTGTAAATGTCAATTCTAAATATGGACATGTCAGCGTCTGTGTATAAAATATTGGAGTGGGCATATTTTGAGGATCAACTGCTGTACCATTTGAGTCTGACGAGCCGCAATAAAAAAACCTAATTATACGGTGAAATATGTACTACCCATTGAAATTTTAGCAAACCTTTTGCTACAGTTACATGGAGTAAATCATTTACTACAATTACATTTCTAAATTATATTACTCTGTTAAATTAAATAAATAAATTTAACATTGAGATATTTCGAGTTCACCTCTATCGGAATTTGCCTGTATAGTATATTAAGCGTGCTATGTTATATATATATATATATATATATATATATATATATATATATATATCGTTTCAAATATTTACATTTCCTCATTATGTATGAAAATATACTTGGCAACATAAATATCAATACAAGCATAAACAAATAAATCATCACCAAACTCAACAACAATACAAATATAAAACTATCACATGTACGTACAACTGCAGATGTATGAACTTTTAATAGCGACAAAGCAAAAAATTAAAAAAAACTGCGAAGGAAACGAAAATAGAAAAATGAAGAAAGAAAGAATAAAAGAAGTAGGAAAATGTGAAAAAAAACGATAACACATCAATCAGAAAACATTAAAAAATCACGCACGAATCCTACAAAGTATTATATATACGCACAATAGCCAAATTAAAAAGAACAGCAATATTCAGGCTCGATATACGTTGACACGTTAAAAGAAATTCAGCATTTATCAGCATAAATTTGTCAACTTAACTTATATATAATCAGGAATATACATCAGGACGTTTAAGATGGTCAACATAATATAAAGCCATGAACAATTAATAAATTCTACACCACCAAATATGAAAGAAGAAAACACGAAAAGATAAAGAGATAATAAAACATTCATTATGCAAAAAGAAATCACACAAAGATGATGAGAGATACATTATACCAAACTTCAAATAAATACGAAAAGATTGTAAAAAAAAGGTCACAGAGAAAACCAAATGACACTGGAGAGTGAAGATAATAAAACAATTATCCACTGTCACTTTAGGAATTATGACTAAGATAACACTTCTCAATGACAAACGGCTCCAAATAATTGCTCTATCCTTGCCTTTGATATAGAGCACTTTATCGCAAATAATTCTGCTTGCATAAAAAGCTTATCCACTACAGAACTCCTAAAAAAATATCTGACAATTTTGGCACTAAATATTATTACGATTTAAAATCGTGTGTGTGTGTGTGTGTGTGTGTGTGTGCGCGTTTCTCTATTTCTGCCTGCGTGTGAAGACGCTGTCTGGACAACTGTTTGCGTTTGTGATTATTTAAATATAAGCTTTAACTTACCTTGGCAACCGACAAATTGATTTTGCTACTTTAAAAAGTCTTTTTTTTTAATTCACTCGACTTTTACAGCGTATATATAGAAACAAATTAATTTTGTCCATAGGAGACAATTTGAATAGATGCCAGCAATAAACTGTTATTAACTGTAGACCATCCCCATTAGGCATTACTCTAACAAGAAGATAATGTCTACAAGTGTTTAACGACAATGGATGTACAATCAGTAAAAAGAATACTCACATTTTTTAACTCGTGTTTTTATGCCCACTGGCCTTGTCTTTGAGACAATGTTATTCTGGGCATAAGTGCAGCTAATACCACTGACTCGGAATGAAAAGGATTCAATCGATTTAATAAGTATACTTGACCAACTAAGATTTTAAAAATATATGAAGAGATTAACTGTAATTAATTCTTAAATTTAGCAACATGTCCCATAGCTAGTGGTAAAGACAACAATAGACAAGCTAATGAAAGAAGTGAAAAGTTTTTCTTTATTTAAATTTTTAATCATGAAAGTCAAAATTATTTTTATTAGTAAAATATGATTATTCTTCAAGAATATAAAATGGTGGCAAAATAACTACGTATTTACTAACATTAATTATTTCCGTATTGCTTCAGTGAAAAAAAAACATTTGCGAGGTTTATTCCTTAATTACATCTGCTATAATTATAGCTCTATTCTGATTATGAAGATCAGCCTTCGAAAAATATTTACATTCATGCGTCATAAAAATTATGACACTACTGGTCATAATTATTAGGCCCCACCAGTTTTAAGAAAATAACGTATTTCATACTAATTTTAGTATTTATTAACAAAGGAATAATTCTAAACGCAAGCAGAATGGTTCATTTCTTATTGTTAGCTTGCAAAATTTTACAAAGCAGCCAGGATACCTTTCCTTCGGCCAGCCAATAAGAATAAGAGACTAGCATGGAGAAGTGAGCACAAAAACTGAACGACAGAAGAGTTCATTTGATGCACATGTTGTTGTGCAGTATTAACAAAAGAATCATTCTATTTTCATTTAGAATTATACACTTGGCAATAAATACTAAACATAATATTAAATACGTCATTAGAAAACAAAATTAGGTTGGTCAAATAATTATGGCCGGTAGTGTATATGCACATAAATGTGTGTATGCATGTGTGCGCGTTTATGTGCGTGGGTGGGGTGCGCACGAGCGTTTCAATTTTTTCAATTAAGGATTGTATTCTGGCCAAGCATTTTGACGCAAGAAAATTCCCTTGTGACTTTTCTAGAAATAATTTTTACGGCAATCCATGAATTTGATCATCTTTCTTTTTGGCAGAAATTTAAGCAAAATACGTAGCTTGTACGTATCGGTGAACGAGTTTCGGAAGATAAAATATGACACCCCACACAAAGAGTCTTTATATATATATATATATATATATATATATATATATATATATATATATAATAAAACAATTAACAACAGAAGCAGAATATATAAATGTCGAATTCAATTTTCACAATGAAGCGAAGTTTTCGTTAATAATAATCAGAGCTTTCAATTTCCCAAATAAAAACGTCTTTTAAGAACACTTTACCGAAGCTTTTCAGAAACAGCGGAAATGAGATGTTTTGGCAACAGCGGTAGTAAATTTGTCTTGCCTCTTTCGCTTGCCAGCTCCTACTGATTTTCTTCGCCGAATCTCGATTCTTTTAAGCTTGTCTCAAATTCTCTTGGTAGTTGCGGGCTTGAACAGGGGTATCTTTATGCAAATCAAATCTTTGAGCAATGCGAATACTTCCCTCTACACATTTCAAGGCGGCGGTTTGGTTCAACCGATGAACACCAGTTTCTCTTCTGACTTAATCTCTCCACGTCCATTTCATCCTCATTCATTAATTACGTCAGCAAATCCAGCCTTTCGCCTGGAAACTTTAACTAAGGAAGATTTATAATACATTTCTATTCTTATAGAAAGTCCTGAACTACTTAACTTCATCAAGTGTTTTTGAAAATTTGTTTTGACTATCGCCATTTCTCACTTCCACTGGCCAAAACTCGCTTTTGAATGACAATGCAAAAATATTTTTTCTATCTTCCAATTTTCAGCTAGTGTTTCTATTTTCCAGATTTAAAGCATCCAAGTATTACATATTTCTAATCAGAGCTCATATAACAATTTACAAAAAACTGCAAAATCAACAATACCACTAATATTAATTTCATTCGCACAGTCGTTTTTAACTAAGAATTACATTTTTTAATATGTAGAAATATGGTCACAATTGTTGAAATTGTTTGATTTAACCGTAAATATAGTACTAATAATGATTTCCCCTCTACATATTGCTTGTTCAAATTGATTTTTTCTACTTGCTTTTTTGTCACATCCGAAATTCAGAAATGCATGTGTAATGTGACTTGTCATGTTTCGATACCTTGAAATCTGCACATTTTTATAATCTCAGCTTGATTCATTGTCAGAAAATATTGGCTCAAAATAAAATTTGCTTGGGGTAGAATGATTTGAAAATATGCTTTATTATAATATATAATTAGGATAAGTAATATGTAGAAAAGAGATGATACAAATATTAAAAAATAGTCATGATTTATAGTAGAGTATCACTATAAGTATAGCAATGATTTATGATTAATTGTGATTTGTAACTTTATTTTTTTTCGGTTCTCTAAAAAAATGAAGTAATTGTGCCGGCTATTCTCCAAAATTCAATCATGTATAAGCCTGAATGGTTAAATAGTAAATATACGTATGCATATATGATGCATTCAATGAAGCAATTTCATTGTAGGATTAATGAAAATAAAACGTGGCGTAGCCACATTTTTTTCCAACCGGGCCCGGAAAGCCTTAAGGTGTGCAGCCCTCATCACGCATTCCCACATATTGTGCACAGTAGCAGTACCTCTGATATATATATATATATATATATATATATATATATATATATATATATATATATATATAGTTATTAGTCAGAAACAAATTAGACGAGTAAACATTTGTATAATAAAGTACTCAAGACACAATTAAAGAAATATTAAACATTTAACGTATTACGATACATGTTTCAATTAGACAAAATAGAAAAAAATAATTTAAATCACTTCAAGATCATCGATATGAAATAAATTGTTTTCAAATGTTTAGATGTATACTTTCATTTACAAACTGGCAGTGTCTCCCCATGTATGAATACCAACACAAATTCGAGATATGTGAACACAGTATCTAAACATTCTGTTAAAATAAGCAAATACATTCCTAAAAATATAATGTAGGCTGACTTTCAGAATCCCACAACGGGTAAAATTATGAGAAAACGAAGTTCAAATTGAAACTGGTGTATTTACGAATATTTATTTTCTCTACATTTATCGGTTTCACAAACCGATGATATTTAAAACACCATTTGAGGTTAGATGAGGGAATATGGTATAAAATGTATTGCATATAAATGGAGTCCTAGAAGTATTAATTTCAGATGCAATATATGAGTTTCAATTGCTATCTTTTTACAATGCAATCTTACTATCTATGTTGCATCATAATATTGATATTAAAATTGCAGTCAAATATTCAATTATGCAAATATTCTTCAAATACATACCATATATACGTACACTTTAAATGTAACATTTAAACAAAAAGCAAAATCAACAGATACGTAGAAAAATGTACAAGGAATTTGTTTATTCCTAAAATGAAAACTACAAATTTCACGATGTAACCGTTCTTAATTTTTCTATATCAGATTATGCAGAATAAAAATATATTCAGGCAAAGTATACCCACTTGCGATCCTATAGACATGCTATCGGTAACAGGTAATATGAACATCCACTACATGCTCATTGCACATCACATTTAGGATAGTGTTGCAGTGATCAAAATTAAGTGTGAAAGATTTGACTTATCCATTGATTTTTTCGGTTTGATGGAAAGCTCTTTATAGATTTCGATTCCCTGTAAGAAAGATAATGAACATAGTTATTGGGATAGTGGTCTAACAGAGTTATGAATTGAGTTCTCTGCTGGCGTGTGTATACACGACGTATACATAACCTGTTAAGATCCATGCGCTAATAGCTTAGATTTTAGCTTTCTGACGTCAAATCGGTCGAGTTTCGATCCTAGGTTGAAGTAATTGGATATCTAGCTAGAATGGTGATCTGCACAACAAGGTTTTATGTGGATATATATATATATATATATATATATATATATATATATATATATATATATATATATATATATATATACATCATTCATTCATTAAAAATGAATTGGAGCACACTGGCTGATGGCCGCGTAATATGATATGCACTAAAAAAGACTGCCTCCTTCCACCGAGCGGATCGTGGCCCAGGTGGAAATCGCCGACTGACGCCAGTTCGGTTGAGTTTCGAGCCAGGGTGAGGGAGCAATCAGAGTCTAACCGTAAAAATGAGCTGTGATACAGCGAAGCAGATCTGTCTGCGGATGACAATATGTATATGTATATATTTTAACGTTACAATATAACGCTCTACGTTTGTATCAAGCACTCTTTATATATATATATATATATATATATATATATATATATATATATATGTGTGTGTGTGTGTGTGTGTGGTGTGTGTGTATGTATACGTGCCACTTATAAACCCATCAAAGCAAACCTCATACTTAATGATTAAACGTTACTAGCTATTGTGTCAATATCTACCCGATGGCATAATATTATCTTGGATTTATTTTTAATATTTATATTTTGTAAGAAGAATTTATATTTTACTTCGTTCGAGCACTTTATGAAAATAATTTTCTGCTAGAAACTACTAGAAAACAGCAATTTTGACACGAACGCTATTAAAATGTCACGATATATACAGATATTTTTATTTGTTTAATAGTTATTTTAATCGATATGCATATTTTAGTATTTTTTTTTATTTAACAGCATATTTTTTCACCTAATAATTTGAAATATCAAGTATACTTTCAAGGAATATATATTGTGTTTTCTAGCAGAATTCGAAACTACATCCCCTAGAGAAAACAGGCACTAGTTTAGATATTTTTTAACCATACAACCAGGAAAGACCTCAGTTCACACAATGTACAATTGATGTTTTTTAAAAATAATAAAAACAACATCAACTCAAACATGGTTATCCATTAACAAATAATGTTTGAACTGAACTTTAGTGGTATATATTTTGAAGGCAAACTTATTATTAACTACGCTAATTCTCGGTCACTTCTATATTGAGAAGCTTGCTTTGTAAAAATATTCTATATGTACAACGGATAAATAGAGTTAAAATAAAAATAACTATAACAACACGTTTGATCGTGCATTTTGAAATAACTATAAAACAAAATGAAGAATTTATCTAAAATCTCAGGTCGAAATTATTTGGGTTAAAATGGTTACTTCGCCTTCCTTACAAGATTTGATCTAAACATTTACAAAGTATATATATATATATATATATATATATATATATATATATATATGTATATATATAAGTATATAAGTATATAAGTATATATATATATATATATATATATATGTGTGTGTGTGTGTGTGTGTGTGTGTGTGTGTGTGTGTGTTTGTGTTCGTGTGTGTGTTCAGTCCGTAAACGGTTAGGATATTCCAAGATTAATGGCCTGGCCAATCCCAGACAGATCTGACGCCAATGCCTAATTCCTGACTCTGTTTTCCTATTTCCCTTTTCCTTCTTATTTTTATTTTTATGCTTATCTTCAGATAAAGAAAATGCTTATTCCGGCAAATGTTTTTGTACCAAATGGAAAGAATATTGTTGGGTCTGATGAAATGAGCCAATTAAGCTCATAGAAATGAATTATAATTTACAACCAATTGAAATGACGTGTTGAGTTTTCATATATATATATATATATATATATATATATATATATATATATATCGAGTGATAGAGTAAGATAAAGAGTGAGATAGAATGAGAGAGTTGAGAGAGGGGTAGATATGAGAGAGAGCGTGGTGTGTGTGTTTGTGGTGACGTGATTTCTATGAATACATGTGCGTGAAAATCTGTGCATGCATGTATATATTAAATAATCCATGAGATCGATTATATTTACTATATGTCTATGTTCAATTAGTTGTAATGATGAATCTGAATGACAGCACACGAAGCCAACCATTTACTCAAGTATTTAAGAAAAGAGTGGCGCGTCGACATGACTCTTCTCATTTGACACATGATCCATTTGTAAAGCCTGCAACTTTGACATTCTATTGAGTCATTGGAAATAAGTAAAGATTCGCCCTCAATTCACGCCCAGAAACAATCATAGCTTGTATTCTATGTATTCACTTCTACTTCACTCGTACAATGTCCCTCCGCCCAACACATTCTGTAGAGCGAATCAATGTTTTGTCTTCAGAGGTTAAAGTTCCTTGTGTCTTATTGGACATCGTTATTCGGTAATTTGTATTCGGGAAACCGTTTTCTCTTCACTTATCTCTGCTGTCTGGCTGCGTTATACATTTCATTCTTTAATTCGTGCTCATTGCAGACAGTATAAAATATTTTATTTCTATTGAGTGAAAGAGAGCTGACAGATAAATCTATTTTCTCGCGTAAATGGCAGACTTTTTCTTATTTCTATGACTTACTTCGATTAAATTTTCTCATAAATGTTCAGTGATGAAAAAAATCAGAATATAATATCTCAATGAATAATACAGATTTTAATAATCACATTAGGATTTATTCACAATATTATTTTTGAAACTATTTTACTTTTCATTTGGCTGCCCTTGACGTTAGTGTTATAAATTACAAAGAATGTTCATGAAACGTGATATTCTCAAAGATCCTTTTTCATAATATGAAACAGTAGAAATTTACATTACTTTTATCAGAATAAATTTTTGCAACAATAAATTCGTTTGACATGACATTATTAAATCTTTAAGATTTGTGATAAAATAAGGTTAAAAAATATATCTTAAAATATATCTTAAAATTCGACTTTTAATAATTTCAGCTGAAGCACATATCCGTAAACAGAATTTTCAGACGTCATTTGAAACCTAACAATGCGCTTACTTTCCACCTTGTACATTGTTTACCAAGGTTACAGTAAAAGTTTTGTAAAAAAAAAGACACAAAAAACAAAAAAAAAACAAATATTTCACATGTACATTTAAATGGAATTCCAAAGAACAAGTATATATTTATATAATTGCAAATATATTTGTAACAAAATTTTATACTTACTTTCTACCTCAAACGTACTTCACAAAATAACAACATTTGATGAGTTCACTTTTAAGGGCTGCAGTATTTGTAAGTAATAGATTCAATATCTATAAGTAGAGTGTTAACGGAAAATAAATAAAATAAAGCAGGTAGAAAGGTTTTTATTACCTCTCCTAAAAATAATGAGCACAAAATATGCAGGATACGACCAAAATACCACCATCATACACATCCCAGAATTACTTAACTGCTGAAATATCCCTTCTGTGTTTCCTGTATTTAAAAGCTCGGGGTAACACTCGGATCCATTCAGTTATCACCCTATACTCCTCCTACCAATATTCGGGAAAGTGTTCTAGCCTATTATCACTGCTGAACTAGTTCGGTATCTTACTGCACATAAACTATACTCAGACAGCCAATACGGCCTCCGCTTTGCAAGGTCTACGGCTGATATGCTAAAGACATCACGGAGTACATATAACAGGCCAGCGATAGCTCCGACTAGGCTCGTGATGTTGCCCTGGATATCTCAAATGTTTTGGTGCTATAAGTATAGAGTTTGGCACGCTGGCGTTCTGCGCAAATCCAGGGTTATGGTATCACTGGACTTTAGCTTGATCTGATATAATATATTTTTTATCTAACCGCATTATGAATGTCGTCTTGAATGGGCATGCATCCTCATGCTACTGCACGAACGCAGGTGTCCCCCTGGTCTCTATCTTAGGCCTGACGCTCTTTCTGATTTTCATAAATGATCTTTCAGGCGTAAGTATAACTCAAATATGCAGCTGTGCACATGACACCACAGTTTAATTCGCATTAGCAAGAAATCTGGCGAGTCGGACAAACATCACCTCGCTGCTTTTCTTGAGAAGGATCTCCGCTTACTGATAGAATGGGGTAAATGATGGCTTGTAAATTTCAATGATTCTAAAATGAAACTGCTATCTCTCAACCATCACAGGCAATCATTCTCGTCCTCCATAAGCCTTGACAAAGGAATCCCTCGGCCTTTTATCCTATATTCTGACCTCACATGAATTCATTACAGCGAGTCAATAGGTAAATTCACTGCTAAGAATGTTGTGTCACTGAGTCGGGCCAAAAATGTTTACCGCCTAAATCCATCTTGCACATACACAAATCAGCCATCCGACAGTACATAGAATACTGCTGTCATTTCTAGTCAGGCGTCCCTTCCCTACATCTCAGTGTTCAAAGGAAAATCTGTAATGCGATTGGTCTAGAACTGGCAGCTCAACTCCAGCCACATTCTCACCGGCGGGATGTGGATGCCCTCTGTCTCTTCTACAAAATATTTTCATGGCCTCTACTCCGACGAACTTAGGTCAATGTTACCTCCGCCACAAGAATTTACTCATGCAACCAGAGTGGCAACAAGTTTCCATCCTTTTTTTGTTAATGCAACCAAATACAGCCGATATTTCTACTCCCTCCATCAGCTATTTTCTCGCAATTCCAGACTGTGAAACTCCTTTCTGTATACTTTCCTTCTTGCCGGCTACAAAATCCAGAAATTTAAATTCAATGTCAATACCCATCTCTTATCCACTTGGCTCCAGTCCTTTTTACATCACCCCTGTATATTGTTTGTTTCCTTTCTCTCTACCTTCGCAACTATCTTCACACGTATGTTACCATCCTTCTCTTAGCTTTTCTCTGACACCCCCTGTAATTGGTTCGTCTACAGAGATTAATAGCAATGTCACCTGAACAGATATGACTGCATTATTCTATGATGGTTCATTTGAATGTTTGCAAGATAGATGCAGGCTAAAAATCTTCGTGGTCCGACACAGTGGCCCAATCTCTCTAGTAGTGGATTTAGCTATTGACTCAATCTAATATTTCACTTGAATTTTGAAGATATGGTAAGGCCAATTAGGCGCAGTATATTGCTTTTAGGGAAGCTCAATTTTTCCATGTTTATTGGGGGAAGTAAATGCTGTCTGTGATGATTGAGATAAGAGTTTCGATTCAGAACCATTGAAATTTACAAGTTACTTCTTACTCCAGTCCACACTGATTGTAAGTCCTTTTCGAGATTAGCAGTGAAGATGTGTTTGTACACCTCTCCAGATTTCTTACTCATGCGGGTGTAAATTGTGATGTCATCTGCGTAGATACATACTTTTGATTTCATCACATCAGGGAGATCATTAATAAGATCAGAAAGAACGTAAGACATAGTATAGAGACCTGTGGGATATTTGCGTTCTTGCAGTAGCATGAGAAGGCATGACCATTCAAGAGGAGATTCATAATGCAGTTTGATAGAAAAGATTAAATCAAATCAAGCCAGCGTCCAAAAATGAAACCTTGGAGACAAGCAGAGGGGTAATTATTAGTTGAGTCGTCGGGTACGGATGCCCAAGACGAATCAAATGCCGTGGTAATGAAGAATATGCATGTAAAGTACTCGTTTCTTTCCGCTAAAGGTATTTATTGATTAAAAGAGTTAATGAGGACTACTTAGTCCTTGTTTTATTTTATAACTTTTTCATTTTCATAATCATAACACGTCACAATAAATCGCTGCCCTGATATACAGATGGTGCCACTAATACAAAAGTACGAACCTCGAAACGGCGCATGAGAAAATCTGTGCCTAATCGGATTATTAGTTTACGAATTAATGTTATTTAAATGAATCTAGTTTTGATTTTTTTTAATACAATGGAAAATCTGAATTCCACTATTTGGGAAATGATTCCTTTCTTATGAAAGAAATACTTCTCAAGCTAAGGAATAGTTTGGTAAAATTTATTCGAAATCTACTCCGCCGTAAACAACGGTAAAGAGGTAGTATGCTGACACTAGAGGTGTTTATACAGAACACAAATGATGCTGAAGATCAGGTCACTCAAAAGTGGCATCTTTCCAGAAAAAAAACAAAATAATATATAAACTCATTTTAGCTGATCGAAAATTGAACATGAGACAGCAGAGATTTTAAACATATCAGGAGAGAATGTATTCACCATTTTGCTTTTAAGTTTGTCAATGAGAAGGCTGTGTTCAAAGAGAATACATCTTTAGCTCACAGTCGATCAAAAACAACAACGCGTCAACAATTCTTAACCTAGAAAAGCGAGATTCATATTGCTTTTGAGAAAAAAGACCCTGCGAGATTAGATGCTTTATCGTTTCACACGCATAATGCTTTAACAAAACTTTGTAAAAAACATAGAATATTCAAACGGTTCACTCGAAGTCTTCAAGATTGCATCTGCATAAAATTATTTCTAAAAAACGTTTCTGCCTGAATATGTGACAATACATAAAATATGGATACACCACTTAACTTTGAAGTCAAATCTACATTCAACAGAGTGAACAGCAACAAGTAAAAGCCGTCCAAAGCAAGCAAAAATGCAAACCTCAGCAGACAAATTTTGGTCTCCTTATTTTGGGACGCGCCAATTTATTCGATTAACTTGAGTAAGGCAGAACCATCTTTATATATTAGTACAGAGGGTGGTTGTAGTAAAACCAATACATGTACCTGGGTTTTCTATTAGTATCATAGATGCAATCTCTGAATGGGCATGTATTTGGTTGCAATAGTATAATAATAATGGTTTACATCAAAATAAACATTACACTATTAACTTATACTATTGCAACCAAATACATAATAATTATAAACAAGGTGAAAAAACTCTCAAAAATATTATACGTAGAAATGTTAAACCAGTGGAAACTAATAATCAAATTAAACTCATTATATATTATAAAAAATTCCGAACAATTGACATCATAGTCTCTAATAACCTTACAAGCACTAAAGTAAATTCTCTACAAAAAACCAATGTAGTGTACCAATTTAAATGCCCATTCAGAGATTGCATGTATGATACTAATAAGGAACCCATGTACATGTATTGGTTTTACTACAACCACGCTCTCCCGTAGACTTACATGTCATCGTTCTGATCAAAGTACAATTAAACAACATTTCTCGAAAAACATAAATATGTACGTAATATCAGACAGATTTTGGTCAACAATATGATGTACCTTACTCATACACACAGTAAGAGGAACCTGCAGATATGGGAGGCCATGTACATCAAATCTAAACAAACAACACTCAATAAAATCATCTTTAAATCCGGACATAACACATTACATTGCATTTGACTACATGGTTTTGTTGTCATTTTGCGCTATCACACGGTGTGACGTCATAAACCGCATTGCGAATTTGAGAACAGCGTTTAATATTTTGGGTAACTATTGCCGTTACCAAGCGGAGTTTTATGTCAACACAAAATGAAATCGTCGGTGATGGTGGATGTTATTGTTTACAGTCTAAATAACCTCTCTCTGAAGATGGCTCATGTGAGCCGAAAGCTTAGAAGCAAATCAATAAAAAATTATCCAAATGTTGGAGAATTTTTGTTTTTTATTTTCAAGTTAAATTAAAGCCAAGATATGACGTTTAGCACGGCTCATGATTAAACATAATAGATATTCATTGTCTATTATATTTAACAGCATATGTTTAGAATATATATATATATATATATATATATATATATATAAAACGAATGATAATATACTGTGATTAGGTGTTTATTTAATTTATTTATGTTCGTATAATTGTTACTTTTCAAGATGTAGAAGTCATAGCTGAATTAGGACTGATTTAAGCCCACTGAAACCTTATCTGCAACATAATCATATGGAAAATACAAGTATAATAGCCACAATCAAATGTAAAATGAAGTAAGACTAATGAAAGCACTAATGATAAACATAACAAGCTAAAACTCACTACGATCAATTATGGAGGCGGTCGCTATAGGCTAACTATGTCTGTAAGAACATCTCATTATTCTTGAAACGTTACAAATACTGTATAAAAAGTTTTTGTTAATGGCTAATACAATATGAAATATTCTCAGATATATAGAATATTGGGATATTTTTTACATAGCTTAAGATTTTTTTCTAGATTAGATGTGGCAGCAGGCTGAAATTCTGGAACACCCAATGAACACTGAAAAAAACAAAACTTTAATTTTCTCTTGTGAGACTCAATACCCTAAATCGATGTTGAGGTATGATTATCTAGGCGATGATTAGATGTAGAACCATAACCAAATTGTGACATACTCACTGATGAGAGAACTCACGATTAAAATATGATAGATCTGGTAAGATAAACGTACTAACTACATCCGGCCCCAAGCCTATATCGACTGTAGATCTCTGAATAATAATCCGTTATATGAACAAAAGCAAAATGAATAAAATTCTAATCGCACTACCATGTGTCAGTCGTCATTAATAAAATTTGTATAAAAGAACAGTTGATCATATATATATATACATATGTGTGTGTGTGTGTGTGTGTGTGTGTGTGTGAAGTAGTGGTTGTATGTGTGTTTGTTTATGTTTGTGTTCCTGTATATAGGTTTTCGATTGCTTTTATTTATTGTTTAATATTCAGCTGCTGGAATGTCATAATAGACTTCTTACTGTATATTCTATTTTAAATATTATGTTTTATTGTTTTAAATTCTTTCGCAAATTGCCTTCGGTGACTTAAATCTGCTATTCTTGAACTAACTAAATATCTCAATCTTGTGTGAATTCACGCATGCACTTTGATATTTTGTTTTTAATTATCTTCGTATGCGTAAATCGATAGAGTCGAGTCGGACTGACTTAACGTTTTATTTATAAATTTCACGATCACAATTAAAATATAGAATTGCCACATTTGATTCTCCGTAATTCTGGATCATTTGAATAAAAAAGCACTTTTTCACACGTTTCAATCACACTGCGTCAGGTATAGTAAATGTTGATGAATTATACTTGTTACCTCAATGTTTATTTTAGAAGATAATTGTACCTTAAACAATGCATATTTCATTTACCGAACTCTACCCTCCTGAAAGTTTAATTGATGCAATCTTTTTAAAAGACAAGTTTAGGATTGACAAAAACTCATTCCCAAAGATAAGCATGAAGTAACCGGGAAATTTTACAAAAATATACTTACTTTCACACATTTCGAGAATTGAGTACAGGTAATTTGTCCATAATCATTTTAATCCACTCAAGTTATATATACAGGGAAACAATTTCTGAACGCTAACAGATATCTATGTATACCTTAGAGAAGAGTTGATATGTTGCAAGTAAACTTAGAACCAAGTGATTTAAAGCGGCTTGCTTGCCTAGTAATTCTCTTCATATATGATATTTGATGAATTTAAATTGATCTTACCCCAAAGGAGAAGTAATATTAAAAACCAGCAGAGAAGTTTAATTTATATTTTATCCCTCCTAAATTAATAAAATCTACATTTATATCATTTTCACTAGTTAATTCTGTTTGGGTTCAAGAGATTCTTATTAACGATGGTTAATTTAAAGATGAACGCTCAAGAGGACTTAGAAAAATATTTTTTGAAAGTTGATTTCAACACGATTCCGATACTTCAAGTTAGTAATCAATTCAAGAAATACTTTAATATTTTAAGTGGAGGACATGTTTGTCTCACCCCTTTAAAGAACCTGCTTCATTTGCGCGTTCAACTCATTTTTTACTTGACAGCTAATTAAACAAACAGAGCTTGGATTTGTTTTGTTTCTTTGCCGTCTTTAACAGTGAGCCCCAAAAAGAAAAGGGAATTACAACGATCTTCGATAAATTTCTCTTCTATTTCAGTTATCACCTTGACAATAGAGACCGGCAAGTAAAGCAAAGCGATTTTAATTTTCGTGCCCAGCCCAATAAACATCATGTAATACCTACTGATATTGTTCCTCTTTCTTTCATACGCCTTTAACAAACTTTGTTCCTAAAATTGAGAATATGTAAAAAAGACAAAAATATTCTGCTAAAAGGGAGACTCGTCGGCCGGATGGATAAAAACGAAAACGAACCAATCCAGGAGATAAAGTTTTGAAATTGTCTATAAAGAAATAGAAAAAGTTTCTTCCTGCCTTTGTGTTAACATAAAAATATCTTACTTTTTCTGACCTTTATACCATCCACATGCAAATAAAGATTCCGATATCACGTTCGAATTATTATTGGCAAATCCTAACACGCACTGGTTGCTTCTATAAGTAGAAAAATCCTCACTGCGGAAGGCGCGCATTTCAAGAGTAACAGCTTTTCCTGGCGACCACTCCAACAGTCGGAAAAATCCTACTAGGCTAGCCTTTCAATTTGTCTATTTCGAGATTGCTAGAAAGACTATTCTTGATTTTCCAAGCTTGTATTGAAAAGAAAGTTCTTTCTATAACAGCGTTGTCGATAATTGAATAAGTTAAGTCACTCGATTTTCTTTATTTAGCCACTTTATGTCCACTGATATTTTGGGGGATAGTTCGAATTTACCATAGGGTTACAATGTGAACTTAATCAAGTAAAACATAATAATATATGAATTAGAGAATTTTGGCATAACATGTTGGGTGAATCAAGATTTATATAACAATAATTGAAAAAATATATGACATTAATGTAACGGCTTACTTGTCTATTAAATAGTCTCTCAGAAACCAGACTATTTTAAAATATTTTACATTCACATACTATACAAAATGTTTTAAAATAGGCGTTAAATTTATGGATAAAAACATATTACTCAGAGTAAAATGATAAATCGAAAAATGGAACAATAAAAGAAAAACAAACAGTAAGCTACCGACATATTATTCCTCGCTCTTTTTTGCTCAATCAAACACTATATATATATATATATATATATATATATATATACTGATTCTTATAGTTATATTAATACCTTAATGCAACTCAAAATATATCAAATTTAGCTACTTAATAGACCAGTATCATGCAGAAAAATAATGTTCAGTTATAAGGTCATTGGACGCATTTTATAATTTAATCTTTTTACTGCTTTATTTTTTATCAATATTTACATGAACTCGCAACTTAACCAGATTTTACTGCCTGATGATGGTGCATTGAGCATTGAAACCTGATAGCTTTTCATTTGCAGTATGCATTTAATATAACAAAAATGATAATATATATATATCTATAAACGCTTTAGATCTTTACTGAGCCCTTTATATAAACTAAATTATAAACTATGTAATATATGTCCATCAGTTTGAACATCTTATATTATAATTCATAGCTCTTATCGATAAGCACCTAACCCTTTCATTTTATTATTGCAACATTGAAAAAACAAATTTTCACAATTGACTCAAGATCATTTCAATCACCAAGAAACGGAGATATTTACTAAAGCAGTTCCCGAAACTGCTGGTCTGATTAGAAGGATTTGATGTAAAGCATATTTCTCCCGACAAAACCACAACGTTGCAATGTCATATATCTATTAGATACTTAAAATATTGAGCGCAGATCCTTACATTGAAAAATTACTAGGATTTGAAAATGATTAGTTTCAAATCATTAACAACTTTAAATTCCATTCTCACAAAAACAATTTTGTAAAATATTGATTCAATAGTAAAAGAAATCAATACATCAGACAATATCTTCTTGCATTCTGACAAATATAATAATCATTATAAAACTTCTCCACACAACTGAAACATAAAAGACATTATAAAAAATCGACCTACACATAAATAATTTACTAGTTAATATTAAAATCACTAGTGAGAAAATAAATTAAAAATTAAAAGTCAGCGATAGAATCGGTAAACTCAACCGAATCTATTCGTTATATATTAATATTTAAAGACGACAAACCAGACTTCTAAACAATCCGCCGCACCAGAATTATTAATCCAACTAGACCAGAAATTAGAAAGATTAGCAAAGACATACTTACCAGATTAAACTTAAGAATTGAACAACTCATAGGATTCACGAAATAGAGTAACACAATTGAGGTCATTAATTGGATTAACCACAATCATCACAAATCAAAATGTTCGTTCTTCTAGTTATGGATGGATTATTACCCTTAAATTTAAAAAAAAAATCACATTAACTCGGGATTTCGCCATAGAATATTTGAACTGACAAATGGGGAAATAATTATATTAAACTCTAAACAATGTTCTCATCCAAAACAATAAAAATGGACAAAAGACAAGTTCCATGGACCTATTGAACATTACGATGAGATTGAGTGATATTTTAGAATGATCGGATTTCGTAGGTCTATTCATTTTTGCAATCTTACTGCACATAGTGTTATTGATATTGTTGACATTGGGTTATATATAGACGATGGACTCATGATGGTCCACAAATCTACAAGCTCTAAAATAGATAGAATTCATACATTAATACCTATATGAATGAAATGTTTTAGTGCTAAAGTAAAGGACTAACTAACCTAGCTAGTAAGTCCCTAGATGTCTGTCTAAATTTAGTTAATAACATATATTCAGCTTAAGCATAATATAATGCTAACTCTACTTACTTACAACCTAAACCAAATCACCACTTTGTATTAGTAACCACGCACCATACTATGTTGAACATTGAATAAATATTCCTCGATTGATGTCTTATCTTATATGCAAAGTACTTAAAGAACAATATTCCATGAAAAACAGAGGCTATAAATGCAATGGTATTAAATGTTATAATCGAAAGAATTATAATACCAGAAATAGATATAAAATGGTAAGCACTAACATTTAAGCGAATGATTAATACTAAGCTTGGCAATACTTATCTTAACTTAGTTCTGAAAAACTTTCCAGCTAACAAACCCCCTTTACACTTATTTCTTTGCCTTAAAATTGCATTTATAAACTAACAACACCCTTTAAGAATATCATTTTATTGTTTTAATTAATATCTCGTTACACTCAAAAAATATATTAGCTACATATTTTTACATACATATTTAAACCGACAAAGATCTGCAGTTCCTTTCATCTGTGCACAAAGTTGAACTTTAATAATTCAATATTCATTGATCTACACCGCTGAATCTTCTAAGATTGTAATAATCACCCACACGGCTTCTTTCAAATAATATGGTGGCATTTTGAATATTATATTATTTTATATTTCCTTGTTTATATATGTATGATCCCGCAACTGAACCACATTTCACTGACTGATGATCGTGCACTTTGCAGCGAAACTTGATAGCTTTTGTTTAACTGTATGCTATTATTATAACAATAATAATCATGACCATATGCAATGACATGTAAAAGTCTACACTCTCTTTGGAAATTTATATATTTTGTATAGTTTAACAGGGAACAACATATTTTTTCAATTCCAATGAATAATTAAGAAACAGAGCCATCACACATTTCTTTGTTATAAAAATTACATTTTTAAAGCTTCACACTGATTCTTTAAATCATACAACTTAGAAAAATGTATTTGCAAATATCTACAAATCACATAATTATACTGTGTTAATACGTATTTTGTTATTGATGTATACAATCGAGAGCAATCCAAAAGAAACATGTGTTTTACCATAACAAACAAACTTATCCAGCCTATCATTTTGCTATATAAGGGGACGTAACTGCCTACAAATAAAAATATTGCAAAACATTTTGAATTGCCCCTAAGTACTGTTACAATTGTAATAGGTTAGTACACAAAACCACTTGTACTTTCCTAAAATATGGGAGACGGAACAAAACTACCATAAGACCAAAATCAAAACTGGTCCTGGACGCTACCTCTCACCATAGTACAGGAAACTGAAGCTTTCGAATCTTCCAGTTTTGCACTGAGACAGACGTCCATACATCTACAATATCTAGAGTATTGCACCGCTCTGGCCTGCAAGAGAGAGTACCTAGCAAAAATCCCCTTCTGAAGCCGATGCACAAGTAAACCAAATGTCTCATCAATTATTCTATAATTTATGGCGAAAGATTTTTTGGTCAGATGAGACCAAAGTCAAGTTATTTTTTAAAAAATCGAAACGCAACCTTTGGCGGAAAAAGGCACAGCTCTCCAACCTCATTCCACCGCCTCTACTGTAAAGCATGAAAGTGGCTCGATCATGCTTTGGGGCTGTTTTTCAGCTGCAGCAACTGGAGAGCTGGAAAACTTCCAATGATTTATCGACAATGTTAACTACCAAGAAATATTGGATGCAAACGTGTTGAAATCTGCAGGGAGCATTGTGTCTAGGTCGCGAGTTCAAGTTTTAACAAAATAATAACCCCAAACCTGAGTTAAAAATCACTAAAGCTTGATTTCACAGCAAGAAAATCTCAGTTTTGAGGTGGTACTGTCAGTTTTCAGACCACAATTCTATAGAAAATCCATGGCGAGATTTAAAGTAGGTTGTGCTCCGACGTTACCCATCCAATCTGACACAGATCGAGAAGATCTGCCATGAAGAATAGCAACAACTGTCATCAGACCACTGCAGCAATCTTAAGGCGTCAGCTGAATGTAATTGACGCAGCAGAATCTTCCACTATGTATTAACTGAAATATTCCAAAGAGGGTGTAATTTGAAATATCATTTTACTGTTATATGAAGACAGAGTGTATAAATAAGGGAACAGGTTACCGAGGATCTGGAAGAAATGATGAGATAAAAACGGGAGTCAAGCAGATATGCACTGGAAAGTAATGATGCACTTAAAAGTTTGGAAATTGTAGCTACCAAAAATCAAGTATGTCAGAGGAAAGTACTTGAAAATAAACTGCTAGTGTAGAAATGAGGGTTATATGGAATGTGGAAGCTGGTAGCAAATCTAGCAGCACGAGCAAATTTCCAGTGGTTGGAGCAAGAGGCATAGAAGCTCGTCAGAGAAGAAGCCGCGAAAATATGTATATAAAAGACAGAGGAAAAACCATATACACTAGGTGAGAAAGAGAGCTGCTATTTCGGAATCGATTACAATGCAGATCCTCTATTGGATTTGGTCAAGAACACTGACATGAATATCAAGAGGATCCAAATAGATATCGTAAAGGCATTCAATTCACGTTCGTACTTATAATTGTTCAAGGTGAATTCGGACGAAAAAAACGTCCAGCTTGAGACACTGATTCAAACCTCTTGACAGTATATATTGATATTTTTATTACGCTCTGTTATAATTCTAACCATGAATATCACATTAGATTCCGACCACTTGACAAATCCGCAAGTTTCTGTTATTTCTGATTTAATTTTCATTCGCGCTCTATTCATCTGGATTATATAATGTATATCGCATTCATTTTCATGTAGTTCTTTTGTTAATGTTAAGAACATTGTTTAACTGAGGCATATATATACGTGACTACTGATCTATTATATATTTGTTATTTATGTCATCTTTTCGATGCGGATATTGCCTAAGGCTGAGGCATTTATACTACCATCCTATCTGGCTCGAATTCTTTGTTCGTGTTTATATTAACCAGTGCGGATCTTCCAGTATGTAGTATTGGCCAAAACGAAATATTCATATCAGTAAGCATATCCTGCCGTGTTGAAAAAGGCCAAAGATAGCCTGTAGATAAATGTTACAACTTTTCTTAATCCAGGAATTATGAAAGTTATTGTGTGTTGTGGTACAGTGGATATCGGCTCGGAACGAGAAACCGGGGAGCCGAGTTCGAATTCCAGTTGAATCTATTGTATTCACTTACGCGCAAATACCCTTGGGAAAGGTATTAATCCGTCTCTTCCTTCCAGTTATGGGTTAAATAGCAGGACAGATTGGGTTCTATAGCCTTGGTCGGCAACCAGTCTACCGCAGAAAGCAATGGCAACCTACTGCGGGATAATCTTCTGCCCAGTCAGTCATGTCTCTTTCGAGACATCATCGCCCAAACGTGTATCACGTATGGCACTTAACTGTGTACTTTTGATGTTAACATTCTTTTAATTTAAAAAAAAAATGCTTCTCTCTGAGTGCTTGTCTTCAATAGGTTAACTTGTGAATATGCGTCTAATGTTACGTTTCACTTCTAGAAATATTAGTTTTCTTCCCACAATTCGAGATAGATTACCGTCCCTCTAAATATAATTATCATAAACCTGTATAGATATTGCCACTGATATTCATTTATTTATCACGTACAGGTAACATTACAACTTTGATTTAATTCGAGATATTATAGCATATCATATTATCACATGTTAACGACCATAAAGTATTCTTTATTAAAAAGACGTTTTGCAGGATGTTAGACGTCTGATATTGATTTAAAATGAAAAATATTTCTAATATTGATTAGAATTTCCTTCCAATTATTTTTCGATCAGTTCAATCATGCAATTATTTTTTCTCATAGTTGGATGTGCTTTTGATTTTTTTCTGCAGCTGAAAATTTCAAGCAATTTGTTTCTTTCATGCGTGATAAAGAATCTTCTTTAAGATTTATAGGCTTAAGCACTTTACTGTCATTTAATCATTTCATATTAGAAAACATATATGTTATTGAAAATATATTTCGTAATATGACTGTAAATATATACGATACTTTGCTAGTATTTTGTAAATATAAAAAACTAAAAAGTATATTCCTAGAGATCTTCAGGAAATTTAAAACAATATTAAAAAACACAATGGACGAAATTTTTGGTATATAACCAGACAGTGAATTTTGAAAAGATGCGCAAACACGCTTTGTTTTAGTTATTTTAAAATTTAAAACTTTCACTTCTATTGAAATTTATATTTGGAAAATTAACCAAAAGCTATAACAGGTAAAATTAAAATTTTAAAATAATTACAATGTGCATTGGCGTGAAATTTTAAAAGTTAAAACATGTGGTGAAATGACGGTTGAATATCATCTTATGTGTTTTGTATTTAATAAACAGAATCAATTAACACAATATTACTAACGTTATAATAATTACTGAATGTGTTTCATCATTGTAAAATAAAAGCCTTATTGAAAACAAGATAAATTACAACATCCTTAATGAACACATTGGATATACGAAATTGCTGGGCAAATATTCTTCAAAGTTTTGAAATATTCCCGTAACAGAAAAGCATGTTGATGAATATGGGCGACATACATTCTTGTTGAAAAATTATAAAGATACATGCTTAACTTGAAAAATTCTACCGACAAACACTTTGGCTGAATTATTCTACTAAACGACGATTCATTCAAACAATTTTAGCGACGTAAATGCTGACTGAAGAATTCTAGGAAAACAAATGTGAGAAATTTGAACGTTATTCCTGCACTGTTGAATAATTCAAGAGATATACGTGCTAGTTTTTGAAATTTTTCTGACATGTGTTCGTTGACGAATTCTAACGATATCGTTGATTGAGAATTATTAGCACAAACGTATTTGTAGAAGAATATACGAACTCGTTGAATAATTCTAATGATATACCTGCTTGTTGAATAATGGTAACGTCATGTGTGCTATTTCAAGTACACTAGCAACATAAGAAATTCATTAGTAATTCTAGCGACATACAGGCTTGTTGAAGAATTCGAATGACATACATGTTTGTTGACGAATTCAAGTGACATTCATGGTTGTTGAAGCAATCTGCCGTCGGAGGTGCTTGTTGAAGAATTTACCTACATACGTGCTGGCTGAATGATGATGATGGTTTTCGGCTGGCAGTGTTTAATACTTGTCTTTGAGTTCAACATTCAAATATAATGTCTAATATTCAAATTTCTATCGCACATTCTGTATGACGGATCATTTATCTTCTGTCTAGTTCAATTATATTTTTTTTGTTTACCTGTGATGAAACTAAACACCTGGCTTAGTAGATAAAATCGTTGGTTCGATACAGTGATTTGACCAAAAAAGTTCAGAGATCAATACCTGTCTTCATCATACGTGTACTAAAAAAAAATAGAGTTGGATTTATGGTTACTTTGATAATTAATTAATACTTTGTTACTGAGATATTTGGAAGAACTATGGCTCATTTAATGAGAAAAATCTACTTCAATAAACAAAAATTAAAGCTTCAGTTAAAAATTCCAATCAGCTGAAGAAGGTCGGAGTGTACATCGGTCGGAAATTCGTGAATATGTCAACCAACCAATCTACATTGTTCTGACAAATGTTCACACTATATAAATAGTACAAATAGTTACAATATGTAATAAGATATATAAAGATAAAAATAAATTTTACAGTGATACGAATTTATTCATGCACTGTGTATTTATAAACACACATTTACTAGGTGTCAAATAATAATATTATTATGTTTAAATTGCAAACAAAACTGAGAAACCATAGTATACTAATTTAAAAATCTGCCAACTATAACAATTTATATAATTCATATTAAAAATAGTAATATCATCATGAGAAACTAAAAGTGGGAAGTTTAAAAGCATAAATATTCACGTTGAGTTACATTAATGTTTATTCCTTTATTTTAAAGGATTATTCGAGATAGTAACACAGAATGCAAACACTGCATTAATGTGCTAAACACTGCATAAATGTTCTAGAACTATGTAATATCCTTATATCTTGTATCAAGAATATGCTTTTTTCCACATGATCAATGTGTGAATATGAAGATCTGTTTATTTCCACATAGGCATTTTAGTAGAAGTATCTCTGATTAAACTTCCTCATTTATAGGTAGGCGACAGGGTGTAAGTTATAATGAATGTATAGTGTATAGCATAGATTTAAGGAAATTAACAAGGAAAGGCCTCTATTTAAAAGTTACTTGGTATCAGAAAATATATACGTTTAAATTTACAGGATTTGACAAAGTGCCAGTCTCATCGGTATTCCGAAAACAGTGATCTTCTGCAATCTGCCTCACAGTACAATTGAGTTTCAACTGGGTCACCCTGTATGCTTTATGCACTTACTTTGTCACGACAGTAGTGTTAGGGGTCAAAAGAAACAGTTTGACAACTAAAATTACAAGTTGTTTAAATTTTGCTACTAACAAAACATTTGATGCGATTAACGTAGGGCTAAATTAATAACATTGTTTGGGGAATCATTTCAGTTAAATTGCCATACGTTATACACGCTTGGGCGATCATGTCTCGAAAGAGACACGACTGACTGGGCAGAAGATCATCCCGCAGTATGTTGCCATTGCTTTCTGCGGTAGACTGGTTGCCGACCAAGGCTATAGAACCCAATCTGTCCTGCTATTTAACCCATAACTGGAAGGAAGAGACGGATTCATACTTTTCCCAAGGGTATTTGTAAGTGAATACAATGGATTCAACTGGAATTCGAACTCGGCTCCCCAGTTTCTCGTTCCGAACCGATATCCACTGTACCACAACGCACATACTGATGGGGAATATGCAGACTAATTTCTTTCCAACTGCACCTGGTTTGTTCAGGTCATGAAAAAATATTGTTTCTTTCTGCAAACAATCTCATATATGTTTATTTCTGCTTAAAAGATTTCGAATGAATATTCAATGTGTTACTTGGTTTAAAAAGAGACAATTATACACCTACAATCGCACGCAAATCGCGCGCGCGCGCGCACACACACACACACACACACACACACACACACACACACACACACACACACACACACTTATATATGTGTGTGTGCGACTTTGTTGCGAAAAAGATCCGGAATTTGAAGAGGCACACTATATTTCATCTAAAAAGTTGTGGCTTTATCAAAACTAATATACCAGTCCATATTTGTTCAGAAAAAATATAGTCCTGAAGTGTTTTGTCACAATATTTTTAATAATTTTGTGCTGGCCATTCGTGTCCGAATATTCCAATCTATAAGGGCGTTTTCTAATCCCTATTACAGTCGGTAGCTCAGCTACAATTATGTTAGTTCAACACGGAACCCACCTGTTGTTTATACTGCAACTACAATAAGTAGACTTTAGCTATACTTTCTGGGTGAAAGAGTCTTATATAGCCTGAACGATAATCTTGACAAGGCCAGGGCGTCAAAAACCTCAGTCATGATGTCTTGTGACTTCCAGCTAGCAAAAACATTGATGGCTTTCACTGATAAACTGTCTACCCAATTTCGCACAGAAGACTTTGATCCTCGTGTGGTATCGTTTCCAAGCACTTTCAAATATGTCTCACCGTAGGTCACCTTTTACTGAAATCGAATTGGTGACTTTCGAAAACGGTTTTCATTGGAACATGATAAACATTCGCCCAGGCCCCAATACCATATAATGATAATAATAAGAAATAACAAAGATTATAGTAAAAACAAGGAAATTTCCTTTTTCCTTTTTCTTTCTCAACTACCTTGCAGAATAATGATTTCCGAGGCTAGCGAATAACAGATTTTTGCTTACTCTTTTAAATGAACTGAAAGCCACACAATATATGATTGGTTCAGCAACCTAAATTAGTTGAAATTAATTAAATCAAAGATTTGATATTAAATGTTAACTAATAAATTAAGTCAACGACTACACACTTAGTGCGTGCACGCAAACAATATTGCACTTTAAAAACTGTGTTATTTAATTATGTTTTATTTGTTTTTTTATATATAAATTTATTTTAAATCTAATTTTTCACAAAGTTCACTGTATAAAATATGGACTGCTAAACTATTAGTGTACTCCGATATAATGAATACATCAAATTATTTAACGGTCCAGCACCAGAAAATTGAGTTGTGCATAAATCATAGATTCATGTTACACTTGAAAAAAGATGGTGATAATTAGTTTAATGAATAACTTTAAAAAATATTCAACTCATCAGACGGATATATATATATAGATAGATAGATAGATAGATAGATAGATAGATAGATATAATCATGGTTATATATATATAGTTTATACTTGTCTCGTAAACGTTCCTCGAAAACATTCGAACGAAGGAAAAAATGGTTTTAAAAAAAGAACGCGCTTAGAACATGAAAGTCTGGCAAAAGTGTTTGGACAGAATTCAGCACGAAGCCCAAAGAAAAAAGAACGACACGAGTAATCATCTAACAGGAAGCGCTCAATACAATGGAAGACCGAACTTAATAGAAGCTAGTGTGTGTGTGTGTGTGTGTGTGTGTGTGTGTGTGTGTGTGTGTGTGTGTGTGTGTGTGTGTGTGTTGAAAAATCTATTCATACACTTAGGAAGAACCTGAAAGACCAAATTTTATCAAAAATATATTGTTTGAATCATAATATAGGTATTCAATCCAGTAGGAGTATTTTCTTTTAGATTCTTAAAAATAATTTGAGATATAGTTTTTTGAAATTTGGAAATGTTCAGTTTAGTTAGGCAGCAGAACTATTAATCACATAATGTCACATAGTTGATGTGTCATATGTTGCTATTTTTAATTTTATTTACATTTAGATGTTTTTTTTTTCATTTTTCACGTTAGGTTAAATCTTTGAAAATAATGCAGAACAGAATAAGAAGTTTGGTCATCTATACAGACAATTTTCTTCCTGTTAGAGCAACATATGACCACCTAGGTAAATGCATGATTGCAAAATTTTTGATCAATGATCTATTATTTATTATTCTGGAACCAAAAGAGGCGTTGTTTTTAAAAGTTCGGCAGCTCACATCATAATGTCAGCAGTGAATGACATCTGAAACATTTCACTTATTTTTAAAGAGAACACAGAAAGAAATTTTATTTGCATGTAGGTAAAACCGGCTCCAGTTCATGGGTTGAACAGAACACCATAGTATGCCAAATGTAAACGTTTGAAGACAAAACTGGAGGCGTTCATTGTGACTTTATGACGTAAATAAAAATCTACCATGTGGAAAGCTTGCCTAGAATCGTCCTTCCTATAAATGATTTCCAGCTGTCCTTGTTGATACGCCTTGAGACATTGATTTGTGTTGTTGACACCTACTGACTTCAAGTTTACACTTCTACAAGTGTCTATGATGTCTATCTGTCTAGAAACTGATTCTATGGGAGTATTCATGACCATTTGGTATAATATGCTTGCATCAAAATACACGTCAAAAATGCAGCAATCCTTCGAAATTTCAATCTATCCAATTAAATTTTATTTTAAATGTGACAATCATGAAAAATCGCTGATCAGCTGCTCAAGCACATATTTTTATTTATGTTTTAAATATACTCAGCGCTCTTTACTTAAATTTTTTTAGAGAGAGCTCAAAGCATCTCATGATGAAGCCATAAATGTATAGTGAGAAGGAGATATGAATTCAGACATACATAAAATCAGGCCATGTTAAATTTAATGAAATTCTTGACAAACAGAATCACTCTCTTTTCTTTTAGTCGTCCTTTTTCCCACTCACAAAAATAGACATAATATATATATATATATATAAAGAGGGAGAGAGAGAGAGAGAGAGGGGGAGGTGGGGAGGGAGAGAAAGAGAGAGAGACAGAAAAAATACATATATAATGATTTTTTAATACATTTACACTTTATTATTTAAAGATATTTTCCTTGCATTTTGATAAATGTATATATCAAATCAACTTGTTATTTTTATTATAATTTTTATGTAATTTAGACGAATGTTTTCCCATCACACCTCGTAGAATCAGCATTTATCTCGCATTTTGCCAAAGTTTCAAGAAAACTGATATAGATTCTATAACTAATTTATTCATTCATCTTTTTACAAAAATATTTAAATCCTCAGTAATTTTTTCAGATTACAAAATTTTCAAATGTTAATACAGTTTGTAAATAATACCTAAGCAGATACGGAAATATAATTTGTCAAGAAGTTGAATATTCCTAGACAGGGGATGCAATATTCGTCACAAATGTAGTTAGATATTTGTGCAAATTTTGACAGATAAATTGTTACCGCCACCCCACACACACATACACACATATATATATATATATATATATATATATATATATATATTTTCGGTTATTGAGAGCCAAAAAATAGAAAGAAGATTGATCGAGTGTTGAAAACTGAATGCTATCCAATATGAAACCGATTTAGATCATCGGGGCTCAGCTGTTACATTTCCATCAATAAACCTCTTTTACGGAAGGTGAATAGGCAGAAAGACTGTTATAGGAAAATATCATAGAAAGTTAACGTTCAAAGAGTGTCAAAATCTATTGTATGCAGAAGAGTCAATATTTGAATTCTTTCATATTATGAGATGAGTGGGAGTGCGAAGTGCCTCTTGAATTAGTATGTTCGAAGAAGTCTGATGGTGTTGGCATATTTTCGGAGAGAGATGGTTTGAGATTTGATTCCGGTCATAGGAATCATGAAAAAATACTTAAGTCTGCAAAACATTATATACCATCTGGGTTACACATAACAACGCAAAACACTCTTCTAAATTTTGGCAAAATTAGTTAAAGGTAACACATTTGTCGAAATTATGACTTCGACCTTTTAATCGTCTGGCCTCTCATTTTCAATTTGTCTGGGATGAATTGAATGAGGGCATTCGAACAGAATATTTAAGAATGAGAGTGGAGTTTTCTAGTGTTTAGAGAATGGTTAGGAAGCACTCGGCAAAATGATTTTTCTTTCAAAAAATATTGAAATGAATATCAAGATCTTGTAAAGATAATTAAAAGCAGATAGTAGTTCTATTATAGTAAACAAAATATGATTCACCAGTATAATTATTATTTCGTTGGTAAATTTTAATGTCTCCAAAATGTAACTACTATATTTAAACCGCCACAGAGAAAACTTAATACAATCTATCAGAATGGTTGTTGCAAGTCTCCTGGATAAGGATTCACGGTACATCCTTAGCCTTACACTTTCAACTGTACTGGAGAGGTATTACTATATATAATATACAGCTGCTTCTACTCCTACGAATGTTGGGTTGCTGTACCAGGCCAGAAAGTTTTTCTAGTCAATATCCATCTTGCACATCTGTAATTCTTTCACTCTCCATTGCATTAAAAACCATTGCCATATTTGATCGTGTGCTCTAGCTATACATCTCGGAGTTCTAGAAATGATCCAAAGTAGGATCCTCATTATAATATTCCTGACTTTGTATCTGGATTTTGGATACCTTCGAATAAACATTGTATTGATTACATCTGACATTTATACAAATATTTTTATAGTACCTTCTCTGAAGGGCTCTTTTTTACTGAGCAGCGACCAGAGCAACTGAAGCAAAATAATACATTAATATCTAGGTTTTACCGTCGAAACAGTTAAATGAAGCAGATCTTCCACTCTATTACTAATTTTTCTCGGAGTTTGCTCTGGTGAACTACCTTATTTTACTTCATTCCCTGCTAAATACCATCTCTTTACAAGACTTAATATTACAGTGGGTTGTTTTATTGACCAGGGAAGAAGTTTTGAGAGAGATTCATATATTAAAGTGTTTATATAAATTGATTTTTATATGGATGCCACGAGGTTTAAGGACATTTTCCTTTAAATTATATAATTCTTTATTTTGAGGTTGAAGAATGCAGTTTTAGAGTTGCAATGAATTACTTAGGCATGAACAAAGTTTAATGTAATACTGTAAAGCTCACTTCAGTTGTTTTAATGCCAAAGGAGGTTTGTGTGCTTCAGCTTTAAATGTTTTCAAAAAGCAAATAGCAGACCCTGGTGAGGGACGGTAGTAAGTTTTTTTCATGTATGATTTTCTTGCTGCACCATAGACAAAGCATCCATAATCCAATCTGGATCTAATCAACGCCTGGTATTGTTTCGGAAGCATATATCTCTCATCTCCCCAATCTCTGGGAGAGATGACCGAGTAGTTGTATTGCTTTATTGCATTTCTCACAAAGATATTTTATATGTGGCATGAAGGATAGTTAAATTTGTTTTTTCTTTGCCACAAAATTTCCATTTGTATATATATATATATATATATATATATATTGTTTCTTCATTCTTCAATATCAGTGAATTCCTTTTACGCTATTTCCAAACATGTTCATATTCATATGAAATTATTATTTATTGATATCCATGCGTAAATATATTTTTATTTTGCCTGATGATTGCTGTATTATTTATTTCTCCTTGATTTTTTGGGCGTTTCTTCCATGGTGTGCCATTCGTTTGTTAGTTTTTGATTTCTATTGTGTTGAACAATTTCAAGTTTACTTAATTGAGATATTGGCTTAATTTATTAATTTTGATTTTCCATTGTTATACCACATTATTGGATATAACGTAACATTACATTTATCCTAATGACGCTTTCCCTTTACACTGATATCTAACAATTTATGACGAAAAATCGTGTTTTTGCATTCAACTTTCCTGTATATATATATATATATATATATATATATATATATGTGTGTGTGTGTGTGTGTGTGTGTGTGTGTCTGTGTGTGTGTGTGTCTGTGTGTGTGTTAGTTTTATCATGTCTTTTTGTTGAGGGAATCTTTGCATTTTTTTATAATTATTACTTTCAACATCATGTGCGTAGCATAATCCGCATTTGGTAAATAGGCATTTTTTCTGAATTTGCCTCCACTGCATTCATGTAAAAGATGGTAAATAATGGGAGACATACAATTTCCTGTTATTGGCTGGTTTAATGATATACTTGTGCAGGCCTACCAATTTATTCAGGTGTTGTTTCGCCAACGCGTATATGTTTTCGTATTCATCGATTTTAAAGCATAAATTACGGTTTTAGTGTTGCAAATCATATTTTTATTATTTCAAATGTAGATGAGTTTTCGTAGTTGAAGTGTCTTCCTTCTATTATTACGTCGCTTAACCCAAATATTTTTCGTTACATTTTGTGCATTTTGTGCATTTTGTGACCACCTGTGTTGTGTGTTGCTCGAATTTTGATGAGGTTATTATGTTTGTTTTTATTTTTATATTGCTGTATATTATTTATTTAAAAGTAGATTAAAAAAACACACAGAGACGCTCACTCACACACATCCACACACTAAATTCATATAGAATCTCTATAGCAATAAATATAACTTTAAGACCAATAAAGCAGATTTGAATCAAAATCGCTAAAAACAATTTTAAAGTATAAAGACGAAACCAAATTTCGTAAGTCAGTGGAACATTTTTACAGACATCGAAGGCAAAAAAATAATGTTAACATGCAAGTGTGAAAAAGCCAAAAACCCACGCACAAATTTAAACTTTCTGAACTAGTCACCACTTCACTTATCTATTTATACATGAAACATTGGTCATCAGAAAATATAAACAGATCTCAATATGTGAGGTCACAGATTATTCACCTGAAGATAGTCAACTGTAGACTCGAAACATGTGTAACATCCTAAATATCATTATGGACACTTCATATATCATACAAAAATCAAGTAATATTAAATATTATAATATCAGCAATAAATCTACATTTTAAAAATAGTTCACTGCTTCTAGCACTTTTTATTCTATACCAATTTCTCTCGTTGGAACAATGTTTCTTATTTCTGTTTTTAATACATATATATATATATATATATATATATATATATATATATAATGTTAAAGAGGTTATATTATGCAAACCACTGTTCTACCATGTGGAGTTTTCAGGCAATACATTAGCTGATTTTACTGTTTATTTAAGAAATCTCAGCTAACGGAGGATTTTTCTGTACGCGAAGTTTTCAAATTTGGAAGAAAAATTAAGGATCTCATGCATGGTTGTATGATCCTAATAGTCAATTTTTGTATGGTTACACTTACTTCCTGTTTTTCGATTCAGTTGGTTAGCCGCGTGTGGAAATTAAAATCAAAGTAAGGAAAATACTCAGAATTAACATGAATATTGTGAAAAATCTAATCCTTCCAAAGATTAAAAATATGTAGATTGTGCCAGCAATAAAGGTAAGCTATCATGTTTTTCACAGAAAATGGGAACTATATATATACATATATATATATATATATATATATATATATATATATATATCTTTGGTTGTATCACAGCAAATCACTACGGTAAGACATCAGATTGCTTTTTACCCGCGATTGAAAACCGACCGAATTGGCATCAGTCGGCTATTCTACATCTAAGATACGTGCACTCAATAGAAAGAGGCAGACTTTTACCGTGTGGTATACCATGTATATATAAGCCAGTAGTTAGAGTGTTATATTTAATTACTATATATGTATGTATGTATATATATATATATATATATATATATATATATATATATAAAATATACATGTATTATTTCAATTTATTTTTACAAAAATCGGGTTTAGTTCTCTAGGAATGTGTGTGTGTGTGTGTGTGTGTGTGTGTGTGTGTGTGTGTGTGTGTGTGTGTGTGTGTGTGTGTATATACATAAAAAGAATAAATGTTTTTGAACAGAAAATATTCAAAATCATGAACATGGTGATTTTTTTTTCTTACCTACAGGTTTAGACTACCAGAAGAAATAGTTGTTCGAAAAATAAACGTCTCACTTAAAACCGAAGACTGATATCTTTTTGAAATTTCGTTTCATTTGGAAAAATCATGAACAGGTTGAAACAATTTTTTTTCTTCTTACCTACAAGTCTACCAAAATCCGAAATTAACTCAACCCCGCAACTGTTGCATCGGGCACATAATTTAGTTATTTCATTGCATTTTACTTTTTAGCCATATCTCGTTTCATAGCCCCACCTGAGCTGCACTCTGTCCGACTATATGAGCTCGATTGACAAATCAGAGCTCTCTTAGAATTCTTGATAGTTACACAAATCACACTCCACTGATTTTAGTGTTGCATCAGTGAAGGTTTAACGTGAAGAAACTGAGAATGCACACTCGGGCTAAGCATAAAATTTGTCCAGGAGCCACAACCGTTTTATTGGACACTTATCATTGTGAAATCAAATTGGAAATCATTGTTAAATTTTGTCATACAAGTCCATAACCGCATAGAGAGCTCAGACTTAGTCTTACATTACATCACAGCGAGATTGTCAATGCAAAGTTCTTTCATAACTCTAAGCATTTATTCAAAATCTCCCCACAGAGACGATGCCTGACATTAGATCGGATTTAACGTTGGGAACCGGAGTGGGTACACGCTGTCTAAATATTAACATTTTCCCATCCACCGCTCATATGTGACAGGGAACTAGGCTTGTCAGTTTTTTTGTTTGGTTTTTGTTTTCTTTCAGCCGAGTCTCAGTTATTATACTTTCTTCTGGGTTTACTGATGGCTTTTAAAATGTACCAAAACGATGTATCTATCATATACTAATCAACGATAAGTTTTGTCAGAATTTTTGGGATTAGTAATTAAATTACTCATGCAACTTAATTCTGAACTATTGTCCTGACCATTCTTGTTGTTGACAAATTGTTTTCTCAATATCCCTCCACCTCTCATTCTCCATTGTATATTAGTATCTGAAACGTGTAATGAACACAGAATTTTATAGAAATATTACCTAGTTCTTATTCATTGAACTACTCAGTTAATACCACTTCTTTTCAACTGAGTCCAAACACATACTACCGGAATTTCAGTCACAACCACTATATTAACAAATTCAAGATATAACGCTTTAATCTACTGGACCCTTTTTCTGTAGAACAATTTCAACTTGAAGGCTTATATTTACCTTTTGCGATTAATGCTGCAACAGTTACCGCATAGCACAACGGCAGAATCATTGCGATAACAACAACAAAAATGCTGAAAATGATCTTAATACATTTATCGTATAGGACAAGTAAGATATGTAATATAAGTTGTACCACTGTAAACACAACGCTACGTGATTAAAATAAATCCATCCTGCTCGCCAAGTCATTAATTCTGGAAGACACACAGCGAATCAGTTTGAAAATTCACAGCAGTATATCAAACCTCTTCTATTATGTATCAATTATTTATATGTATTGTTAGAAAGTACAGGCTGAAATTTAGGCAGCAGTTTTAAATATTATATAATATTTATTCTGAAATCTTCCACCTAATAAAAAAAAAAATGCCGAATCTCTGTCAATGTCTATGATCTCATATTGCGTTTGGTCTTTTTTCTTGTATGCCTCATACATCAGGGGCACTTACAGTATATAAATGAACAGGCTGAACTGATTTCAATGAAAGACTTCCTTCCATATAGCGGAAGTTATTTTTGTTTTCGACAATTAAATTTATATATAGATGTAAGCCCGAAGATGACTGCGGTATCCTACACGGGAAGTACAAAGACATCTGCAACGGGGCTGGAGAATCTAGCTTCGGGGTTTGGGTGCTTCTACTACAGTCTTATTTTAATATGGCTGTTATTGATGGTGTCTGTTTGGTTGATCTCAAATGTCTATCTTACTTCACGGTCCCGGAAATTCCATCCATTTTAATATTATTTACTCCAAGATACTATGGAAAATGGGGATATTCTATTGTGGGTTTATTAAACGTCATGGAGTCTCTGAAGACCTTTTAGTGACCTATCATGCTTTCACTTTTCCTTAGAACAATGATTCCCCACCGCCGTGTTGATCATCTTAAGTCAGTCATGCCAGACTCAAAATGTAAAGTGAAATACTGTTACTATATATATTGTAAAACATAGCAGGCAATTAATGTCTTCTATGTAAAATCATCGGGCCGTCTTAAACATCGTATTTTAGCTTGAAATCTGGTGAAAAGGAAGACAAAATTGTCCAACATTCGGATATGTTTTTATTATATTGATAATTAATCCTAGCTTTTGGCTTACATGATTTAGTGGTAGTATGGTCATTACCACAATGATATTAACAGTCAAAGATGAAATTATGTTATCTTGACATAGAAGATTGATATGCGACTATAACGGTCAGGGAATAGCAGACGCAGGTCGTAATTACCTTATGAGGTATTATGACGTCAAACAAAGTAGAGACAAAATATTAACAACAGAACAATATGTCCATATGTCTAGATAAAATGTAATGCACTGTGACTAGTTTGAAATATAAATTTATGTTGTGTGTCCTGTTTTCTTATAATGGAGATTGCCTACTATATCTGAAGGTAGTTTTTACTCTGTGAATGTACGATATCTGTTGTGCTATGACGAATATCTATTTAATATTATGGACATGGCTGTGTTTTTTCTAAGAAATGTTGTTTAATAGAGGGAATTTCAGAACAGTGACAATATACGAGAAGATGTGACTGTAGTAAAACCATTATACAAATAAGTTCTGTCCGTATTTAAGGGGAAAAAACGCTTCCCAGAATGTGTAACATATTTTGTCCTCGAAGTAATCGCCGTCGTCATCCAGCAAATTCTGCGAACGTGTATCCCGTTGTTCAATGCGCTTGCAGTTGAACTGAGGGTGTTGCGCAAGTCGGCTTCATTGATGAAGAATTTCCAACGAAGATGATAATTCAGAGAGTGGAAGAGGTGGTAATCGGAAGGCTTAAGTTTGTTAAGGTGGATTGCACAAGGTCTCCCACTCAAGTGGCTGTATGTTATCCTTGACCACTCGCGCGACATGCGGCCTGGGGTTGTCATAGAGGAAAAGCACAGTTTTGCGATTCACCAGTGCTGGCTCCTTCTAGCGCAATGTCTGTTGCACACGTTTCAATTCAATGTCTGGAACGCTTGAGAGTTTCGTACAGAATCAACTTTTCATCATGGTAAACACTCGATTGAGTAAGGTGCCTTACAGAAAACAGCGATACGCATCCTGCCACTTCTTTTCCCTTGTGGAATTTCAACAGCGTTTGCGGAACCTACCTGCTATGTTTGTACGCTTACCTAGGCAGTGCAGGTGAAGTCTAACTGTTTCATCAAAAATATAAAACTCTCTAGCAAGTGCCCCACTCGTTAGACTGCTGCCCTCTTCAATGGCCGCCTTCAGGACTCCGACATTCAAGACCTGTGTTCGTTCAGGCACATCATCTCCCGACTTGAATTTTCGAAAGCAACGCCTTGCAGTACGTTCATCCAGAACACTATACACAAACGCTTTGAAATATGCAGCTGCTGATAAGCCCAATTTGAAGTCATGAACAAAAAGTTCAGAACGAGATCACTAAACACTTCCATTCTTGTCAAGGTTGTCAGGCTTATAACTAATGACCGTGAACGTTGAGCGTGTTTTTTTATATAACGTCTGATGTTTCTATTTCCGGTTGTCCTAATTTGAAAGCAATTGCTATAAGCATTTCATATATATATATTCAACTTCATTCGATGACTAATCAATAAACGGACAGAACTTTTTGCATTATCTTGTATGTAGTGTGTTTATATATATATATATATATATATATATATATATATATATGGGGGTGTCAGTGTGGGTGCGTGTGTAGTAATGGTACCGCGGTATTTGAATAAATTATTATGCATTAAATTTTTCAAAATAAATAATTAACTTTTCTTCGATGATTACTTCCTGTATTAAAAAATTTTCCCTATTATATTTATTATCTGCAAGCGCTAGACGAAAACATATTCCGTCAATAATCACAATAAAGTAAGATGGATATTCAAATCCCTTCTTAAAATTTCTTCTAATATTGGACATTGGAGATGAGAAGGAGAAGAATCGACTACTATTTCTATTATCCCAACATAAACTAATAAGGCTTTTAAAAATTTATATCAATTTTCTACTTCTGTTTTATTTGAATATACTTCTAGACCCTAAATCTCATCAGAATAATAACCGAGAATACTCGGTTCAATTTAACACAAAATGAGGGCCTTCTTATTGCACATTCGAAGAAACATTGTATATCATACGGACACACGTTTTACACTAAATAACCAGCACTAATTTTTTAATATAAATATTGAAATAAAATAAGTTCATATTTGTGTGTATTTTTAATCAATAGTTTCTTTTTCCAATAGTTTCTTAATTTTTGCTATGTTTGCAATAATATTTTTATTTTCACATCGATGTGCATCAGTTTGAAAGAGTGGAGAAGAAGTGACTTTTAGAATTTTTAGATTTTAGAGAAGTTACTTCATTCTGTCATTGTCACACTTTTTAATTGTGCGAGACCTCGACCCTGTATGAAGGTTCATGAAATTTTTGAATCAATTATGCATGCAAAGATTATGTCCCATTCAAAGCATTGAAAATCATAGTAAGGTACACACCTTAGAGTACTGGACTTTGTAGAAACCATTGAATTTATGAATCTGTCAGTTCAGTTCAAACCTGAGTTACATGATCTCCGGATCGCTATATACGAAATATCTAGCGACTAATGAACGTTAGTCACATTGATATTCTCTGTCACAGAAGGTATGTCAGTATAGAGCCTATTGGACTTCAGAAGCAGCTAACAAGTGGTCAATAGGAAGAAAAAAACAATCTTCAGTCTGTTTTTGACATAGTTATTTAAAAGAGGCTAACAACATAAAGATAATCATGTCGTCAAAAAACAAATATCGTACATATTTTTCAAAATTTAATTCCTGCCCCCAAAAGTTTCAACAGAAAATTTGTTAAGGATAGTTACACTGCGTCTAGAAATTTTATAAAAATATACCTCTGCATAACAGTATTATATTAACTAAAAATATTGTCAACTTGGAAAATAATAGCAACTCGATTATCAATAATCGAAACTGCCAAATAAATGCGGTTTACCAACTTAATGGTCAATTCCTGACGGAATGTATAATTTACAAAGCTAGCATTCATTCGGATGTCTTTCTTTAAATAATTATCCGAACATAAATGTAAATCTCGATCCTATAACAATAAACTGCTTTGAAATAATAATAAATACAAGAATAGACAGTTCCTGTTCAAATATCTTTGGTATTTTCATAACAAACATATTCCAATTATTATTAGGGTCATCATCATGAAAACGAATGTTTTAATATTATAGTAAATAGATATAAGTTATGCCTTTAGAAAAACTTTTAATCCTAATATACTAAATAAACCTAATTTGTTAAACGAAAGAAATGATTTAGTGAAAACACGCAAGCATAGAAATAAATATCTGCTTAAATGTTTAGACTCTGAATAAACTAGTGACCCAAATTTTCTTTTATGTAATGTATTAAGTTTTCTTTGATTTTTAACTTATTATTATATATATATGATCAAACTATATACCGCTCGAAAATCCTTGAATGTTTTGTGCACATTTCTGATTAGGTTCTAACAGAAAAACAAAACGATCTACTCAACCTTAGACCTAACTGCCAGGTATACAAATATATAATGGACTACGCAGATAGTTGAGGTTGAGACACTATAACAAAATATGATTAAACCCCAAGATTATCAGCTAAATAACACAGAAGCAGAAATTGATGATCTACTTAAAACAGAATCAATAAAAGACGATAAAAGAATAAATTCATCTTAATTCATAAAAAATCACTAAAGGCTGCTATAAAATAATTACGCAACCAACGAGAAATACTTATTAAAACAGATAATAATGCTAAAATCTTTGAAGTTTTAAACAATCTGACTACAATACAGAAAAGAACAGATGCTTGATGATCACACCGAATTTAAGAACATACCAATATTCTTGCTACTCAGGCAAAAGCAAAAATTAACAGAGAAGTCATAGCTAACTATCTAAAGTTTAGAAACAATCTAAACTTACAATCTAAAAGACAATCTAAAACTTACCAAAATTATTTGAGATTATAAACCAGGATAAATTTATGATTCTAGCAAAACTCACATGCGTAACTTTCTGCTTCGGCCTATGATACCTCAGATTCCATATGCCAATAAACTAAATCGCTTTTCTTTTCAATTTGACCATTGCCGACTCAACTAGGTTTTTTAACATTCCGGACCATCCGTCGTTTTGTGCATTGTTGGTTGCTTCCTCTTTTCGTGAAATAGATCTCAAATATACTTGTCCTATCTCTATCTATTTCTAGTATTAGTGTGCCATCCAGTTGCTGAGCATGTCCTTTGCCCTGTTAGTTCCTACATTTCTGTGCATTTATCAATTATTTTTGTGCTCAGTATCTTTATTTCGGTGCATTTGTCGTTGAGCCATCTTTCTTTAACCTGTCTGTGAGTTAAACAGACAAAATATATCATGAAGATAATTTTAAAATGATGATATAAATACAGTATAGATTTATATATTTAAATGCATTATTGTGTTCCATTTATGCATTGCTGAAGACGCTTGAACATATTCTACACATTATAATCTTCTAAAATGACCAAAACTCAGCATTTCTACTGAACACCTGCAATCAATTGTTCGTTTTTAAGATTTTTTAAGCGTCTCTCTTTACGAAAATATCTTGTTTTGTAGATATCATCATTTAATATTCATGCTACATAGGGTTATGCTGTATGTGACTGAAATTTTTATATTTTGAATTACATTCTAACAATTCATCTTATTGTTATTCAGTAGGACTAGTAATAGTAATTGTAGTAGTAATATTAATAGCAGTAGTGGTACATAATTTCAACGATGTTCATGCGTTTTAGCTCTACTTAATTTCTAATATTTTCTTTGTTTTGTTTATACCGATAGAACACATTTCTTTTGCTCCATATGTAGCCATTGCTCAAACATTAATTCGCATGTGTTATATAAACGCCTTGAACATTAATAATTATTTTAGCCGAAGATAAATTCAAGAGCCACTGAAGAGAATTAATTATTCCTATAAAATTAAATATTTTCTTCTTTAAATTATTTAATGATCTATCCGTCTTTAAAATTTGCTGCCAGTAAATTTATAGTTAAAATCTATTAAATAAATAAATACCAAAATGAAACTTATTATCTTGAGTAAAGATTTACTTAAAATTAGCTTTTCTCATTAAGTGGATAGATTCCCTGCGTACATATTTCAATATCTTAACCATTCACATATCAACATTTTGCATGATGGAAATAATTCTAAGTAAATGTCAGTTTCTGTTATTTTAGACATTTATTGAATCTGAATAAATGATTATTATTAGAATATATATATATATATATATATATATATATATATATATATATATATATATATATATCAAAATGTTAAATTTTGTAGCGTCTGCAGTAATATCACTTCTTCAAGGTAGAATTATCTTAGGAAAAACTGAGTTTCATTTCAGTCTGAGTTCGCATTATCTATTTATTTTCGTCGTCCTTTTCTATTTATCATTATTTATAATGAAAACCAACAGAAATAAAGAATATGAAAAGAAAATATTACCGAAGTTTCGTTTAACGGGCCCTTGAGTTATGTAATTAAATGACTTAACTTTAATCAATAGCCATCTTATACTTGTAGAAATTGACACAAATTCTGTGTATAAAGCCAAAATATGAGTAGATTGCAACTGGGAGACGTTAGACGACGTCGGGCTCAATGTTAACTGTCGAACAAAAACATATATAGAGCGTTGTTTAAAGAGAATTAAATCTGGATAATATATACATCGGTTCCACACATCTTTTAAATAAGTGCTTATATAATTCTAGTATTTCATTTAATTTGAATAGTTATAAATATAGTATAAATATGTTTAGAATGCTTATATCTCACCTAATCTAGCCACAACGTATTAATGAAGGAAATATTTGCACGATATATTCAGTGCCTAAAAAACAGATCTAGTAACTTTCCAGGAGCGACGATCGGACTCGAAAGTATCAGCAGTCCTAATGAATGGATGACTCAGATTTTAAGTGCCATTTGTATGTACGATCAATCGCTATAATCTTCAGAAAAAAATGAACAGTTCCGTGTACCGCTTCAGTAAGCACATCAATCCCGTACAATCCTCCAAAATTTTAATAGCTAAGTTATTCCTAAACTGGATTATTGCTATTATATTTAGACAATAGCATTCCTTTTCTCACTTTCGAGATTCGTTTGAATTGAAAATCCACTCCGCATCCTTGTGAGTGACACATTATTTTCCATCATGCTCTTACAGACAGAACTTGGCAAATCTCTCATTGCTCAATTACAAAGTCCTCAGAAAATGATCGGTTGTAATATATTGACTGGTTTAGCCAGTTTTAATTTCCCGGTAATGACCAGCGTTGACACTCATATTCAAACAAACTACGCACATAACCACCGTATACAATGTATAAGAAATAAGCTTCACTCGAGAACTGGAAATATGTGAAAAAGATTCCCAAGTGCATATTTTCACAGTCACTAAAATCTTAACGTGTTATTATCTGAGACTAACCGTTATAACCAACACATATCCGCATAAGCTATCACTTATTTTGCAATCCGCTTATTCCAGATGTCTCGACATTTTTGCAGAGTGAACGGTATTGTATATATAACTATATATGTGGTAAATAAAGGAAACAATATCAACTCAAACAATCATTCTATAAACAATATCATTGGGTTATCGTTTTATATTAAATTTTTAATACTGATAGAAAATAACTATATGTGCAGGATGCGATTAATAAATCTATATTTATAAAAGTGACCTAGGTGGTCGTTGTGTAAGAATTTTTTTGTTTGATTGATTCTGCTTAGCATCTGCAATTTGCAATCTAGCAATGAAATCTTTCAGAAACCCAAAATTAGTGCTAGAAAAATTTATCACCTCATAAAGTTAGGGATCAGTTTATGTATTGATCCTAATATAGAATCAATCACCCCACTTTATATTATCTATATTTATATGTTGCTATTGCCCTCCCACCCTAATCTAATAGAGACATTCTATATTTTTATCTATATCTATAAAAGTGATGAAGGCGGACCTTGTGTAAGGTAAAGTTTTATGTAAGTTGATCATATGTTTTTTTTAATTCTTAATTTTCCTTAAAATACCAGAGTGAAACAGGGCTAAACTGCTAGTTTTCATATAAATTTAAAAAAGTGTAAACAAGAGTAACATAACAAATTAAGATAAATATTTAGGAACATTACACAATATATTAATTGAACCGTAATATATACAATGAAATTCCCATTGGCTTTAATTACGTCTCTATAGGACTTCTAATCTTCTAAATCTCTTCTGAGCGGTCTTCTTGTTGAAGTTGTTTAATCCTGCGATAATACTTGTCTTCAGTTCATACGTGGTGATACAAAAATTTTTGTTGGTCTATCGCTCAATTTGCGACCCACACATAATAATGAAGCTGTTGCAGCCAGAGAAGATAGACAGTAAGGAGTAAGGAGTTATGTGATTACTTAAATTGTCGAAAACCATGACTGAGTAAATTTATTTGAGTTTAGCAGTGAGCAGCGTCCTTTTGCCATACATAGAAGACACCCAAGAAGACACCCAAGACAGCAAAACCTTCTCAAGACACATTATATATGTCTGTCTTAAGTCTGGAGCACTTAGGGTAGAGGAATGGGAAAATAACGCAGCCAAATCTAGTAATCATTCCAGTCACCATAACCCTGGCGGAATATAGAATCTCTTTATGAATCCACTACACCCTCCTCAAATTAACATGCAAACACTATAATAAGTTTATTTTGAAGGCAAAAACTGCTCAATATATATACACTTTAAAGCTTGAAAATATTTTAATTCGGATGTCAGCCGCTTAAGCTACATTTGTTTCAATATTTCAACCTCTTCTTGCGTTTCATATTAAGAGTTTATCCTTCGATCTTTCGAATACTTAGCAGGAACTTCCAGAACGTATAACTAGTAGTTTAAAACAAAGAAACAGCTGGTCAGGTATTGAAAAAAGCTCATGCTAGTCTATACGAACCTAAAATATATTTTCTTAGGTGTTTACATCAGGAAAATATGTCGGACATTAGCAACCTTTATCGTTCTGGAAATGATTCTATGGTTAACTAGATTTCTTGGCACTGTAGACGTCACCACCATTGCAATGTCGGGGATTTTCATTTATATAATATATAGGCATTTATATAATTTTTCGTGTGAAAATTATAAGGGAAATTTGATAAACAATGTTATGTAACTTGAAGCATACTAAAATATCAAATCTCGTAAAAATCTTTCTCAGAAAGGTAAAAATTTACAATGTAGAGCTGACAAGATTGTAATTTGTCATCTCAACAGGACATTATTTAATTACATGTAGTAACTACAGAAAATTAAAGTGCAATTAATTGTTTCTTAATTATCTTCATTATATGAAGCCGAATATTTTTTCTTTAATAAAATAAGCATTTACCTGAATGCAGGTATACAGTGTGTTTGAAGTAATATTGTTTGCAGAACAATACCCAGAATATATGTGCTGATTATCTATAGCACTATAAGCATGTTATAGGATATTAATAGAAAGTTCGACAAGGACTATAATACAGAACAAGAAAAAACAGAAGGGAGGAGAGGTTATATTGCTAGATTCGCAGAAAGCAGAGATCGTTACTAATCGTCAATGACCATTTGACTCAGAAAGTATTAACCACCAACCCACATGGGATAATGCCCGAGATAGATGAAGCACGTAACCATTTAAATGAAAACAACGAAACCATTACATCACAAGAAATTATTTTTTATTTCCCTCAGACGAGAATCTAGTTTCGGTCAGTGCCCCGTCTGGTTTCCTCTCCTTCCAAAACAAGATTTTCATGCAAAATTAAGAGCTAACGCACGAACCCGATCTCCTCAGAACGTCAATGACATACTGGATTACCAGACTAGTATTGGTTTTATTTTCATCCACATTTGCTCCAACATATCAATCTATTCTTGAGGACGCTGTAGCAAAATAGCTACTCTGCAACAATATATATATATATATATATATATATATATATATATATAATTCTTGTTCTTAGTATAATATCTTTAATTTTTACTTAAAGTATCGTTTTGTCACAATTGCTCAGACTATGGAGTTCACAACATAATTCATAATTCTGTAGAATGTTTGATACTTCGGGACTCATCCTTGGAGGTGTTTTCTATTAATCTCCGCTCCTGAGAATGATGGTTATTGTATAACCGTTCATTTTTTTAATCATTTCATTTCAAGCAAGGCATTCCACTGCCACTATTGCGCATGGGGCTACATAGGGGACGGTAAAGAGAAGGATTGGTTAGACATAGGAAATGTCAGGAGGAAGGTGATAGATGGGTAAGGATATCGAAGATGAGGGTTGTGCAGATGGGAAGAGTGTTTGAAAGAATGGGAGCGAGTTAGTGTGTTAGGAGGTGTCTATTGATCTTACATTTAAACTCTTGGAGATTGTAGCCGTCGGGGAAGCAATCATGTGGTAGGGAATTCCACAGTCGGGAAGTGCGAGAAAAAACTGTTGGAGTAGAAGTTGCGGTTGCATTTTATCGGTTGCACTGTAAAAGGGTGGGATCTAGTTGCTAATCTAGTATCTCGTGCAAATTCGTATCTAGGGGGCACCAGTGATCTAAGTTCATGGGAGCAGAAGCCGTGAAAGTATTTATTGAAGAGACACAGGGAAGCCACGTCGCGCCGGTGGGAGAGAGACTGCAGGCGGTCTGCCAAGTCTGTATATAGCACATTACAGACCCTCCTCTGTACCTTATCGAGAAGCCCGAGAAGAATAGAAGGGGCACCCGACCAGATATGGCAGCAGTATTCAATACACGCGCGGATGGTAGATTTATATATGTCCAGGATAAATTTAGACGGAAAAAACTTCCAGGGACTGCACGGAGAACCGACTTTCATAGCAGCGGATTTAGCAAGGGATTCTAAAAAAGTAATTCCATTTCAGTTCCGCTGAAAGTGTCAGACCAAGGAGGCGTAGTGTTTTCATCTCTGGGAGGCAAGCCTGTTCCAGGCTAATGGGAGGTAGGTGGGATTGTCTATGATGGTTAATTGAGAGTAGCTTCGTTTTAGAAGCATTAAAATTTAGTAGTCATTTCTTACCCCAGTTCAATACGGATTGGCGATATTTTTCAAACTCGGCTGCGAGGTTCGCTTTGACGCCCACACCAGATTTTTGGTCGAGGTGAGAGTAAACTGTGGTCTCATCGGCGTACATACCTACTTGGGATCTTATGGAATCAGGGAGTTCATTAATGTATATCAGAAAGAGCGTAGGACCTAAGATAGAGCCTTGAGGGACACCTGAGTTTTTATGGTAGTTCTGGGAGGCATGTCCGTTTAATACGACCTTCATTCTGCGGTTAGAGAGGAATGACTGTATTAGTTCAAACAAATGTCCAGTTATACCATAGCTCCGTCGTTTGCATAGAAGGCCAGCATGCCAAACTCTGTCAAACGCCTTAGATATATCCAATGAATTGGTTCGGGCTTCGCCATTCCTGTCGAGTGCTTGGTATATGTACACAGTGATGGTCGTTAGCATATCAGCAGTAGACCTGGTGAAGCGGAAACCATATTGCTTGTCCGAGAGGAGCCTGTGTGCTGTCAGATGCTGAACCACCTCGGCGTTGATAATGGCTTCGAACACTTTGCCAAAGATCGGAGGAAGGCTGAGAGGGCGGTAGTTTGCGACGTCCGAGGGTTCTCCAGTGTTTTTAAATAGAGGAATTACAGAGGAAGATTTCTAACAGGCAGGAAAGCAAGAAGCAGATAGGCACAGGTTGTAGAGCTTAGAAAGGACAGAGGAGAGTTCAGGGACACATTTCTTTAAGACTATGGTTGGGATTCCGTCCCCACCGCTCGCTTTGTGAGGGTCAAGTTTTGAGATTATCTTAGAGACAAGCGCGGGTGTAATGTGGACATCATTCAGTTGTGCCTCGGTTCTAGATGAGAAGTCGGGTGTAAAAACTCCAAACGAGTCCAAACTCGAATTGTTCGTGAATCTGCGGGCAAAGCATTCAGCCTTGTCAGCTGGGGAGGTGAGGATCTCAAATTTGTTGATTAGTGGGGTTATTGTGGACTTGCTCTTTTACAGAGTCGCCAGTAGTCTTTGGCGCCGAACTTAGAGAATGCTATGCATTGCTTCATTCTGGCAGCAAACAACATCTTAGCTCCGTTAAGTACCTTGTTACACTTATTACGAGCTGAAGTGAAAAGTCGCCTGTTTTGGTCCGACGCGTAGCTACGATAGAATCGGAAGAAATGATTCCGGTTTGCAATGGCAGCCAAGCAAGCGGGCGAGAACCATGGAGACGAATGAGATTTAAGCTGGAATTTCCTGGTAGGGATGAAGGCATCGATGCCTGCCTTAACCCATGAGGAGACCTAGGATGCACATTCTTCGATGGGAAGACTCAAAACGTTGTTCCATGGGATGTCACAGAGGAAGTCTCGGAACGAATCCCAGTGTGCTCTTTGATAGCAGCAGGATATTCTACTTGTCTGGGTTTCTTGGGTCGGGTGGGAGTGAAATGAAATGTTGACGGACACTACGGTGTGGTCAGAGTTTCCGAGTGGGCAGAGTTGTCTGGTAGTGCAAGAGTCTGGGATGGAAATGAAGCAGAGATCCAGTAGTGAGTCCCTTCTGTTAGGTTTGTCGGAGAAACGCGTGGGGAAGTCCACCACTTGCGTAAGGGATTGATTGAAAAGTTAATGGTGAGGACACCAGCAGGGTCGGTGACAGCGTTTTCCAGCCACTTGGTGTGGTGTGGTGTGGTGTGCGTTAAAGTCACCAAACACAAATATATGGGCAGAGGGATGGGAGGAAATGGCTTTGTGATATTGTCAGATATGCTGTCAAGTAACGAACAGTCAGGGGAGGAAGGAGAGCGGTAGAGAAAGAAGAGATACCTAATCGAGCTGAGAAGTGAGAGGCGGAAGCACATGAAAGAATGATCTGAGTATTCAAGAGATAACACCCTAGCTAGGGGAAGGTGTTCGCTGACATACACACCAGGCCCATGCATATGAACATTGGAGTCCTTCCTGAAGAGAGGAAGGTCGCCCGGAACGTAAAACTCAGAAGAGGGGATAGAAGGATAAAGGTTAAGAACACTTTCTATTTTCCATACATATTTTTACATTTGGAAGCAATCTTCAAAGTCATATCACTTATCACTATTTCAGCTTTTGTAAATGTAGGAATTACTTCATTCTTATAACTATAATTCGTGTCTAAGGTCTTTCGATAAACTCTACTGAAAAGCTTATATTCTGTCTTCAGAAAAGTAATGGTTAATCACTATTTCCAATTTTAATTTAATAAGACTAGTTTTAATTCTGTTAAAATAAATTCGCTCGGTATAAAAATAATCCAATTTTCCCAATTTTATCTTTGAAAAAAAAAACTTATTTTTTCTCATTTTATGTTCCAAACACTAATTTGTCCGTTATTAGAGAATACTTTAAATGATTTATTGATTGAGTAAATACCTTTAATATTTTAAATAAAGTAATTTTTTCATGTTTTTAAATAAATTTTTGATAGTTCAGCGTTCAGATAGCTAAACAATGATTTATAGGAGGCTTCTCTACTAAAGTTTTATTTAAAAGATACAAAATTCTTAGTAAAATGCTACGAACATTATGTAACCACGTTTCATACAAACCTGAGGTTGACACTTCTCCAAGAGTGTTTTCAAATAAAAACTTTGGAAGACTAGAATTCTTTGAAAGACTGTAACACAACTTATATTATTTTATTTTTTTGTTTCGTAGATATTTCACCTGGCATTTTACTATCCATGGTTGTAAAGTTTCTATGCAATATTAGCTAACATTTCCAGTCTCCTCTTTCCGCGAACACTGAAAGTTTAAATTGAGTTTTCATTATAATGTAGACGTTTGATGGTTATTCGTCATAGATGCAACAGAATGTTTAATTAACTAATAATTTAGTTTCGTAAAGTTTTCTTTATTGACAAACATATATGGTTATCAAACCATAGATAAACTATAATCTGAAATTATTTGCAGGTATATTTTCATAATTTTAAAAGGATTTAATTTCTAAATCATTTCGAAATATATTTTCTTAATTTTCTTTACTTATAATACATATATGTGTGTAGTGATGTACAATAAAATATCCCCAAAACCTGATCTGTAGAGTTTGAGATATAATTTAAATTGTGGCCAGTGACATACATTTTTTAAACATTTTGTCCATTTTCTTTACATTTTTCCCTTTAAAGATGTAGCGAACGTACTCATGCCCAGGTATACTAATTAATAACAGTTCAGTGTTAATGATTTTCTAATGATTTCAAAACCTCAATTCATTTCATGGTCTGAAACAAATTAAGTTTCATATGTTCTATATCCACGTCTTATTTCTTTAATCATCAAAAGTAATCAAGCGCTTTCTCACACCGTACCGCTACCAACGCTTTTTACTTGCGAAAGAAGAGCAAACATTTTCAGCGTAGACATTTAATTAGGTACTCTGTATCTTTCTATTTCACTTAAGGTAAATATACTTGGAAGAAATATTAATTCATCAATCTATAAGTTAAATTACAAGACAGACTCATTCTTCACCCTAAATGTGGAAAAGATAATTTTATCAGAATTTCTGGGATGAAGGATTATCATTTTGTACACGGTTGCTATTTGGATTATTAACCTTATCATGGTCGTTGTATCATTCCTTATTTGGCTAAGTAATATCCAGTTCTGTTCGGATATTCGCATATTCGGATTATTATACTCACATTTGTGGTAGTTGTCATGTTATTTTCTAAAGTAATATCCAGGTCTTTTCGGATATGTGGATTATTTACATTTTAATTTTTTTGTTGTTATCATCTTTTATTTTGCGAAATAATGTCCAGGTCATTTGAACTATTATTTTCATTTTGTTCTTTATTTTGCTAAATAATGTCCAGGTTTCTCCAGAGATGCGGTCTATTATTCTGATATTTGTTGTTCTTATTATCTGTTTTGGCTAAATGATGTCCAAGTCTGTTCGGATATTTGGACTGTAATTCTCATCTATGTTATTGTTATCACCTCTTATATAAGTATGTAATGTTTAGGTCGGTGTAGAATCCTTTGTCTAACAAGACATTGTCCTACACTTCAGAATTGTTTGCTACTATCTAAAATATTGGTGGATGCAGAATTATGTCCATATAAGTATGCAGGTACATTGTGGTTGTTATTATCAGTGATCAGACTACTACCAAATGTTGGAAAATTATTAGAAGTCATCATGAACGCTGAGGTGGTTCAACATCTCACAGCCCACTGTCTCTTCTCTGACAAACACTATGATTTCCGCTTCACCTGGTCTACTGCTGATAAGCGCAAGGCTATTACTGAATGTTTACACCAGGCTCTTGAAATGAACGGCGAAGCTCGAACTATTGCCCTAGATATCTCCAAAGCGTTTCATAGAATTTGCCATGCTGGTCTTCTACGCAAGCTGCGGGATATATTATAACTGGACATTTGTTTGACCTAATCCAGTCATTCATTTCGAATCATACAATGAATGTAGTATTGAAAGGACATGCCTTCTAATAATATCATACGAACACGGGTGTCATTCAAGACACTGTTCTAGGTCTATGGTTTTACTGATCTTCATTAACGATCTCCCCGATGAAATAAGATCACAAGTAGGCATATACGCTAACGCTACTGCGGTTTTACTCTCACCTCGATCAAAAATCTGCCAAGACCGACGAAGCAAACCTCGCTGCTGAGCTCAAAAGTAAACTCTAATCTGTGGTGGACTGGGGTAAAACATGGTTCATGAATTTTAAAGCTTCTAAAACGAAGCTTCTGTCTATTAACTATCACAGCGCATCCCCAGGTTAACTCTCACGACAGACCTCAAGTGGAATAAATATATCGAATCCATAGCTAAATCCGCCTCTAAGAAAGTCGGTTCTTTGAGTAGCGCCGGGAAGTTTTTCCCATCTGAAAAAATCCTTCACACATACAGATCTACTATCTGATCGGGCATTGAATACTGCTGTCATATCTGGTCGTGTGCCCCTGCTATCTACCTAGGGATCCTGGACAAAACCAACGGAGAATTTTTAGTGTGATCGATTCAGACTTGGCAGTTCAGACACAGTCACTTTCTTACCGTCGAATTGAGGCTTCCCTCTGTCTCTTCTTCAAATATTTTTACGGCTTCTGCTCCGATGTACTTAGCTCACTGTTGCACCCTATGTATGAATTTACTCGAGCCACAAGATTAGCAACTAGGTCCCACTCTTTTACTATGAAACCAATAAAATATAAAATCAAATTCTACTCCAGCAGCTTAATTTCTCCCACTTCTCGCAATTTGGAATTATCTTCCGTTTAAATGCTTCCCCGGCAGCTAAAATCTCCAAGAATCTAATTGCAAGGTCAATAGTCATCTTTTATCTCACTTAATTGCATCCACTCTCTCATGCTTCTTTGTCCGTTTACACCACTGTCATCAATATTCCCATCCTTCTTTTAACCACTTCCTGACACCCACTATAACCCGTCACTCTTTCTCGTAACTTCCTCCAATGTAACACCTTGCGCACCAGTGGCAGTAACTACCTTGCACGGAGTGATATGATTAAAAAAATAAAAATTTTGCTAAATATTATCCAGGTCCGTTTTGATATTCGGCCTATTATTATCATCTTTGTTGCTGTTTTTACCATTATTTAGCTATTCAGAGTATTTTTCACATCTTTGTTATCATCCATTATTTTGCTAAGTAAATTTCCGGCCTGTTTGGATATTCGAAATGTTACTTTTTCCTTTGCTGTTGCTATGATCTGTTTTTTTTTTTTTTTTTTTTTATTTTGCTGTATAGTATCCAGATCTGTTTGAATATTCGGAATGTTTTTTTATCATCTTTGTTGTTTGTATCATCCGTTATTTTTCTAATTAATGTATAGATCGATGGAGAATCTTTTTTCCCCAGAAGAAATTGTCCTACACATTCGCCAACATTTTTGAATTTCTTGGAAGTATCAGTTGACTTGGTGAATATAGAATTCCGTCCGTATCAGTATGCAGGAGTTCTGATAAACTTGCCAAATTTTGATTGAGTTAAAAAAAACAAAATTGTCCGAATATAAATAGTTTAATTATAAGATACCGCTTAATTCTAAAGCAGACAGAAGAGGACTAGTCATTGTCATTTTGTACATATCTAAGCTGTGCACTACTGCTATTGCTGCTTTACGTGTGATGCACCTACGACGATGATTGGCTAAAAAACTAAGTTTTATTTAATTATTACTGGATGTCAAACATTCTTAGGTTTCTATTCGTTCCGAACTAATAACTGAATATCTAGCTTGTCAAAGTGATCGCTGAAATGTCTTTATTTTTCTATTATAAAACAAAGCACAAAGTTAACTTGCTTTCATTTAAGATTCAACATGTAGGAGGCCGTGTTTTCATTTGCAGTTAAAATGAACACAGAGTTTCAGTAAAAACGCCGTTTTGTTTCTTCCGTTACATTTAAAATGTAAGCAAACTTTCAGCAATGAAGTTAGTTTCTCTTTTTTTATTCGTTCCATACGAAACGTAGGCATCCCTTCAGGTCTTTTATTTGTTTCTTTTTGTTTCGCATATCTTACAGGCTACAGACATCTTATTAACATTTCCTTTCATCTCATAGCTCACAAACAGGGCAACCATCTTTAAAACATAGAGCGTATACTCCATCACATTTATTTTGTTTGTTTATATATTCTTCACGTATTCGAAATCTTCTATCCCACCTGCCTCCTTCAATGTACATTTCATCTAAAAATTTCAGACATTCTACTTTAGGCTTTTTAAACATACTTCTTAGTTCAGGAATGTCACTGCAAACAACCTTCATCCGTTTCTACTTCACCTGCGTCATTCAGCGAAGTACGCTTCATTATATTAATCTTTTCATCCCCCGCATAATTAATCTATTAATCGGGTTTGACACCAAAATTACTGGAATCAAAACCAGTACAGATACTTGGAATATAATACCCATGAGGAAATAAAAATGTGGTCATTAATGACAATGTCAATTCTCCGGATCGATCAGTCATACATTGTTTTTATTTTCTCTAGCTGATTGTGCGTTGTGGTGCAGTGAATATCTGCTCGGAAGGAGAAGTCGGAGACCCGAGTTCGAATTCCAGTTGAATTCATTGCATTCACATACTCTCAAATACACTTAGAGAAAAGTATGAAACCGTCATTTCTTGTTCCAAATTGGGTTCTGCAGCCTTGGTTGGAAACCAGTCAACCGCAAAAAGTACTGACAACCTACTGAGTGAAAATCCTCTGCCTGTGTCATATACCTTCGAGACAGGATCGCATAATCGTGTATTACGTATGACACTTAAGTGACTGAGTGACCTGATTTTACTTAACTGTCTCTCACCAGAGAATGCAAATCACATATTTTACGCACATTCACACTATGGTGGCTTTGTGGTTAGAACATTTGCTTTCTCTTCATGAAACACAGGTTCAAATTTTACCATGCTCTATTTGTTAGAAGGTAAACTCTTGACGTTATCGGTATAGAGTAGTCAATCCCAACTTGCGGCAGCACTGGATATTGCCTTAAATGACTTTCCAAGTGTTAAATGTAGCTTTTTGAGTGTAATTGCGTAGACGACTCACTTTGAAGTGAAATCGATGGTTGTGCAAGCACAAAGTCACAACACATCGTGAAAAAGGTTTTGCCCGTCACGGCTTTTTCAGACTGTTGTTCACCCTTGATAGCGTGCTCTCAGGCAGAAACTCTAATCAAGGTCCTCTGGGTAGGGTTGTATTATAATCCACAGTTGGGTTCTGTTGGCGTTGAAGCAACACGTGTGCCTGAACATGCGTCTACAATATGTGTTAGCTAGCCCGCATTGGTAGACGGATATCGTCTAACACGAGCGTCTAATTATTATTTTTATAACATGGATTTTGATAATTGTTAGGGAGTCATCCATTTTCCCACACTCTATGGACGCTTCCATGGCATACAAAAATTATTTTCCTACACAGAACGGGTTGTTGATGTTGTTGTTAGAGTTGGTGATTATCAGAGTAGTTGTACCGCCGCTCGTTCGTCAGCAAAATATAGAATATTACTCGGACATACGTCTTGTATATATTTGACCCCTACTAACAAGTATTCCTGAATCTACTAACCGTGTACAGGTTGTGTATCTTTTATTCAATATACTCACATTTTTCCTCTCATATCTGTTTTTGTTATTATTATATTGTATGGTTTTCTAAATAAGAATCCACAAAAAATTGGCGACGAGGATTTGAAGAAGTTCACGCGGAGGAAAAATACATTCGTGCCAACACGCAACCTCTCCTGCCTCCCATAAACATGGACAAAGCGATTCGCCCTGAGAGCAACACACTACGCCTCCTCGGCCTTACCCTCTCCTCACACCTCAAATGGAACCACAATTTTGATTCGATAGCTAAGTCAACTGCTAAGAAGTTTGGGTCACTATGCCGATCCAGGATGTTTTTTTTCCGCCTGAATCCATCCTGCATATATACAAGTCAACCATCCGTCCGTGCATGGAGTACTGTTGCCATTTATGGTCAGGCGCCCCTGGCGTTCTCCTCAGTGTTCTCGACAGGATCCAAAGGAAAATCTGTAATGTGATAGGTACTGATCTGGCGGCTCGACTGCAGCCACTTCTCCACCGTCGAAATGTGGCCTCCCTTTGTCTGTTCTATAAATACTTTCATGGCTTCTGCTCCAACGAACTTAAGTCACTGGTGGCTCTTCAACAGGTGTTTACTCGTGCAACCAGATTGGCAACTGGGTCCCACGCATTCACAGTTAGGTTAGCCAAATGCAGACGATAATTCTACTCCTGCAGCTTCTTCTCTCGCACTTTCCGCCTGTGGAACTCGCTCCCATATTCTTGCTATCCTGACGGCTAAAACCTCCAGAAATTTAAATGCAATGTCAATACTCATCTATTAACCACTGGACTCTAGCTCTCTCCCCACCCCCGTATATCCTTCCCTTTCTCTCCACCTATGTATCTGTCATCGCACCTGCATTCTCAGCTTTCTATTGCTCCTTTCTAACTAGTTTGTACTCCTCACTCTTTTTTAAGTAATCTTTTTACAGTTATGTTGCCCCCAGTTCATCAGTGGCATTTCTGCCTTGCTCGGGGTGAAATGATTAAAAAAGAAAAACAATTTGGCGTCGCGGACCTCGAAAATCATATAAGACGAGTCTACAACATCAAACTGGCGAAACAGATTCGCGCACAAATCGCACAACAAAATTGTGACGAATTTTTCTCCCCACTGAATCACTTTAACAAAAAATGGAAGATATTCAAAACGGAACACTCGATATCATAAAGACAACCGGAGAAAGACAATATCAATTAGTAATAAATCAGATGGAAATGCAAAAGGCTAACAAAATAAGACAAATGTAAATGCAAATGGCTAACAAGGAAAGACACACAGAAATTCGCTGAGACAAATAGAGATGCAAAGGCTAATTGAAGAAAAACGGGGAAAGACAAACACAACTGCAAGAAGTGTTATTAAAATTAGCAAGCACAGACCTGGATAGAAACACGGAGGAGACATCTTTACAAAATGAGGTGTGGAACGCGATTGACATTTTTAAATACTTACCTGAGGAAGATAAAAATTTCGGAGAATATTACAGGCGATACGAGGACATGTTTAATATCGACTGTCAGAATTGGAGTGAGAAGAGAAAATTAAGACTTCTACTCAGGAAATTAGGCACAGACGAACAAAATAAGTTCGTAGACTATATTCACCCTAAAATAAGACGAATGACTAACGTTCGATGAGGCGGTGAAAGGCCTCATAGAGCTATTTATCCCCAAAATCTCGTTATTACATAAGATGTGGAAATACAATAATCTCAAAAAAGACAGAAACGATGAAACTTCTACATTCGTAGCAATCGTCCATAAAACTTACCCCAGACAATTTGAAGTGACTCATATTTGTCCAAGGACTAGTTGATGCTAAAGACGGCGAAATGAGGAAACGCATGCTGAACAAACCTCAAAACGAGCCAGGTCTCACATTACAAAAATTGTCAGAAGATTGCTAGAAATGCCTCTACATAAATAAAGATAGCAAATACGTTAAAAAGTCAGGAGTAGCGTATATTCGAAAGTTAAAAAGAAATTTATGTTTTGTACCCTCCCCACAGACAAAACAAAATTATAATGCCAAAGAGAACAAATGCAGCACTAAGGTTGAATAGAATCCAGTAAAAAACAAGCCTCTCTATTCCGCATGTTACAGATGTGGTGAATAGCATTGTTTAACGATGGCATGTGGTAAGATGGGCCACAAAGCCACGGTATGCAGAAATAAAAATCAAGCTAGTAGGGTAAGGTCTACTAGAGTGGAGGATGAAAATAAGGAAAATATCAAAAAATACGTTGAATTGTAAATTCTAAATAAAAAATTTGCAACTGGATTCGGGATCTATTTTGACGATTATAAACTTAGAAACATGGCGGAAGTCAAATGGGGCGACCATGCTATACACTAAAAAAATTGCTAAATCTGTAACGAGGAAAAAGATAAATTTCGAAGGCGAAATTATAGTGAACCTAAAATTCCAGGGAGAAATAAAAAAAAATTAAATCTCTATATGATGAGAAATTTAGACCACCTGGTAGAAACGGACTGGATGTAGAAATTCAATGTATGAGATTTACCTATCAGTTCGTTTTGTAAAAGAATTGACTGTGAGTTTTCGGAAACCACAAAATTGAAGTAGGAATTGCACAAAGAATTCCCAGAAGTATTTTCAAATGTGTTAGGACGTTGAAACACATTTGAAACAAAAATCGAGCTTAAACAGTATGCTCAATCTGTATTTAGAAAATTAAAAAAGAGAAACAATTGACAAAATAGACAAAGAATTGCCACAATTGACAAAATAGACAAAGAATTGCAGAGGCTAGTGCAAACTGTAATTATATCGAAAATTGACCTCAGTGATTGGGCGGCACCGGTTGTTTATGTTAAGAAAAAATCAGGAGAAAATCTGCGTGTGAGCAGATTTTTCCATGGGACTGAATAATGCAATTAAAGAACATCACTATCCGTTGCCAAGCCCGGAAGAAATATTCACTAAACTTATTGGTAGAAAAATTTTCTCAAAGTTTAACATAAGTGAAGCATACTTGCAGATTCCAATTACGGTAGAAAGTTCTAAATTACTGTGCATAAATACGCACAAAGGTCTAAACAAATCTAATAGGCTACCATTCGGGATAAAAGTAGCGCCTGCGATTTTTCAGCAGACGATGGATATTATGCTGATGAGGCGAAATTTCGCCACAGCTTATCTAGACGATATTTTAGTCAAAAGCGATAATTTAAAAGACCATGCGACACACACCAAGGAAAATTTTAAAAGACTTTGGGTTAAAAGTTAAAGAAAATAAATATGATGTCTTTTTGAAAGAAATAAGATATCTAGGCCACGTCATATATGAGAATGGCTGGAAGAATAGGGCGTATTGAGAGCCAGGAATTATTATTAACAGAATTGGAATCGTAATGTATACTTTCAAAGGGGAAAAATTCACGCATAAACGACACGTGAATTAAATCCAAACATGAAGAGGTTTAGAACCAAGCTCATCAACTTTAGAATATGAAGATTCTATGGAGGAAATCATCGATGATTTCGACATCCAGAAACCAAAAGCTAACACGGAAATCAGAAGAACCAATAGGAAGTGGAAATTCACAAAACTTTTGATTATAGATCTAAAATGAAAGAAATATTAACCCTTCCTAAAAAGAAGCTTCGGGGGAGGTTGTTGGGTTTTTTTTGTTTTTTTTTGTTAGAATTGGTGATTGTCAGAGCAATTGAACCGTCGCTTGTTGGTCATCAAGCATATAAACTTTTACCCGGACTTACTTCTTGTATATATTTGTCCCCTACTAACAAGCATTCATGAATCTACTGTGTACAGGTTGTATATCTTTTATTCCATATACTTACAGTTTTTTTCTCATATCTGTTTTTTGTTATTATTATATTGTGTTTTTCTAAACAAGAATCCACATCAATAGTCATACGAACCAACATGTACGAAGGAACCAACAGGGATTAATTCTCCTATACTTGATAACAGATGTGTGACTAAGCTTTATTCAAAGAGTCACATTTTGACAAAGAATAATATGTTTATTTTTCCCCTAAACATTTGATTCGTCTATTTAATTCTCCAAATGTATTGTCCTCCTTAGTAAGAAAATTTACTCATAGTTCAAGGAAAGCTCTTATTTCACTAAAGTACGTTTTCATTTTTTCCTTTAATCTTTCTAATTTTGATCCACAATCTTTTTTCAATAATGAAAAATATAAGCGTTATATTTTGACTATCATTCAAACAATGAAACACCCATATTCCTGTGTTTCCTAAAGCTCAATTAATAAGTATAGACTCGTTATATTTAAAAACTATATTCTGTGATTTCGACTTTGATTCTAATAAATACTTCACACTTTCAAGTTATGTTGATTTAAGGTGAATGTATTTCCTTAAATAAAACAATATTTCAATTTTTATCTAGCAATGATATTGATGTTTGCAATAGCAGTTGAAGATACGGTGACATACCATAATGAATTATATATGTCCCACACTTTTTCTGCATTGCCTGCAGTAAATCTTAGACGAATCTTTATTATGATATATATGAAAACTGTCTGGGTGCTCTATGCTTGGTGACGATTAGCCCAATCCGTTAATGTAGGATTACACGTTATAAATCATTTGTTTACTTTTTTGTCGTTCTGTACTCTTTCCCTATTACCGTGGAAAATATCTGTTTCTTAATCTACTAATCTACAAATATCACAAATATCACATCCAGTATGTTTTTATTCATAATGGGATTTTCCTGTCTTTCAGTATTCTCGTTAACTTTTGAAATGCGTCCTTCGCCAATGAAATACATCTTTAGAACCACTTAATTTGACTAAGGATGTGCTTTGCATTCTTACGCGCAAATATCCTTGGAAAACATATTAATACATCCTTTATTTCCATCTATGTGTTAAATAACAAAACGTAATTGGTGCTTTAGCCTTGATTGTTAACCAGCATACTGCAAAAATCAATGGCAACCAACGGAAGAAAAATTCTGCCAAGTTTATTGAAACGTCATTGCACAAGCGTGTATCATGTATTAACTGACTAATTGACGGACCTTTGACTAAAACAATTTAATATTTTAGCTATATATCTCTGTGTGTTTCTTTTTTATAACAGCAATCCTATATAGTTAATATTAGCAATGACTCGATTTCAATTAATTTGTCCCATAGGAGGCGTTGATCTCTATCTCCTTCCAGTTGTTCAGCTACGACTGACATTTCCATCTCCCCTTGCAATGTTCTACAGCTATACCTTGAAAAAGACATCGGGCAGTACAACGCAATAATCGTCGTAAACGTGACAATATATATACGGACAATAGTCTGAACAATATAAATAGTGTAAATATTAACTCATCTCAGAAATATAGACAAAATTCACTCTACTGTGCAAATGCTGATACCTTATCAAAATCTGACCGTTCAATTTTTTATTTGAATATTTTTCTTGTCCTTGTGTACATTTTACGTCCAAACATCTAACCAATCGCCAGGTTCCTATTACAAAACAGACGAGTGATAGAATCTGAGCCGATTCGTTACGCCTAGTTTCCTTTATGATACACCTTTGCCGCCAAAAGTTCGTTCAGTACATGGTGATGTTGAATTCAAAACAAATGTTGTCGACTACCATATTCATCAACAATTAGTGACTGATTCGCACAGATCTCCAGGACATGAAAGCTGCAATGATTGCATTAGATGTTGAGTAATTAAATAATTACGTTTACGCACACAAGATGACAGGATTTTTCGAAGAAGTGAAATTTTAATCTGATTTTGCACACGTTCAATTTTTCATATTCAGTGAATTAAGGTCATGTTTATTTACCAGGAGTTCACGGCTTTGATTTGGATTTGTCTGTGCAATGCTCTGTCTGGACTTTTACTTCAACAAGACAGAAGAACACAAAACCTCTTCCGTTTTTTTTTTCAAATCTTTTTGTTGTGGAATTTGAAGTAAGAATCACACTATTATGTTTTAATGTTTAATATAAAATCACCAAGGATATTCTTTTATTAAATATTTCGTAAAAGTGCTCGTTTTTAAATAACATATAAGACGTATGAACGAGGGTCATTCAATAGATAAGGTGAACTTTTCGTATAAAGGCTTCTAAAACAGATAGAAGCTTACTTTTTTTTAGTTTGCAACGTAGTCTCCCAGCAGTGTCACACACTTTTCACATCTATGCACAAGCTTCCGTTTTTCCTCAGCGTGAAAATCTTTATAGCACACAACACTTTTGAATGCATCGTCACTTTCAAACTAAACATCGTGCCACTTGTCACGACTTCAGGACACCAAACAGCTGAAAGTATGAAGGTGACATGGTCTGGACTGTAAGGGGATGAGGGAGCAGTTCCAGCCCAGCTCGTGGATTGTCTGCACCATCTGGGCTGTTGTATGAGGCCTTGTGTTGTCTTGATGAGTAGGCAAGGTCATCGTCCTCAACACTATTTCGTACTTCTTTAAACAATTTATCCCATTTGTAGCCCACTTGTAGACGTTGTTTGGCTGAAAAATGTGGCACCATACACAGAAAACATTCTCCTTTGAGTTTCATCTGGTTTGCTCCCCTCAACAACCAAAAAGGGGATAACTGACTTATGTTCAATCCTGGAGCGTGCTTCTTGGTCGCCCATCTCGCAAAGCTTTTCTCAATCTGCCAGAAAAAAATAAATCCCTTTGAAAAAGTAGTAAAATGGAAAAAAATTTAAACAATGTAAGATTCTACCTGTATTAGAAGTCTTTATTCGGAAAATTTACCTTATTTAATGAGTGACTCTCGTATTTAAGACATTCGAAAAATTGTCGAAAAGTATTATATTTATTTATTGTTATTTATTAAATACCTGCTTTATCTATGGATATTTCCATTGATTTTATCCAATTAACATTTGTTCATAGAATATATTTAAATCATAATAATATTAAAAGCTAAAAATGTTCTAGCTCTTATTATTTATTAGAAAACTAAATATAGAGCTGATTTGAAATACCGTATTTCGTCAAACGAATACAACAATTTTTGCCAAATTATACTCAGCTATGAAATGCCCTAGCCGTGAAAATCAGGTGTACTGAGTGCAAAGTTGTCTGTAAACTTTTGCTGCAAGATTCGTTCAATTTAGAAGTATATACTATCTCTTCATGGTAATAAAAGAGATAGTAATGTGTTAGCGCAACATGTGTGGGATAAGGTAGAGGCACTATGTTTCTCAGCCAAGTCACAGTATGTTATACCTGACCACCGGTGCCTAATGAAAACACCTGATAACACCTTCATAATTGCGATTATTCAAAGCTGCTTCATAAACTGATGCACACGTTTCAAATGCTCTCTGTACTGGTCCACAATGTAGGAAGTAGATCCAAATGCATCAGTTGTAGAATACTGCACCAGATAGTGCGTTGATATAGAGGTGAGAGCCAATATCTCTCACGATTTGAAATGTCATATAGAACCAATTATATTTTACTGGTGAATTCAGGATCAAAATATGGGTACATTGCGTTCCCGAGATATAGAAAAGTCGTTGCTTATTTGGCTTTCGACAATGTGTTGGCTTCCTACTTAATGCTGCTAATTAAGCTTGATTGTTTTATGAGAAAATTTAAAGTATAAAAAATTTGAAGTAAAGTAAAATATGAAATCCTCAATTTACTATATTTTGCTGTTTTCTTCTCCATAGACGTCTGCAGAGGCTCATCCTACAAGACCTGTGACTGGCAACATCAGGGTACATTAAAAGGTAAGCTCTCGATTGAATTTCTGGAACCAATGTTAGGCAGTACGTACACTGACGTCATTATCCCCAAAAACTTCATATATTTGTCGACTTATAGCGTGTGGGGACAAGACCATATTAAAACATAAGGCAGACTATAACGAAAGAAACTCCTCGAACCCTTGATGTCTAATCGCTGCTACACGATCTATGACTTATGTGTATGGAAAACGCACCTAAATTGCACAACAGCAATCAAAGCTACTCTACTTGTTTACTTTGCTGTCAGTTAAAGCCCTGATTTTCGTATCAGTGATCACTTCTTACACAGTGTATAAAAACGGCAGGACAATTTCTGGTTATGTTATATTACCGTTTAGTTCTGTTGTCTATAAATATATATTTATTTTATTCTCTACTTAATAATTTCCAGATTTCAAATAAAAAAAATATTTGCAGTCGAAAATGAAGTTCAGAGCAGGAGTTATTTTTATGTGTAATTTAGATTGAACGTGATACAAATAAAGCAGCATTCAGTGGTAATTGATCCGAGTAACTTTGACTAATCCTCTGTTCAAATATCTACTCTACTATTCGTAAAATGACCAGATATGAACGTAATACTCACAAAATTACACTTGTAGTATTCTTGTGTGGAATATGTATGGCAACTAGAGTTCAGTATTTTCTAGAGAATAAAATAGAACGAGGACAGGAATATACACATTCCACATGAGCAGGAATTTGATATTTAAAGCAATTAGACGTTATAGGCAAGGGACAGCATTATGTCGACAAATCAGCATTGGTGAAGGTTTATGATATATCTCATCATATAATTAGTAATAATGGTTACCATCATTACAAATAACATGGTGAGGCATTGTTATTTCAATATCGATAGAAAATCTACAATTTTGTAGTATATTGTAGTTTGTAGTTTGTAAATGTTCTAAAGAATGTATATATATATATATATATATATATATATATATATATATATATATATATATATAATGATCGTCATAAATATATCGTAGGTCGTTAGTAATGGTAATATGTGTCACGGGTGAATGTTGCACAAACTGGCCAGCGCTAAGGAATCACTGGAAGTGTCCTATCAGTTATCATTTCAAGTAGGTCTATGAAGTTCTTCGTTAATGACTTTTATCCTGAGGCATATAAGATTAAAATAACATTGCTGAAGCCTCTTTTCACTGTCTTCCCATCTTTCTACTTTATATCGTCTATATTCCAAAGTCACTCTAGGAATGCTAAACCAAAGAGTGGGAACGTATTTCTTTGAAGATCTCACTCTATCTGCCTCATAGAACCAATGCTCCCACTACTTTCTTCTAGTATAATAAAAAAGTGAAAGAAACTATCTTTTTTTATGCATTCTATTAGGTTCAGCTGTGTTGAACCCAGAGGCCACAATGAACACAACAAAACTTGTTTATTACTTTTTATATAAAATAAGTAAAAATTAATATGGCATGAGAGTTTTCTGTGTTGATTTAGAATGAAAAAGTCATTCAAGATTATACACTAGCGCAATGAAAAAAACTTCCTAGATTTTTTCACACGTTTCATAATCACGTATAAGTCGTCTCTTGGTGTTTTTTCACTCTTGCCCTTGACATTTTGAACTGATGGATCCAGTTTGTCCCTTCGTTCTGATGTCAAGACTGCCAGTTGAAATCTGACAAAACTATATCAGGACTCTATCTGTAATGCTTTCAAATATGTGTACAGAGTTACAATTTTCTTAATTTTCCTTAGAGTAAAGTTAATCGCATACAATGCTCGTAGGACGACAAATCGACAGTCGAAGCAATACTGTCTAGATGTATAAAAATCAGACGCAATCCCTGATGACGCAACATTTTTCAAGGCTAAAATACTTTATCAAGCACCCCAAAAAGAGATTCATATTATTACACACGACTGAAATAACGTAATCTGAGTGAACGCAGAAATCAATTACACACTGTAACTGCAGTGTATCTAAATATGAACGTCTGTTTAAAGAAAGTTAATTAAAGCAGTTGTTTCAGTTAATTTACGCCAGGACTTAATATTGGAGGTAGATGTATCAACCGAGAATACTTGCTGGCTGATCTGATAAAGCTGGTAAATTCTGCTTGATTTTCTCTAAAGACTTTGGAACAAGGAATGCCATATTCATGATTAGGATGCTCTCTGAAAGGGCAATGCAAATGACGACAGACTGATACCTGTGATTATTGATTATGCGAAGGCGTTTGATAAAATACACCGCAAGGAATTGATGGAAATGCTCAGCAGCTTTGGCATATTTGCGAAAGACTTAAGAGTAATCAAGAATCTTTACTGGCAGCAAACTGCTTGTATAAGGACAAGTAACAAATTTGGAAAATATACAAAGTTAGAAAGATTCGTATGACAAGGATGTGTCTTTTCACTGGATGTGTTTAACTTGTACAGCGAGAATAATTTGAGAACCCTAGATGTTATGCCTACATTCGTTATTAGAGGCTAGAATTTAAACAATCTAAAGTACGCAGATCATAGAATGCTGATAGAAGACAGAGAAAATAGACTACAAAACCTCCTACAAAAGTAGCTGAAGAGAGTGGCAAGAAACGACTACAAATACATTGCATGAAAATCGAATTCATGGTCATCGGTAAAAAAAGGAGCCCAATATGCCAAATACAGGTCGGGAATACTAAAATCAAGTAGGTAGAAAAAAATTAAATACATGTGAATTGTTATAATAGAGGAAGGAAATTGCGACACAGAGAACTGAAGACGAATTGGCATGGCAAAGGATGCATTCCAGGAGTTCACTAAAGTATTAAGAAACATGAAAACTCCGCTAGAAACAAGGAAGAGAGTACTGAATTGCTATGTGATGTCGGTTCGTTAATATGGCTGTGAATGTTGAACAATGTCATCGAAAATGAAGGAAAACTTGAAGCAACTGAAGGATGCTGCGGGCATTATGGACTGAGCGTGTGAGCAATGATGACGTTTTGGAAATTAAGGAAACAAAAGGAAATTAATACTGAACATCAGGAAAAGACAGCTGAAGTTCCTGTGACATGCAATGAGGGATAATGGCTTGAAGAACCTAATACTAACAGGCCAGATAGAGGAAACTGAGACAGGGGAAAGCAGCGGATAAATTATTTGAAGGACTTTATCAATTGGATGATGGAAGGAGGTTTGCATGGTGTAACAGGAGAAGACGTGCTAAGAGCCATCAAAGATAGGGAGACGTGGAAAGCCATGATCGCCAACGTCCTGAAATGACAGGGCACATAAAAGAAGAAGAAGATATTATCAAAATCCAGAGCGTTACATATATAGCATTTTTTAGTTTAATGTTTAAAATAAACAACGCAAAATATTGTAATGGACTTACAAATTACTTAAACATTTCTAAATAGAAATTGATTTATGTAGTGTACATGGTTTAAGCTAACTTTATATATACATACATTTATAGAGAATTTATATGAAGCATTTTCACTAATTATCAGATAATATATTGATATTATACATGCTAAATACTAGGTGAAGCCATACAACGTATTTGATAGCGTTTAACTTTTTGAATTCTAGAATACGGATTATGAATTATATTCAGACATTATTCTAGGAAACTCCTAAATTTTGATTTAAAAATATCTTAACATTTTTATCGATATGACATGTAGATTCTACTGTAGAGTAGTTTACGTTCGTGAATGGACTTTTGTCGATCATAACTCTAACGTCCTCGATACTTAATTAAATTTATGTTAAAGAAATTTGAATACATCTCAAACATATCTTGTTATCAACAATTAATATAATATTTATTTAGCGAGAGAATTTTACATATGTTTTGTTGATTTGAAAGTCTGCAAAAGTTTCTTTTTCGGGTGTGTGTGTTTTTAGAATTTATTTTTATAATCGGTTCAATGATGTAAAATGATTTTGATAAGAGAAAATACGACTGTGTATCTCTAAGTGTTTGTGTGAGAGTGACATTAGCCTCTTATTTCCTAGCTGGAAAAAACGGCAGAAATGATGCCTTTAATATTTTTGATTTTGCTGAAAATTAAATGATTACATGTTAAAAAGACAATTACATGCATGCATAGAAAAAGATAAAATGAGAATAAACAAATGCGTGTCTCCTCTACGACGTAGAGGATTTCCTTGGCTGGAAAACAAACTTTACGGTATTTATATGGTTCCGACGCTCAGTAGTGTTTCCGTACATAGATTTTTCTCTAAATTTTGATTGGTAAAATGAAATGTATTCATTTTGCTTACGAAGACGTCTGCTGGAGTATTTTAACGGTAAATTTTCTAAGCCAAATGCTACATAAAAGTGTATAGGGGCCTCGGCTCTGTTTGACAAATTGGTCTTGTGCCAAACACAACCGAAATTTCTACAATTCAAATTATCAGATGGTTGAATGAATTGTTGGAAAGATGAAAGTTTTTAGTTTGTGAAATAAGTGTAATTTTATTAATAGAACTAAAAAACAATTTTGTAAGAATTATAATATAATGTTCATAGAGAAAATGCATGTAGTTAATTGTTCAAAGAGAAATGTAAGTATTTAAGTGTCCCACAAAAATGGGAGTTTCTGGTTGATAGTAGCATAATGCGTTTATGTAAAAATATAAAATGTTTACTTAACTAATAAAGTCTGTGATTTCTTACTTTTTACGGCCGGAGACAAATTGAAAAAGAATGTTAAGCAATAAAGGAAATTATACTGATTCGTCTTTAGATTTACGAGTTAGTTGAAGATGTCCTATTGTTGTTGTTGTCTTCGACGGCGTGGATAGAAAACGAGAAAGAAAATTTGAAAGAAATGGTAAAATGGAAATAGGTCGATGAGACGTAAACTCGGCTTGAAGTTTCTTCCTTACATTGCAACGAGATGGTATCAGATACCGCTCCCATTCTGACTCACTTGACCGGTCACTGAACGTGGGTAAATAGTGGATTTTAGTCATGAGACCGTCGCCAATCGGCATTTTAATTTTCTAATTGTGAGAAAAAAAAACTGGCATCATAGATGAATTTGGTATTTCCTACCAAACACCATCCGGAATTTTACTTTACACACTAATTTGGAAAACTTTCCTTGGTCTGAGTTTTTTCAAAATGATTTTAGTCGTTTGGATCGGATTTTGCGGCTGTTCAGTTTTACTCTTTTCGTTTTCGTTAATTGTTAGATGATATAAGACGTGTATCCGATCAGTACATTTTCATTTTGTTCATGGATATTATATGTATGCTATATAATTTGATCGGAAAAGGTATCGGTGTGTTTGCAGTGATTTTTAATTTATTTTATTTTATATATTTAGATTATACGAATTCGCCACTACTGTTATATCAATTACCAAGATTACAATTATTTCAAATACATGGGAAATATTTATTCAATACAAAATCAGAAAACTCTGTTCATCTAAAAATATGTCTACGTATGATTATCAATTTAAACGATAATTTAGTGGATACCCATATTTTAGTAAAGTCATCGTTTATTTGAAACTTTCTATACATTTCAATTTTTTTGTTCTGCACATTCTAGAAATGTTATTAATGATAAGTTATTCAACCTTCTGCAAGATGCGAACAAATGCTCCACTCGGAAGGTGAGATCATTATTCCAACCCACGTCCTTTCAACTAATTCGGTCCCAAAGAGCTTCTTCAATACGGGTACATATACTTTTTTAAATATTATTTTTCGAATATTCGAGCCAGTCAAAGGAAAGTTTAAAATAGACGGAACTTCTCGAATACAGGTACTTCAAAAATTAATGTCCAATATCCTAAAGAGCTGCTGGATTATTATATAGAAAAATCCATTGTCTATTATTTAAAAACTTTTCCGTCTACACTTATGGTAAGTATTTTCCTCAACATTACATCACGTATAGGATAGAAGTGAATGTTGGAAAATACACTCGCAGAAAAAAATGTACCGAAGAAAGCAGAAATAATGTAATAAGAAATGATTCAGCAAAATCCAATGTGATATATCAGTGAATGTGTCTGAAGCAAAAACAAAATAATATATAGTTATACAAAAAGCCAGAACGAGGCAGATCAAGTCGTTTAAACATAAAATAAGGAACAAGTTTTTGGAAATTTCGATACTCACAGATCATTGATTGCAATAAAAGTCAGAAATTTAACTATATAGCGAAAGTTTGTGGATGGACATCGGTATATTCGGTGATAACTTTGACAAAAAGAAAATTAGCTTTCTAAGAACTACAAGCGATGAGAGAATATAGATAACCATGGACACCCAAATTCTGAATATGTACGAGATGTAGAAATTAATTGAAATAATATGATATAATATAAGAAACAAATATGTGTATCTATAGGTTAAAATTATATTTTTTAATAGATGGAGCAAAAATTAGCCATAAATATTAATATAAGAAAAATATAATATGAGAAGAAAGAAAAAATCAGGATAGAATTTGTGCAAAGCTGATTTTTAGCAAAAGCAATGAACAGATTTCATTCTGTAGATTATTTATATTTTAATTATTTAAAATATAATACTTCTTTATTTGAATTATAGGGAATGGAATATTCCTCTCGTGTCATGATTAAAATATTTATTATTGAAAGGTCAGAAAAACCTTCACTATCTTTTGCCATTGTAAGATTTAGGCATATATGTCCTGTTAGTTTCTGATAATATCTATAAATATAAGTAGAATAGTTTCTTTTGTTCGACCTTCTAGTTAATAATGCAACGAATATTAGCAGTCACAGTTACATCTCAAATTTAATCCAAATAGTTTTAGATAAAATACTAAGACCAATATAATCCGCCGACTGGATTATTTTAACATTTACCACCACTTAAAAATATTATATCAAAATTATATAAAACTTATATGAAAATAATCCGATATATATATATATCGTTATTACAATGGCCAATATTGTAAATGATTTCACAGAACAATTTATAAAACTTTAAAAATAGGTATTTCACATATAACACTAGAAGAATATTCAATAAGCTAAAAAATGTCAAAGCTGCTTCATATTTTGGGCTAAATTTTTATCTTACAAGGAGAACATCAAATATTTTCTCATAGGAAGCCATTCATTTTGAATTAATTTTAAGATGGATCTTTTCATTACGTTCAAATTGCGGACACATTTTCAATCGAGTTAATGCCAACAAGCTGACACGGAGAATCATTATGTTAATATTCTTATCTTTTCCTATATGAAGCCGAAACTATTGATTACAATTCTGTATCATTTTGGAATATATTTGTGCTAAATGTTTTCAGCAATTTATTAAGTTAATACCCTTATTTTTACGATTTGAAAATTAGTAAATCGATTTGCTTTAACATTCAGTTATCCCACACGTTTAAAGATTTGACTGATATAAAATGTTGTTATTTAAGATATCATTAGACACAAATCAAGTCGTAATATCTTTCAGTTAGATACAGTCGTAATAAGCCTTGTGGTTAAATCCATTCATTCGATTACATTGTCGCTGTGGAACTTCACTGAATACTGCATTCTTCTCTTCCTATAATATATCATACAATATAAAGCCTGGTAAATATATTTCGATCTCATAAGACCAAGTTGTATTAGTCGTTTAGTTAGTTGTCTATATATATATATATATATATATATCTTCCTCATCATACTTCAAACGTGTGATTTATTCAAAAACTGTGTTTGTCTTTCACTGCGGGAGCCGCTGCCATGCTGGCGGTTCGTACTGCTGATAACATCAAGTCTGAATCTTACCTTTGATTTTTGGAGATCTACCAACACATTGTGAGTCAGCGTTGACTGCTTTTTTAGTATTCGGATTAAAACATTTTTTCCATCACAGCTGGAATTCCATCAAGTCTTGCCAGGTCGAGGACAGTTCACTATCGAAACATATTCCTTTACACCCGTTGACCATATAACATATGCTGTTTGTATAAAATTTTAGGTCTGCAACGTTCCTTCTGTAAGAATTGTTATAGAAAAACAATGACTAACTCTGAAAGTTGAATAACTTTCCCTCGTCTCAGGCATTATTGCTCTAAATGTAAAACCGATTAGCTGACTCATCGACTAACTCTTCAATCGTTATTAGATAATGTTTATTCAATTACTATCTAGACTATTTCGGGCTACTGTCTTCATGTTTGGTCATGTTAGCGCAAAGTTTTCACCGAAAGATGGCAAAGAGCGGAAGCAGTAGAATTTAAAAATTGAGACGCAACTGTCAAATCATGACGGATATCAGCAGCTACAGTACTACTAATCAGACTTTAGTTTTAAGGCCCCCAGTACCTTACAGTTTACTACTTTCAATAATTAGGCTATTAAAGCGTTGATTCAAGTATTTGGTTATAGAGAAATTATGGTTCAGGATGAAACTCAATAGACAGAGGTGAGTAATAATAACTATAAAAAAATAGATATCATAGATGTACCTATATTATGAACCTAAATTGTCATGGTGATTTGAAACCAAAGAAGACACCCTTCAAAACATTAATAATTATTCCCGAAAGTGATAATTTTTCAAAAATAAAAAACGAATATTTTCTACGTGCAGAAAAAGTTTAATCAAGACACAATTTTCAATGAGCCAATAGTTTGTCTAATATTAACCGTTTCCTCATAAAGAAATATTTGATATTTATTGAATGATTACACAAAGATTTCTTCTGCTTATTATTCTTAGTCAAACACCGCAGTCGTCACCGAAAGGAACAACTTTACGCTCGCAAACACTCAACTTTTATCTCGGCGGGTCATACCCTTATGCAAATAAATACGAGCCTAGCTTTCAGTTTCCCATTTTTGTGTCCGCCGCCATGATTTTTCTCGTCATACGTTCACTCATATATTTGTTACACTACCCCCTGATCCTTGATGATGATAGCATAGGCAATGTCGTATTGGTAATATCCGACGCGTGCTTCGTCGCAAGGGTGGTTCTGTGGTTTCTCCATTTTCTGCTCTTTGTCGGCTAGGCAATGTGATATACCTAGTGTTGTCTGAAGCCTTATCATCCGCTTCGCCAGACAGGATGATAATTATCCAGGACCGCACTTTCATTATATGGCGTGAGACGCCCTCAACAACAACGGATTGCAGGCTGATTTCTTCTGTCACTGTTCCTTCTTGGAATCTGGAAGTGTATTGATAGTTCGGCATTTTGATCCACAGAGGGTCTTACAAATGGTATATGTTTTGTGCGGGGATCGCTGACGTTGATATTGGGTCGATATACTTTATCCTGACCTCATATCTGTAGATCACGCTGGCAGCATCAGTCAACGGTGATGTGTCAACTTTGCACCAATACACCGCTTCTTGAACAGAACACCTCGTCCTGGCTGCAATCCGTTTAACATTGCAGTGGCATCTTTTTGTTGACTGCTGGCACATAGACACCTCTAAATTGCAGGCACACTCCCCAGCTGGCTTCAAAATACTTGAAAACACTGCTGGAGAACGCAGTGTTGTTGTCCGTCAGAAAGACCATAGAATCGAAGTGTCGAATAATATTTCTAGAGTTCGGGTTGGAAAACGTGTTGGACCACAATCGGTGATCGTCCGAAAGCGTTTGTCGTTGTATTGGGTTATATCCATCCCCAGGCTTTGCCAATTATCTTTTACCGCTAATCCCCTTGTTGTCCAATGAACCTGAGCCGGCTCGATTGTCTGACACTCTTTAAATGCCCTGACAGCTAACCTCACATCTGTTCTGGTAATCGCTGTGCAAACCCGCCGGGCAAATTAGGCAGTACGTCGGATGCCTGGGTGTTTACTACCTGTATGTATTTCCATAATCTGAATACTTGTCATCTCATAACTCCTCACGGCACAAACCAGAGTTACGGTCTCACACGCGCATTTCATCCACTAGTGCCACCTTTGCTGTGTCTGGCTCATTGAGTCTGCAAATTTTTGGCTTGATGAGATCAGAGTAACGTCTATGGATAACCCATATTCTTCTACCAGCAACTTTATTGTTTCTAATTGTCGTCGGTGCAACAACTCACTAGTGGCCTTTGCACGCACTTGGGTCTTTCTTTTGAGTGTATCCATTAGCCAGTGATACACGCTCATTTACTCTGTCTTTTAATGCCTTACTTTGCACTCCTATTGCAACGCCAGATGAATGCCTTTAACTAGGGCATCAGCCAAGTTAATGTGCTGGAAGCCGTTCACTGTTCGCAGACAACACGCATCTTTGAACAAAATATCGTCACGTTCCAGGAGTACGGCGGTCGCCAGGTAACATGCACCTACCCATATATTGACTATTTGTCCATTTGGAAACTATAGGTCCTGCGAAGGATCGCTCTGCTTTGCCATAGTTATTGTTGTTTGTATAATTTGTCACAGTTGGACATCTACTGTGATGTCATTCCATCGCCGGTCAAGGCGATGTCCATCGGTTTATACCTCCCGTTGGTGCTCGAAGTCACCCACACACTGGCAGAAGCACAATCAGCTTCCCACATAGAGACTAAACGGCACGACCTGTCACAACTTCTTGGATATCCGGAATCGTACTCTCACGCTTCCACCGCAAAATGACACGCTCTACCCAAACTTCTAATCCAAGAACCGGAGCACCATCTTAAAGTCACTCCGGATCTTTGCTTTCTAGCCCAAACCGAAGAAAATGCTGTCTTTCCCGATCCGCGGACGCCACGTTGATGTTGATGTACACATCGTCTATATATGATGACGTCGCCTGTTGAACAGTCACATCTTTGGATAGAACAGCCCACACGTTCGACTGCATAATGGAGGAGGATACGTTCAGCCCAAATTCCATCTGAGTTAAGCAGTATCTTCAACTTTTAACCATCACAGTTTAGAATAGCCATAGGGAAGTGAAGGTAGGCTTTTCTTGAGTCCAATATCGACACATCGGACCTCTTCATACGCCAGCCTTTCAATTTTTGCGAGGGCACATCGGTATGTACGCTTCCACGTGGTCGTTTAGTTTCCATAACAGATCGCACTTTTTTTGTTAGGCTGAACATTTGCCATTAGAGGGATCAAGCCTCTCGGTGGAACTGATTTATCAACTGATCTGCCGGCAGCTCGCCCGAACACTTCCAGGTCGCCGTTCATGTTTTCTTAATGGTGTCGAATTCCACATTAAAAGTCACATATTTTACTGCGACAAAAGCGCCAACACTAGAAACTTCGTTTAGAAAACTGGCCTCAAAGTTCTCATCTATGTGAACACCGGCAAAAGGCTTATAACGTCAGGTCCAAGCAGGTGATCGAACCCCAATAGATCGCCAGCATTTCGACCACTACAGAAATCCACTTATTCACTTGTAATTTGACACTGGTCACTCTGCTAGTCATGTTCTTTCCATTAACAGTCATTACCTCCGTGATAAGTTCATTCTGTGGACCATAAACCGAACTCTTCACAATAGCCCGTGTGCATCCTGATTCAAATAATTCGTTACGCACCATTCTTTCCTGCACTCGCGCATCACTCGCAGGTTAGTTCCCACATTACTCAGGGCGAGATTGGCGCTCACATCTCGCCCCTGTTTCCGTTTTCCGGACAGTTCGTTGTTAATTAGTCTCTGTTGATAGGTCACGAGGTAAGAAAAGTGTTGTTCTTGCTAAGAGCCACTGGATTTGTTCCGCATGATATTACAAACTATTTATCTAGGAATGAGTTTGTATACAGCTGAGATGTTAAGTACTTTTGAACGAGTATTTTTTTGACATGCGTGACATCCATTTGACGAGGATGTTTGCGGACATGGTTAGAATTTTATGCTAATATTTAAAGTTATTTTACCGTTTAAGTGTAAACCAGAAAGTTAACGACATAAATCTTAGAATATCTTAAAATTCATTTAATGTGAATGGCACATATCTAATTAGAAAATGTGGTAGCGTGTTATGAAAATTTCGAAAGTTTGAGTTAATTTCATTATATTCATTTGCTTCTCACTTGTAGTGTTCTTTAAATTGCATAGAATTGCCATTATAATTATTCCATGAAATGTTATCTACAGTAAATATGGACACAGATTTTAAAACTGTGCAAACATATCTTAGATCATAGAATAGGATTACGAAGAATATTAAAAGTTAATAATGTTGAGAACACCTATGAAGTTATGATCGCCCACCTTCTGAAAGAACATGATATATTTTCTAATTTTACATTTTATAAATTTATTTATATTATATATATGCGAGTGTGTATGTTTGTGTGTGTTCAATTTCAATAAATGAGATATATTTTTTTTGTTTTTCATAAGTACATGTTAATAATTTATACCACGTTCCTCGGGCGTATCCGAGCTAATCCTTTCTGAACCTCGACCAAGCGCGCCCACTGTGTTTCTTTGATCACGGACCGGCCAAATTTGGAATGCCTGTTATCAAAGAGCTAGATCAGTTCAGACTCACCTGGGACTGTATATAGTTCCCATGTTCCCGGTAGTCAGCGAATGGAATATAACAAATGCAACACGTTGACGACACGGATATAGATTTATAAAACATATATTCTTATATCAAAATTCAGGTACACACTATAAACCAATTCAAATCTAACAATTCTTAAGGAAAATAATATCAGTTATCAATTTCAAGTCTTCGGCCCTTTCACCGCTCAGAGGAAGAAACTTACTCTGTCTCTCTTTCTCTCTCTCTCCTCTCCCCCCTCTATCTCACTCTCTCTCTCTCTCTCTCTCTCTCTGTCTCTTATTGATAGCCTGTCCATAGCAAAAGCTTATTTAAGCAAAAGCAGAAAATTCGCACTCCCAAATTTGACCTGGGGCCATGCAATCTTCCAGACAAGACGACAATGTTATGTCTACGGTCTACCTGGACAAATTCAATCAATTCGTATACGTTACCCGACATAAGTAAATGCATTTTTCCCATTCTATTCATTTTTAGATAACTGTCTTCTTAATTTTTAAATCAATAAAAATTTAATACCAACCCCGTGGAAATAGTGTTACAATGGAATGGACACTTCAGTCACTTTCCCTCTGACGGGGCGTGGCGTGGTGTGGCAAAGTGTGTTTTGGCGTGATGTGACGTAGTGGGCATGGCTTCCTCAGTCTGTACTATAAAGATTTTCACTTTGGTAAATCAAATATACAATTACATTAGAATCTAAGCCCACTTTTTACTTTTAAAATAGATACATATAACCTTATGTTGTATTCTATATATGTAGAGCTACCATTGAAAAAATAGCAAGACAAACACCAAATGACAAAACTGTTTTCTGTTTAAGAGGATTAATAAACAGAAACTTTCTAAAATAATATATATAATATTTTTCAATTATCAGTTCGCGTTTCCAACAACATTAAAAATGGTGGGTACATAAGCAATGTTTCTGGACTAGACAAAATATTCAGGGAATACATGCAACAATATTTCTTGAAGGAGGGTTAAAATAAATTCCTTTACATATTCAATCATCTGCATCAGAAAGCTACTTGACACTTAAACTTGACTTACTGACCTGATTTTCTTCACACATACACACAAAGCAATAAATTTGATCATCTTTACATCCTAAGACTAAGCTACAAATAAGAAATTTAATAATCTTTCATGCCGAAATAAAAGTACTTTTAAACACAAATTATTTTTTCTCTATCTTTAAAACAATTTTCTTAAATATTTTTGCGCTGACTTACTTTCATTTCGTATCCGATATTAGAAGATTTAATTGCAATTCCAATAGCCAGATTTTGTTTTCCTGAAGACTGTTCTTTTATTTACTGTATTCCTACAGGCGATCATTCAAATCCAATTGACAATGTCCCTTGCCGCTTGTAAAACTTTTCATTTTGTTATCTCTCAGAAAGCCCATTCAGTCAACCCTTGTATGAAGCCTATCAAATATGTATCATGCTGCTTTTCTCTGTGTCCTTTCCCTCCTGAGAGTATTAGATTCTCCGAACCTTACTTCATCATTACCTGTTCCAGGAACATTAGCTCTCCCGTCCTGGTGAAAATATTAAGTTTTTCCTTGTCGTTGCTTATGTTCTCGTCTGTTTTCCTCAGCATCCATCTAAAGAACAATATTTCTGTTGCTTTGAGCATCTATTTCATCTTTAAATAGATCGTCCAACATTCCTTGCCATACGGAAGGACAGACATCATATAGCAATCTAGAAGACTTTTCATTGTTTCTAATGAGATTTTACTTTCTCTCAATAATATGGTTAGCTTTCAACATGCGCCATTGGCGATGCTAGTGTTATTCCGGATCACATTGTCGCACATTTCATCCTCTGCTAGAACAATACCCATGTATTTGAAAGTCATTACCTGCGTTACTTTAGTTTCGTGGCCTGTAGCTAGCACATGATGTCTAATGTTGTTGTTTATCATTCATACAAATTTCTTCTTAGGTTTAATATAGGTACCTTCACTATTTCTCGGGAAAACAGCATAGCGTAATAAATAAAGTCACAAACGTAACGAAAATAAAAATTTATCGTCAAAATATTGATGGTTTCATTAAAATAGAAGACCAAATTATTTTTTATTTATTTTTTTGAAATTTTTAATCTTTTCGAACACGTTCGAATTTTTTGTTAAAATGTTGTTTTCTTTATGTCATCGCCTTCTCTAACATTCAACATTGACATTTTTTGCGCTTTTTGTCTGTTGAAAACATGTATTTTGAGATTCTTGTAAAAATAAAAAGATGTCTGATCTTAATGTCATTTTCAGGATTTATTCATAAATAAATGAAATTATTTTCGACATGTTTTTTTTTTCGAAGATTTCAGTAAAACATTTTTTAAATATGTTACACCACCTCACTTATTTATTTCATGAAATTTCACACAGAACTATTTTATATATTGATATTATTTTTTGTTAACATTAGAAGCCATTGGAGATTGTAAATCAGCTATTTTTTTCACATTTGTATATTTATTTGAAAATCTCCTCTGAATTGAAAAATAATGAATCCTATAAAACTAGGACATTACTTAATTAGAAAATGTCTTAATTGTTTTTGTAAATAAGTATTAATAAGGACATTACTGTCTGAAGAAATAATAATTTTCTAATAAATAATGAATTTTTACAAGAATTTATCATTTTTTGACATTTTAATTATAATAATTATAATAGTAAAATATCGTGTAAAATTCTGTATTAGGGTATTTATTGGAATTTGTATTATTTTTTTTTCATGTATGATATACTGAAATTGCCATTATTATGAAAAGGTTACGTAATTCAAGAGTTTTGTCCATTCATTTAGATTTATGAAAATTGTCATGTATGGTCATGTGTAGCAGCTGTTATCGTTTTGTCATTCAATAGTCCTTCTAACGTTCGATCAGATGAACACGACCAATTGTTAATAATTTGTTGTATATTACTTTTTAAGCTATAAGTAACATTTCTGAATATCAGATCAATTTAACATTCTATTTTCTAATTTTACTAAAATAAAGTGTCAGAAATCTTTTGAAATATTTTTAAAATCGATGATTATTTTAAGAAATCGAAATTAAATGTAACATTTTAATCTATATAATTTCTATGTAAAATACACCAGAAATTTTACTTCATGGAAATAACATATGTAATTAATATGCTTTTTATTAAGTCTGAATTTTAAAAAAAAATAATTTTTTTTTTTAAATTCATTTTAAAATTAGGTATCGAAAATCTATGCCAAAATATTGAAGGCACAATGTTCAAAGTTTTCTTCTGAATTTCTCTTGTTACATTCTGTTGGCGTTCCTATATTTTTCTTTGCGTGTCTTCTACCAACATTGTGACATCGTTGAGATTTTGGCCGCCAATGAAGAATCCTGGCAGGACTTCTAGCTTGGTCAAAATTGCTTAGCTCTAGAGGTTGAATAATTCCGGTGAGAAAACCTCCTTTTCTTACGCCCATTTCTATTATTTCACATCTGCTGGTTTCATTTCTTGTTTGTATACAAACGTATGGCAGCAATTATAGGTCCTTTTGTGTAATAATTCCCCGTGTATGTCGAGGTTGTCAGTTCTGTTCTTATGATGTCATTTTTTCAAAAAAAATTCATTTTCTCTCACACCGTTTCGTCATAGTGATATTATCGCCTTGGTCCTGGAGAAATGTTAAAAATTTAGACATTACACTCAATTTCGTTGGACACGATATCTATTCGCTTTATAAGTAGTAATATAATTAATATTTTGTCGATATTCAAATATAACACATATAACAGCTGTATAAGGAAATAGAGTCTTTAACAACTGAGTAACATTCGTCGTTTTCCTGTATTGTTAACGGGTGATTGCGATTTTCTCAGTGGGAGAGACAATGCAGAAAAATGTTCCTGCATAACAGTCAAGCAGACATAAAGGCGCCCGTGTAATTTTTATTGCCTACTTCTTCAGTGACCCCGTCAAATCAGAAAATAATGGAATTTTTTTATGGCAAATATAATCCGGTCACTAAACCGAGAGATTGGTGGAATAAAATGATGAATGTAGAAAATTCCTCGAACGCCATGTGATAAAGTAAAAATATCTATGAAAACACCAAGTTTTTTTATTACACATGACAATGAAGGACGAAATAGACAACTGAAAAAGCTCCAATTTTACACAATAGTGTGACAGATTTTCCTTATAGTGTACAGATTATGCCACTGACCCTAACCTTAAGTTTTATTCCTGTTTCTTAATATTGTCTGTGCTTCCAATACGTTTATATATCATTCTTAATTTCCTTTAAGTTTGAAGGAAAGGTGGCTTTAAAATGATTTTTCTGTATTACTCATAAATATTTTTACTCTATTCTCAAATTGTTCATTTCTCATTTTTACGTTTAATTGCTAACGTGTGTAAATTATCTTTTTTAGAATATAGCATTTAAACATTATATTCAAGTTTCCAAAAACTATATTCTAAATCGGTTAAAAACATGTTATATGAAGGATAACATCTATCTGTGTGAAACCCTGCATCCATTGTTTCAAATTCGAAGATTCAGCGTATAAAATATATTAATTTATAATGCAGTCTCAAAATCAATTTTATTGGCAAAATATTTCTATTTTTTTTTTTCGTTTTCCGGTTGACAAAGAATTTCAAGGTTATATTTCAAGACTATGGTTTGCATTTTGCATCTTGGTCAAAAGTCACAACAGCAGAATGAGATTTCATACTTATATGATATTCCAAGCAGATTTTAATGTATTTTTGAAGATTTTCAAACCCTATCAAAATAATTGATGTGGAAATCTTGATGTGAAAATCTAATTCGAGATGTTTCATTTGAAGTTGGACCCCACGGATTGATTGGAAAATATTCCGATAAACACATCCAAGGTTATTTGCTGTTATCAAATAACGAAACAATATATAAAAATCTTTACACACGAGTACATCTTACGCATCACGAAAAGGTTTATCTCAGTAAATATGTGGGATCTTAGCTTGTTTACTGTTATTACTTATTTTTCTATTTTGTTTATTACCCAAATGAACAGTGAAAATATCGTGAAGATATTGCTGATCTTAGGTTTCTAGTTGTGTTCCAGAAGGAAATGTGTATACTATATCAATAAAAAGAAAAAAACAACAACAACAACAACAACAACAACAACAATAATAATAATAATAATAAACCAGGAAAGAATGGGGTAATATATACACTGGACAATATGCAACATTTTTGAAAAGATGTTAACAAACATATATTAAAGTAAATAAGTCGGAATATTTATAAAAATAATGATAAAATATCTTGCCTACTAAGCGATATGGCTTGCTCATAGGACTGTAACATAACTACGAAGGATTTGGAAAATCAATGTCGATTATAAAGACCTGGAAATCGAAAGTGAACAAATCTGGTAACTGAATACAAGAATAGAACTCGTCATAAAAGGTGGACTTGTTATTACAAAAACGAAACAATTCAGAACATTCCCAATTCCATAGAACTCGCCACTTAATATAAATATAAAAGATGTTTTGATAAGTACAGCCCGCACACTAAAAAGTTATTTCTCCATGAAACGACATGGATATTATAAGTTGAAGATTTCTTTAATCGTATATCAATCTCTCTAGGTTATTTAATGCCAAAAACGTGGAGTTTTAAGTTAATGTACGATTGTAGTGAAAAAGGTTGATTATTCAAATTTTAATAAAAACTGTTTTTAATTCTAGAAAACTGAAGATGTCTTTTATTGTTATATTTAAAAATGTATTGCTGTTAATAATTTTTCCTTCAAAAATATTTTCTGGTAATAATTACTTTTTCCTTCACCAATGTGTTATGGTAATATTTTTTCCTTCAATGGTAATATTTTTTCCTTCAATGGTAATATTTTTTCCTTCAATGGTAATATTTTTCCTTCAAATAATACTCCTTCGAAAATTTATATTTTTCTATAAAGTTTTTTTTTCATTTACATATTTCTATAAAATCATATTTTTATACATTCATAGGTTCCAGTTTGGTGGGTAAATATTTGTTCATAGCTTGGACCCTAACAGAACAGGGTGGACATGGGAACAACAGCAAGTACGAGGTCGTTCCATGCTTCTGAACCCTCCCAATTTAAGGGCTTGCTGCCGGATGCAGTTTACATCTTACACAGGAGTCGGAAGATGTTATGTGAGTAGCAAAAAATCATGATATATACCATAACAACATACCACTACTTGTCACAAATTTCACGCATGCATGATAGCGAAGGTTAGCATAGTTAAAAAAGAAATTAAACATAATAATAATAAAAACAATAATAATATTAATTTATTCAGACATTGATTCGAATTTATCTACCAGAAAATTAGTCATTTTGGAATGAATTCATTTAAAATGAAAATTACTACGATGACATTGGTATATTTTGAAAATTTCCTTCTATCATAATGTACCCTACACATTTATAATTTGATAATTCGTCCATGAATTGAATCTCTTTGGTGCCTATTCATCATGAATTTAAGCCCAGTAATCTTTAATTTCTCTAGAAACAAAGAGGAGGATACTGGATTGCTATGAAATGTCGGTTCTTTAATATGACAGTGAATGGCGGACAATATCTTCGAAGATGAAGGAAAAACTTGAAGCATGTGAGCAATGACGAGGTTTTGGAAAGGATGGAAACGAAAAAGAAAATTAATACTGAGTATCAGGTAAAGACATCTAAAGTTCCTGGTCATGCAATTAGGAAGGATGGCTTGGAGAACCTGTTACTAACCGGACAGAGAGAGGGAAAAAGAGACAGGTGAAAGCAGCGAATAACATATTAGAAAGAACATCAGTTGGATGACGCAACGAGTGTTGCATGCTGCAAAAGGAGAAAGCGTGCTAAGAGCCACCAGGGACAGAGAGATGTGAAAAGCCATGATCGCCTACGTCCTAAATGGACATGGCACACAAAAGAAGAAGAATCTTCTGGATATGCATTGTGGTGCAGTGGATATCGGCTGGGAACGAGCATTCGAGAAGCTGAGATCGAATTCCAGTTGAATTTCTTGCATTCGCTTACGCGCAAAATACCCTTCGGAAAGGTATTAGTCCGTTTCTTACTTCCAGTTATCGGTTAAATAACAGAACAGATTGTGTTCTATAGCCTTGGCTGGCAAATGGTCTACCGGCGAAAGTAGTGGCAACCTACTGCGAGATAATCTTCTCAGTCAGTCATGTCTCTTTCGAGATATTATCGTCCAAGCGTGTATCACGTATGGCACTTAACTGACTGACTGAATATTTTGGACTCAAATTCTCATGATTTCTAGTTAAAATTTTTATATATATCTTCAGTTCCATACTAAGAGTTTTTTCTCGCACAGCTCTAACGCCATCCTGCGATACAACACTGATATTCAAAATGGTTTAATACAATGTTCTTAATGATCGTTATATACTGGCTTCTTAATTTAATTCTTTTTCATTTTCTATCCTTCATAACTGATGAATGCTGTAGTGCATATGATTTGCGTTGTGACGAAATGGATATCAGTTGCGAATGAGTAATAGGAGTTCCAAATTCTAATTCCAATCAAATTCGTCAAATACACTTACACGAAAATACTCTTGGAAAACGTATTCATCCAAATATTCTAACTGTAGGTTTAGATTGAATAAAAGGACCAATTTGGATTTCTCCCCTTTGCTGGTAATTAATCAAGCATTAAAATGGCAAACTCTTGTGGGATAATCTTCTTCATAATCATTTATGTCTCTTACGAGATTGATTCCCCATGTGTGTATTAAGTATGGCACTTACCTTACTAATTAATCATTGATAAGTTTGTTTTTGTTTCTCATATTCTCTCACACTCAGTAAATCTTTCTGACTTATTGAATTTTGTTGAATTGCTTGGCGTGAAACGAATGGAAAAATTGTACAGATTAAACGAATTAATTGGTGTAAAAGAAAATATGAAGTTTAACTCTTTCAATATTTAAATGGGCACAGAATTATTTCGATGTTAGACAATTTCAATTAATGTAATGAGGAACAAGTAAAATATTGCACGAATACCTTTTCTAAGATCATTTTCAGGGTTAAAGTACTAAGATAAATACATTGTAATTGCGATAAAATATGCATTCATTTACCATAGTGATTTAAAACAATGGAAAAAATCAGACAATTCGTGCGACCATGCTCTGTTATGGACATTTTAAAATTTTAAAATATATCCGTTGTAGTTATGTCCACAAATTTATAATCCAACAGTTTGTTTAATTTCTAAATTCCTGGCAGAGTGAATTGTGTCCTGATGCTACATGTTTTCACACACGGTGAGCAACTGATTCTCTTACACGGTATAGTCCAAAAATTAAAAATTAGGTACCTCCACTAATTTTTCTACACCTAAATTGAAATTGAAATTTCAAAAATAAATAAGTTATCTTCAAGCTTTAATATTAGCTTTAATTGAAAGTCAAGGGATTAAATTTAGTAATTCCAGTAAACAAAAACACTGGCGTATTTTAAAGCGAAATTATATTGATTGGAATCTAAAAATTTAAAGATTCTTAAATGAATATCTTCACTCATCTAATATAAATAAATCCAGAAATATTTTATCAAACTGTAAAAAAAAATATAGTTATTTAGTAAAGGAATAAATATTTATATCTTAATTAGTATATATCATTAAAAAAAATATGTTCTCAATTGTTTTTAATTTATATTACATCATTTAGCTTCATTCATAGTTTACATTTATTTAGCAGTAGCTTTAGAAATATTTGGCTGCATCCTAAAAAACAAACATAAGATAAAAACAAAATAGTATTACCGATATTTTGTCTGCAACTTTAAATAATTTTGTTCGAATCAATGCTTAAAAATTCGTTATATTTATTTGACGATGTCAGTCAGTTGAAAAATATGCGGTGTTGTTAAACAAAATTATATATTTACATATATATATATGTGTGTGTGTGCGCGCGCGTGCGTGTGTGTGGTTCCACTTCTCTCTCTCTATATATATATATAGATAGATATATAGATAGATAGATAGATAGATAGATATTCCCATTCCCTCTCTCTCTCTTTCTCTCTCTTTCTCTCTCTCTTTCTCTTTCACTCTCTCTATACACACACACACACATATATATATATATATATATATTAAAGTTGCAGTGACTTACTTCATAAGATTCCACTCCTCTCTCTCTCTCTCTCTCTCTCTCTCTATATATATATATATATATATAGCGGAGTGGAATTTTATGAAGTAAGTCACTGCAACTTTAATAACCAGTGTAAAAATATAAATATTCTAAGACTATCTTTAGATAAAATATTAAAATTAAAAATTAGAATTTAAATTAAATGTAAAAGTTAAATTTAAAAATAAAACAATATAATGCACGCAGAAGAAATGATAGTGATGTAATTCTCTCTCTCACTCTCTCTCTCTCTCTCTCTCTCTCTCTACATACATATATATAGCCCCATCATCTGTGTGTCATATTTGAAGATGCGTGAAATCAATTAAAATGTATCGCTCCAACTGCTGAAAAATATTCTGATGCCATTTTGGAAACCATTTTAAGTTTGACATATCGGGAAAAGGTATATTGCTGTCAACAGACGGAACTCTTATATGTGAAGAGATTAAATAATCTCCAACGCGCATATATGCGTAACCGTTTATATTTTTCGAAACTTTCATCTCGTGATTGATATCAGCTAAAAGTGAGCTTACGGACTGGAAAATAATGCAATTTCCAATTCTGAAAGAAGTTGATGAATTAGCGAATTAAATTAGAATCTCTGTGTTCAAACAATTTTCGGCTAACCACCTTCCACAAGTGCAATCACGCGTGAAAATCCATAATAAGATTGAAGCAAATAGAAAATTCCGTCTTCAAAATGGGTGAACGCATAAATAACATTTTCTTTGATAAATAACTTTACATATAAAAATAAAATATATTTTTATTATATTTTTTTTAATCTCTGTATGTTAAGAAGAGGCAGATATAAATATACCTTACCATGCGAATATAAAATTGCTCTATGCATGGATGTGCGATGGGGATCAGTGGAATTCTGGAATAAGATATCGGAGAGGCGAGATCGAATTCCAATTGAATCGTTTCATTCACTTTCACACACATACACTTGGGTAAGTTATTCATCCATGATTTCTACATACAGCTATTGACTGAAGATCAGGAGAAATTGGGTTATATATGTGTTCTGTATACCGAGTGTAGAACCGTACAAAATATTGAACAACAGATATTTAAAATAGAATAATAAGTTATATTAAACGTAAAGATACAAACTCGAACGCAGTTAGTAATTCAGGAATATGATTAGGAGGAATATATGTATAAAAGCCTTTGTAGTGAGGCCGTGCTGGAATTAGAATATCTACGTCGAAACTGACGGGTCAGTTCCGACTATTCTGGCTGAGTGGAGCTAAGAGCTACTATGACAATTGACGCGGTATTCTCTGTGAACTTCGGTATCGTTCGGTGAGTTACAGATCAGATACGGTACTCTAACTGTCCCACTATCTCAGGAGAATATGTATGCTCAAGGCGAGTCCATTATCACAGAAAAAGGGGAGATCCCACCACAATAATATGTTTGATTGGCAAGTAAATAATTAAAGGCTTCCTACTGTCGGTGAATCCGTCATGTCATTAAATTGACATGATCACACCAGCGTGTATCAGTATATCAATACGGTTATTATAATGAATGACTGATATGCATGTTATAGCAACAATTATAGATATGAATTGAACAGACAGACAGACAGACACACACACACACACACACACACACACACACACACACACACACATACACACACACACACACACACACATATAGTTGTTAAATATAGAAATAAGGAATAGAACATTTTGGAAGAACTATTACACCAACGTAATCAACGTAATCATGTGACGCCTCAGGCCGGGCTGACCGTCTGTCTAATGTGACGCTCGTTCTCGCTGACCGTCGTGACGATCCCAATTGTGACACTGCCACCCGGTTGTACGGTTGGTTTGGTCGCTGTTGCTGGTTGTGACGATATCGTCCGATGTTGTCACCACAAAAGATGGATTACAAGACATCTTTTATAAAAGCGGGCCACTGTCCTACGTCGTGATTAGATCCCAGAGGTTACGTCGTGCAATCTTAATAGTCGTCCTTTTGAGCAAGTCCGGACAAATGTTCTTTATTTTATTTCCATTCTTGGTTTTGTGTAAATGTTATTCAAAGCTAAACATGCAATTTCAATAACATCTTTATTCAAAAGTCTCTACAGCGACTTTTTTTTCATTCTCGGTCCTGTCAAAATTTTACTCAAAGCTAAACATGCAGTTTGGGATAAAGCGTTCCACAAAAAAGTCTGTATTAAAAAGTTCATTCTGTCAACCTGAAAAAGAGCAAAAAAATATGGTGAGTGTGTGTTTGTGTTTATGAATAGAGGTATCTTTTTTTTTTTCATGACTTGTCCTTATCGGACAGATTCCTTCTCCGATCAGCTGGGGTTGGTTTCTCAAGAATATAGACAACATATGGTAACTCCCCACTTTTTTTTCATTGTAACCTGCCAAAATTCTCAAAAATCGATTGCCGTTCAACGTTTTCATATTACTACTACTACTACTATAATAATGAATACTAAAATACGCAATACAACTAAGAAATCCATACACTCAGATAATTCCTTAAAATAATTTTGAGTATTTTATTTGCTATCGAATTCCACATTTCTCTATAATTATCGTATTCCATATCTCTATATAACCATCCAAATTCCTGTTATCCCAGTTATTAAAATACTTAACCCTGCCGACCAATGTATTGGTATATTTCCTTATCATCCACCCAGTTCCTGCATTAAAATAATTTGGTACAGTTCGTCGGAGAGAAAATATTACCAGGTAAGACACCTTTTGGTTCTCCCTATAGTTGGTAGCCGCAGATTTCCTGTGAATCGAGTTTCCTTCCCGTTCTTATTGATTGCTAGGAGTAGTGTTTTAATGTCGGACAACGGGGAAGAGCAGAGAGAGGAAGGGTCGGAGGTAGATGAAATAGAACGAAAAGTCCCCGGACATCGTAGCGCTTTGCGAAACTAACCTCAACTCCTCTGACTTCTCCATCCATGGCTAACTCCCTCTCTTAAGGAAGGATTCAACTGTCCACATGCATGGGCTGTGGATCTATGTCAGCGAACACCTACCCATAGCTAGGGTGACTTCACTTGAATCTGCTGCCCACCAGTATGTATGTCTCCGTCTGTCTCTCCTCAGTTCGGTTAGTTAATTATTCTTTCTGTACCGCTCTCCCGCCTCTCCTGACTGCTCCCTTCTAGATAGCATTGCTGACAACATTGTTAAGGCTATTTCCTGCCACTCATTCGCTCACATATTTGTATTCGGAGATCTCAAGGCCCATCACTCTGAGTGGCTTAAAGACTCTGTTACTGATCTACCGGTAATAACGCCAGGAACTTCGCTATTTCCCATTCCCTTACGCAAGTGGTGGACTTCCCCACTCGCTTCCCAAGCCCTCCCTCCGGAGAGTCCTCACTACTAGATATATGTTTTACCACTGCTACTGACGCCTGTCAATTCTCGCAATTTGTTTGCTCGGCAACTCCGACCATGCTGTTGTCTCTCTCAGTATTTCTTTCTACACTCACTCCCTTCAGGAGACTCCAACCTATAGGATCTCCTACCGCTACCAAAAAGCTGTCTGGGATGTATTTCGCGATTTCCTCTGCGACGTCCCTTGGGGAAAAGTGTTCGATCTCCCAGTTGATGACTGTGCCTCTGAGGTCTCTTCATGGGTGAAAGCCGGCATTGATGCCTTCATACCCACCAGGAAGTATTGCCTAAAACCTCATTCCTCTCCGTGGTTCTCTCCTGCCTGTTCGGCCACCATTGCTCACAGGAACCATTACTTCCGACTATTCAGGAGCCAGTCATCTGATCACAATAGGCGCCTATTCTCGTCTGCTCGCAATAAGTGCAAGAGAATCCTGAATGACGCCAAACTGTTGTTCGCTGAGAGAATGCGACAGCACATAACTGACCGAAAGTTCGGCTCCACGGACTACTGGCGGATAAGCAAACGGGCTCTTAACAACTGCAAATCCTCTATACCTCCTTTAATCCATGAATTTGAGGTTCTCACATCATCTGCAGACAAAGCTGAGTGCTTTGCAAAAAGATTCTCATCCAACTCCACGTTTGACTCATCTGGAGTATGCTCACCCGACTTCCCCGTTAGAACTGAGGCCAAACTGCACGACGTACATATTACCCCGAAGGTTGTATCCCGAGTAATTTCAAAAAATGACCCCCATAAAGCGAGCGGTGGCGACGGAATCCCGGTGATTTTTCTTAAGAAGTGTGCTCCTGAACACTCCCCTGTCCTCTATAAACTGTTCAACTACTGCCTTTCTGCTTCCTGTTTTCCTGCATGCTGGAAGTTATCTTCAGTCGTTCCTGTTTTTAAGAATTGTGGTGAACCCTCGGACCCATCCAACTATTGCCCTATCAGTCTTCTACCGATATTCGGGAAAGTGTTCGAGACCATGGTCAATGCTGAAATAGTTCAACATCTTACTGCCCACAAACTCTTCTCTGACAAGAAATATGGCTTCCGCTTTGCAAGGTCCACTGCTGATATGCTAAGAACATTTACGGATGAGTCAGACGAGGCTCGCGGATTTGCTATGGACATCTCCAAGGCTTTTGACAGGGTCTGGCACTCTGGCCTCCTTTGCAAGCTACGGGGTCACGGCATTACCGGACGCCTGCTTGACCTAATCCAGTCATTTATAAACAACCGCAAAATGAAGGTCGTATTGAATGGGCATGTCTCTTCATCCTACAGCACGAATGCCGGTGTCACCCAGGGCTCTATCCTGGGCCCAACGCTCTTCCTTATTTTCATCACCGACCTCCCAGATGAGATCAAGTCCCAAGTAGGCATCTACGCAGATGACACCACAATATACACCCGCACAAGTAAGAAACCTGGCATGGCGAACAGACATAATCTCGCTGCTGGCCTTGAACGGGATCTGCACTCAAACGATTCTCCCTGAGTGCAATACACTGGTCCTCCTCGGCCTTACCCTCTCTTTTGATCTCAGGTGGAACAGCTACATCGAATCCATAGCTAAATCCACTGCTAAGAAGGTTGGGTCACTGTGTCGATCCAGGATGTTCTTTCCGCCTGAATCCTTCCTGCATATATACAAGTCTACTATTCGACCCTGCATGGAATACTGCTGCCATTTATGGTCAGGCGCCCCTGCCGCTCACCTCAGTGTTCTCGACATGCTCCAAAGGAGAGTTAGTAACTGGTGCTGACTTGGCGAATCGACTAGAACCACTTCCCCACCGACGAAATGTGGCCTCCCTTGTCTGTTCTATAAGTATTTTCGTGGCTTCTACTCAGACAAACTTACTCAGACGAACTTAAGTCACTGGTGCCTCCTCAACAAGTGTTTACTTGTGCAACCAGAATGGCAACTGGGTCCCACCCATTCACTGTTAGTTTAGCCAAATGCAGACGACAATTCTACTCCTGCAGCTTCTTCTCTCGCACTTCACGCCTGTGGAACTCGCTCACATAATCTGACTTTCCTGACGGCTACAACCTCCAGAGATTTCAATGCAATGTCAATACTCATCTACTAACCACTTGACTCTAGTCCTTCCCCCATTCCGTATATCCTTCGCTTTCTCTCCCCCTTGCAACTATCATTACACCTGCATTTTAAACTTTCTATTGCTTTTTTTCTAATTGGTTTGTAATCCTGTTCTCCCTCCTCTAATTTATTTTCTTTCAGTTATGTAGGCCCCCGCACATCAGTTGGATTTACGGCTTGCCCTGGGTGAAATGATTAAAAAAAAATGCATGTTCTTATACGATGAAAAACATATCAAAATGCAGACAGAAACAACTTTCGTCCATATTTTACAAAAATAGATAAAAGATTATAAGTTCCCAAAATCAGCAATTATATTTAGCGTGTTACTTCTAGACAATCTATATGGAATATTGGTTTGTTTTTTAATCCGTTTCTGAACGAATTGTGACCGTGAGTAGCAGCGAATGTTTTCATTCCGACCTATAAAATGCACAGAATTTAGTGGAATTTCGACACATAGGCAGTATCAGTGCGCCTGTAGAAACACTTCTAGTATTTGTAACCAGCGTTTATTCTCCGAGACTAACTGGCATCGAATAAAATTATATATATATATATATATATATAGAGAGAGAGAGAGAGAGATAGAGTTTAGAGGTATGCTATTTAGAGCTTATAGTGATCAATTAAATATAAAATTAGACATTAATGCCAACATCTACAGTTTAATAGTATAATGCGATCCGATTACATATATATATATATATATATATATATATATATATACACACACAAATATATATAAACAGGAAACCTCGCACACACACACACACATACACACACACACATATATAAAAACATGTTTCATTTAAAAACAACCCACAAGGAAGATTTTATTAACTGTTGATTTATTTCTTTACAGTACAACTTAAATTCATTTTTTCTCTAGATAAGCTATGTAAACATGTTCCATGATTATTAACTTTCCAAGATTTTTTCCACTTTAATGTTTTTCACAAGGATATTATTTCTCTGATGTTGGCATTTATTACTCATGTTATGACAGAAACGTAATTTATTTTCTGCTGTTGGAAAGGATTGTTTTTTTTATATGCTATCAATTGACGACAGAAAAACGAGTGATTGTTCTTCTATTTTTAAATCAAAATCACGCTATAAAATCTAAACTAACGATTATTATATATTGTATGATTTTCAATCCCCAGTACAATTTGGATTTCTTGTCATACATCAATTATCTACATTCGAAATGCTCTCACTTCTTCGAGGAGACTTCATACATGCCATTTATCAAACTAAAGTGCAATAAAAACTTAACAAATAGTTTCCAAGATATGTTTCGTCACATTTGAGAATTTTATGTAAATGACAATATCATATGCATCTTGCGGTAGGAGAGGCAGTGGTATCAAAGAATTCACTCCTACAACAAACTTACGTTAACAGTGGAAACTAAAAGTGAGTTTTGAAATATTTAACAAATTTCGTGAAGTGTTTGCTGTCGTGAGAGTTAGTTGGTCAAATGTAAGTGTTGGTGTGGTTAAAGAAATTGTTTGAAAGCCAAGACTCTATTCTTTAATTTCTGTGTTATGGTACAGAATCAAGTTGCCATACAAAGGTACATTCAGCATTCGAAGTACTACCTCCATAAGTCACTGGGTGTAGAATTCATTGTTGAGTATGATGTACCTAACAAAAAAGTCAAGAGTTATTTTCTTATCAGAAATACCGTAGCTTCGTAATCTCTTTTAGACTCCTCCATTTCTTTCCGAATCAGATGCATCTCCCTCAACGTGATACTCAAACATTCGTAAATGTTTGTATTGAATACTATAGCACGAATTCCAAGCAGTACAATATACCTTTCCAAATTTCTGGCGGAAAGTATTGTGTACGCCAATAACACAGTCGACTCTCTGAAAGCTAACAACCGTGGAAGCGTTTGCGCTATAGAAAAGAACATGGTCGCCAAAGCGTGTGAGTAATTTCGTGCCAACCTTGGGATGGTCTTTGAAAATAACACTGTATGTAACTCTAAACATTCGGCTATGTGCATATAAATTATTTGTTTATATATTGACTCTCCCGTCGATTTCGACGTATGAGTGGCTAACTTACTTAGACTGCCACACAAAGAATTGTTTAGAGCGGTGAAGGCTTGTGTAGCACCATACACATTTTTAAGAACTGTTGATAAACAATCGGTGCAACAGTTCGCCACCTATAGCGTGAACAACAGACCTCAATTATTTAACCCATATTTAGAGGGAAGGGACGAATTAATACCTTTCCTAAGCATATCAGTGCGTAAATGAATGCAGAGTGTTCGACTGGAATTGGAACTCGTCTCACCGATTTACATTTCAAAGCCGACATACACTGAACCACGACGCACATCCATCCATAAACGCTAACAAAACCTGTTATACCCAAGCGGTCACCCATGTACTTACTGACCAGGCTCAACTTTGCTTAGCTTCGGTGATCGAGCGGGGAATTGTGTATTCAGCGTGATATACCATTATATAACATTAATTGCAAATTTATTCCATCCACACACAGGGAGTAGTAAAATAAATAGGATCCACCCCTCCTTAAAAAACCTTACATCCCAATGTAAGATTTACCCAGACAAAACTAAAAAGTGATCTGTCCAAAATGAAGCTACTCCGCACCCCTCTCCTAACTCAAGACTCTATCACTATGGCTACAAACTGTAGGCTAAATCGTACTAAAATCCCACGACATTCACTTACATATCATATTAACAAAAATAAACCGATTTCACCATTTATTTTTCATTTCAACTGATCACCAGGCGAGGAGTAAACGTAGCTCCAAAACGTGAAAATGAACTTAATTGTTTTGTTAGAGTCTGTCGGAGAAATATTAGATGAAAACATCCTAAAAAAACTCTTAAATACTAATATTTCTCCGACAGACTCTAACAAAACAATTAAGTTCATTATATATCTTTATTGTTAATAGCTTAAATGTTCTATGTTAACTGTGTGTTAATATTTACTCTTTGATAATGGCTTATGTCAGCCGAAAGCTTAGACCCGATAAAAAATTCAACAAATACTGTGATTTTTTGTTGTCTTTCAACGACATCACCATCAAGTATATCAGACTGTATGAACGGATCCTACACAAAATTAACAGACAAAACTTGTATATATTATTCAATGAAACCTGCATTAATGAAAAAATGCTGCCAAAATACACACAATATATATATATATATATATATATATATATATATATATATATATATATATTTCTTTGACTATATGTCATCATCAATTCATTTGTTTATTTTTTTTGTTTTTGTTTAATATATTAAGAGTATATTTATTAATATGTTTTACGATAATATTTATTCTACAAAACATATATGACATCCATCGTCTTTTCCAATATTAGTTTTGCATTTGGATTAAATATCCCATATGAATGGGTGTATTATCATCAATTTTTAAAGTTTAGTTACAGAGACATCAGCGTTGTTTTTCTACGTTTCATTGCTTAATGTCATTCCAGAATGATAGAACCGAAATATTCAAGAATTTTCAATTAGCCAAAATAAAAAATTTACATAAACCAAATTGCTAAAGAATCTGCTCAGCAGTGTTTACGTAATTGACAAATCGGAGGCTAGTTCTACCCAAATACAAGCCTGGGCATTTTTGCTCGAGTAGTAGTGTTAAGTACTATTTTTGTCAACGAGGTTTTGTATTTAGTTTAGTGGTTTTTAGTATTTGAGCGGCTAGCACTAAGGCAAATAATTTGCAACTGTTCAGGATACATTCCTAGCTTTGCGAGTTCTTCTTCTATGTGCCCTGTCCCTTCAGTACTTAGGCAACCATGGCTTTCCACGTCTCCCTATTCCTGGTGGCTCTTAACACGCCACTCCTTTTATACCATGCAACACTCGTTCTGTCATCCACCTTGATTATGTCCTTCAAATATATTATCCGTTGCTTTCCACTGTCTCTCTTCCCTGTATCTGGCCTGTTAGTTTCTGGTTCTCAAGCTATCTTTCCTCATTGAATGTCACAGGAACTTCAGCTGTTTCTTTCTGATGCTCAGAATTAATTTCCTTTTTGTTGCCATCATTTCTAGGACGACATCATTGCTCACATGCTCGATCCATGATATTCGCAGCATTCTTTTGTAGAACCCCATTTCAGTTGCTTCAAGTTTTTTCTTCATCTTTGAAAATATTGTCCAGTATTCACTGCCGTATTGAAGAACTGACAGCACATAGCAATGCAGTACCATCTTCTTTGTTTCTAGCGAAGTTGTCCAGTTTTTTTAATACTTTACTCAACTTCTGGAATGCTTTCTTAGCCATGTCAACTTGCCATGCCAATTCGCCGTCGGATCTCAGTGTCACACTTTATGTCTTCCGTTATTACACTTCCCAGGTAATTAAATTTTTGTACCTGCTTGATTCTAGTATCTCTGACCTATATTTGGCATTTTGGGCTGCCCGTTTTATTGATGACCATGCAGTCGGTTTTCTTGCAGTTTTTTTGTAGTCCTTTCTTATCACTTTCTACAGCTACCTTTTGTAGGAGGTTTTGTGGTTCTTTTTGTGTATCCTATCAGCACTGTATCATCTGCGTACCTTACGTTGTTTAAGTTTTGGCCTCCGATGACAAATCCAAGCATAACATCTAGGGCCTTCAAAATATTCTTGTTGCACCCAGTTAGATTTTTGCAAAGCTTAGTATATGACCATCCTATTCCATCCCACTCACCAATTCATAACCATGGACAACATACGCGCAATTTTTACTTGTTATAAAACAAGGCAATTATGTGTTCTCATCTCCAAATGATTTTCAGTAGATGAATGTTATTCTTAAAAAATCTAGACGCTCAAAATATAATGGGCACAAAACAAAAATGCTGAGTAAATATTGGTGTGTGTATCTGCACTGACACTTGATTTTAACCATAAGCTTTTTTAAAGCTTACCCCATGTGTAAAATAAGTAGAGACATTGATATATGCTAGATCTAGTAGCGTGATTTTGAGAAAAAAGAAGTTTCCACTACACTTATACATTCTACTTTGACGTATATTGATGGTGGCATATAAGGCTTCTCAAATGGTGGTTGATGCATATCCGCTCTATTTTTAGATTAAGTTTAATCCGAATTTCGCAACAAACGGCTGTATACAAACTGTATCATTCAATGTGTTCATGGCCTCGCCAATGCTGTCAGCAAAACATAATACATTACTCAATAAATACCGTGCCTAATTGATAAATCCACATTTTTTAGACAAAATTCGACGTTATTCCTCAACATATCCTTCTTCTAGTGTGATATACTGATTCCAATGCTTCTCTAACACTCGATGGCTTTGTAGGAACAGCTTGTATTTGGGGTCGAATTACGTCTCAGTTTCTGATCTCACTTCTTAATTGGTGCCAAATCCATTTTTCTGGCGTATTCTTTTGAGGTTTGCAAACAGCCAGCAGTCGCTTGGGGCCAGATTTTGAGATTAAAGTTGATGCGGAAGCCATTTGAAGTGCAATCAATGTAGTTTTGCCGTTGTTGCGATCGACTTGTGACACAGTGCATTGACTTAGTGAAATATCAATTTTCCTTCTTCTTTTGTGGTCATTATTTGATGATTTCTTTCTTACAACCGCATCAAAAAATCTATATAATATTTGCTGTTGATTATTCGCATTTTCTTAAGACTATCGATGAACAAAATACCTTACGCATCCCAAAATACGGACACCAAAACTTTACCTGCTGATGTTTGTGATTTAGTCGCTTTGAACGGATTTCAATTACTGCTGTCCACTAAGCTGATTGGATTCCGGAATAAAGTGGTCAAACAATGTTTCATTCCTTGTCACATATTTATGCAAAATCTCTTTCTTTTTCTGTAGAAACATTTGCAACAACACTACAAATCGTCGATGCCTTGTTGTTATTGATCAACTGTGAGCAAACGCTGCACCCACACTGAACACAGCCTTCTAATTGACAAATGCTTATACAAATGGTGAATACACTGCTTTCTGATATGTTCAATTCTCTGCTATCTCACGCAACTTCAATTTACGATTGGTCAAAAATTGCTTGTTAATTTTTTATTTTCCGGGACATTTGTCGATTTTGGGCAACGTGAGATTTCAACAATTTATGTATGTACGACGGCGTTTAATATCACAATAACACCTCTTAAACGTTGTATTCAATAGCTCATAACACGAATAAAATTTATGAACCCACTGCTTTACTCGAACAGTATTTTTTCTCTCAAAATGCAATAATTTATCAACACACGAGATTCATAATTTTCCACGTTTTTGAAAATGTGCAACATTAGATTCACTGTTATTTATAAACGAATAATCTGACTGTGCCATTAGAAGATTAGTAATTCATAAAAACAGATGGATGTTTTTATTAGTGGCGCTATTCGTGTGTCAGATCAGGGAAATAGTGTTTTATGTATTAAGTCAGGAATCAGTTACGTTAACTTGTGAAAATACCGAGATAAGGACGGATATTGAAAAACTTAGTAGGTGTTCTGTAGCTGATATAAATTCAAATGTTCATTTCATTCGATGCTCAGATTTGCGTTATTACAAAGAAAGGCGAGAACAGTGCTAACATTTCTCAATTCTTCAAACTATCTTTGAATTTCTAACGCTTCCCAGCTTCCCCTTGCTTTCATATCATTATGTAAATAACGAATAAATGGTGTAGATTTCTCTGGGAAGCATTCGAATTATTCTATATAGTGATTGATTAATAATTATGTTGAAATAAACTTTTTGAGATCGATGAAACACTGCTGATAACCAATTTGTTTTGTGTACATCGGAATTATTGTTCATATCAGTTATACTGGGATTAGGAGAAAATTCACAGTACATATTTAAGCAATTTATTTTGATATCTCGTACATCAGTAGTCAGTAAAGAAATACTCTCGCAAATGTTTTCTCAATATTAAATAGAAAAAAATTATAAAAATATTCACAGATATCTTAATCACTTACTCATAAAAAGTATGAAATGAGTCAATTTTCTAAACAATTGCGGATATTCTCTAACCATCCATATTGACTGGATATTAAAAGTAACTGTTTGAAACTACTTTTCTATCACCTTGTATTAATTTACCACTAAAATGTCTTTTTTTAAGTTTTCATTAAGGTTACAGGCCTTGATAGAATGTAGAGTCATTGATTGAGAGGATACTGTTCTTGTCGCAGGTTTAAATCAGTATATACATCATATTAACGAAGGAGACCTTCAGAAGAAAAATTCACCTCGATATTATCACTATTCTCTTTTTCTCTCGACCTCAGCAGGCCCAACCTGTAGCACGAAGATTGTGCATAAATACTAAGAGAGTAATTTCGTGCATCATTTGTTAACATATAATAGGATTTATTTTTTAAATTCTCAACCGCACAGACATAATACTGGACTGTTATATTGCAATCATAAAAAACAATACTCTAATATCTTATAATTTTTCCTAACACTTAACAAGAAAAAATCTTATCAAGTGAGGTTTCACGTTACTTTAGAGGGTTTCAAACATTTTGTTATTTCTTCTTGAACCATACTTAATTTTGCCTCTCTATGTAACTCAGTGCGGAATCATAATTTTTGAAACGTACTTTGCCAAATAATGTTTACTGGATTCAAATTGGAGAGATCAATTTTCGCTTTGGATAAAATTGAGATATATCTGTCTCTTCTTAATACTTCACTTTTTGGCTGATAAAAAAATTTGTAAGAGTCAAGAGTCAGTGTTGTGCAAGAACAAACTCCATCTTATTCAATAGACGAATATCACATAAACCGTATCATGGAACTGCACCAGAATATAGAAAATATTATTCTATTGACTTGATCGGGGTGGTTTCCATGTCGCTTCAAACATTTCTCTTTACCTGAAGTATATTTTGGTTATCATATGATTTAACTCCTAGCATAATTTTAGCAAGAGTATGTCTATTATATTTTCCCATTGCATGTCGACCTACAGAGCCTGAGTTATCATAATTTTCTTTGACACGGACAAAACTATTTACGGATCTGGTTGAAGATATATATATAAGCTGGCGAATACAGAATATCGTGAATTGCTTTTTATGAAGTTTTAAACGAAGTGTTTTTATCTAGAATGTGCGATTTGGTGGACGGGATATCGGCTTGGAACGAGAAATCAGGGAGACGAATTCCAGTTGAATGCCTTGCATTCACTTACTCGCAAATAACCTTGAAAAAGATATCTGTCTCTTACCTGCAGTTATGGGTTAAATAACAGGACAGATTGGGTTCTATAGCCTTGCTGGCAACCAGTCAACCGCAGAATTAATGACAGCCTACTGCGGGATAATTGTGTGCCATGTCAGTCATGTCTCTTTCGAGAAATGATCGCCCAATCGTGTATCACATATGGCATTTAACTGAATGACTTACTGATTTTATGTAGGTACCTCCAGTTTTGCACGGAAAAACAGCAATAGCGTAATGCAAAACGCCACAAACTTCACTAAAATAAAGTTTTATCGTCAAAATGTTTAAATTATTATTAAGAAGAAAGATCAAAGTAGTTTTAAATTATATTTTTAAATTTTTTAATCCTTTCTAACATTTTCGAAATATTGTCAAAGTTTTGTTTCGATTGATTTTAGCGGCTAAGAAATGTTTACTACTGTTTTACAATAAACGCCATTTCTTTTGCATTTGCCACTTTTTTAGGTTGAAAACATTAATTTGGAAATTCTCTCAAAAATCAAATAATTGTCAGATTTTAATGAAACTTTCAGTATTCATTCACAAATGAATGAAATTACTTCTGAAATTTTTATTTTTTTAAAATCTTGGTAAAAATATTTTTTTTTACCTCTGTTAACCCCCCTTCACGTAAATCCCTGACTGTTAAAAAAATTTAAATCGTGGCAAACTTTTGTTTAATTACTTCAACGCAGGACTCATTGGGAAATATAAATCACCCATTTCTTTTATCTTAAGTTTGAAATCACGACCGAGAACCTTCTCCGAAGAGTAAAATAAAAAATGCAATAAAACTCCGACATAATTAATTTTGATAATCTTTTTAATTACTGGAATAAGTCACAACTACTGAGGACATTATACTCTGAAGAAGAAAATTTTTTCCGATTAATATTAACATTTTAAAATAATAGTTTTATTTTTTTATTTAAATTAAAATAATTTAATAATATAAAAACTTTTAAAAATATGTTTTAAATCTCCAAAGACTTGATTTCGAATTTTCTTTATAGTTAATAGCTGAATATCATATTGCCTATCTAAAATTGAAAAGTATAATAAAAATCGTTGAGCCCTTTTTTTTTAATTAATTTTTAAAAAAAAATTTTCTGTGTAAATATGTTCATTTACGTTCCCCTTTTTGAGTAAGTACGGTGTTCCATAAGAGTCATAACATGTTTACATAATTCTAACATCTGCAGTAATTCAGAAAGCATATTCAAATGTCTGGCTATAAATGTAAACTAAAATTCTCTTAAATATTATAAAATTGCTGAAATTATTATTTTAAATTTTACTATTTAGTTAAAAACCAAAAAAAAAGAAATTAAAATTTTGTGTTTTTTGGCGCGTATGGTCGCAACACTTTCCGTCTGACAACATCCGGAGCTCGTAAATCCTTTAACACCCTGCCATTGCGTCATCGAGGTGATGACAGGTTAAAAAGTTGTTGTTTTTTCTAAATTTCTGGCAGGAAGGAATTATTACTTGATTGAAATCAGATAAAGGTAAGTTTCAACTTTAAAAATTGACTTAAATGACGTGTTAGCAAGGTATATTTTATTTTTGCAAGATTTTTAAAACAGAAATTGGGCTACTGTTGACATAGTGTTGACAGAATGTGTCAATAAATCAAAAATGGTGGGAAATTTTAACTTTTTTCTTTCGATTTCAAAAAACAATTAGATTAAAATCAATATAATTTCGGGTTAAATAATACCAGTGTATTTTTCTTTGGGGAATTAAAATTTAATCTTATGGCTTTCAATTAAAGCTAATTTTAAAGTTGAAGATTACTTATTTATTTTTAAAATTTAAATTTAAATTTAGGTATCGAAAAATGAGTGGAGATACCTAATTTTATGTATTAAAAAATGCATAAATCCTGACATAAATTCCGTTGACGCGTTCTAATGCCAAACATATGTTAGAGTCTCTATGGTAAATTGATCTTTCTTTGTAAAAAAAAATTATCCTAAATCTGGCTCTGCTGCCTGTAACTAGCCTTGGTGTAAGTCCGATTAATTTGCTAATAAGGAGGCCATGTTGCTGGTCATATTCGGCTATGTACAGCGTAGTCCAATATATATATATATATATATATATATATATATATATATATATATATATATATATATATACATGCCATTAGAATGTGCGGAGAAATCAATACCATACGGTGACTCGTTTTCATTAATTCAGATATCCCCAGATAATTATTGTTACTATATACTACATATTCCCATATTCACAATGTTTATGTCTATAAAGTATATATACCCAACATGTGCACACCTCTCCTATAAGCATTGCAAATTATTAGCAGCTTAATTAAATGTGATATTATCGACAGAATGGAACATTTAAATAATCTTAGTGAGCAAGATTATATAATGTCAATATTGTAGAAAATATTGATTAAAATATTCATGATCTAATAATTTAATAGGTTCTGCAACGAATTTCGTAATTAAGGTTAGTTCACAAACTGATGCCCGTTTTTCAGTGTGTTGCTGAATGTAGATATGTTGTTTTTGTAGAAACATACTTATATTTATATTAGCCTTTAATGTTGCTTGATAATATCAATCTGGTATAAAAAAATTAGAACTTTTCCAATAAGCTTTACCAGATCGAATGTTTTTTTAAAATTTTATCAAGAAATGTTAAATGTAAAATAACTGTTGAATTTGTTTTCATCAAGGATCTTAACTCAGAAAATATAAAATATTATTATGTGATATATATTAGTTAACTTCAGTAAAAAACACGTTTAAAATCAACGTATCTTGGAGTATTGATTTACTTTTATATGAGGAATTCAGCTTCACAAATATAGACAAACCCTAGGAATAGTTTTACATCGTTTTACTACATAGTTGAAAATTACATACTGTACGATCAATTTAACCATATTGAAAATAATTATTTAATTGAATTTACTTTAAAATACATTAATTTTTGAGTCACCAAACATTGTTTCTATTTGCACGAAACCATAACTGGTCGTATATAAAAGATTATATATGAATTCCTTATAGAAGTATAAATTAATATACATTTTAATATCAGTAGAAAATAAAGATACGAGAGATAAAAATGAGAAGTCATATTCATAAAATGTATATCCAATTTTATGTTTCACCTGTGTACATATATGTAATAAAAATCTTTATATATATATTCCTACAATTTAGACAAAATCATATAATAGTTAAAGTGATAGAATAACATATCCACTGTAGAGTTATGGACAGTATGTATCCCCAGAAAAAAAAACATTCCGTTCATTGACTTTCTAATGTGAACCTAATTACGGTTAAATACAAATACACACACACACACACACACACACACACACACACACACACACACACACACACACATATATATATATATATATATATATATATATATATATTGATGCAAAAATTTATACACGTAACAACAGACCGATATATGTATATTTTCTTAGACTTCCTAGAAAAGTGCTCATGTAATATAACAAAGCTATAAATATACATCAATAAATATGCATATTTTCCAACATATATGATAAGGCTGCGATTTTCACGCGTAACGCAATCATTCAGTTTGCATGTTATAAACTGACCGCCTTTTTTACTTGAATTTAGATATTAGCGTAGATTAATGCCGTTTTACATTTTAAATCTGGGGTGGCATTTATTCATTTACTCTGTGTATAATGTAATTGCCTTCGTACCGAAACACACTGTATAATAAAATCAAATAGTCGGATATATATATATATATATATGTATATATATGTGTATATGTATATATATATATATATATATATATATATATATATATATATATATGATAGATAAAGTATTTGAGAAACAACAAAATATAGATTTATTGAATTTTGTTGTTTTTCAAGTACTTTTCTTACATTATCAGAATTTAATTTTAATTTTAATATATATATATATATATATATATATACTTTGAGATTTCAATCTCCCGATCAACTCAGTTGGTTAAAAATTTAATTGGTCGATTAAATTTTCCTGCTTCACTCATGCGAGGTTGTTTAAAATCTCTTAATGAAACGTGTCCCTTAAAATATTGAAAAAGTAGTCTGATTCCTTTTACAACCCAAAAGTAGTCCATTGAATTTTCACAAGTTACTTAGTATGACCTACAATGACAATATCAAAATCTTCAGTCTCATGAATGGCACCTGATTTAAGTCGAAATGTGTGGTTAAACAAAAGACAGTGACATCCCGCAATCATCCAATCAAGATCTGACAAACAGAATTTAGACTGACAAACTTCTGTCTCGCTTTTATCATCTCGGTCAGTGTAAGCATCCATTTGAATAACGCTTCTAGAGCGAAGTCGAAGTGTTTGTGTCAACCAGATTAAAGAGGCCCACAGATTTTTAGAACCTCATTTGGAAAAATATTATCCTTCACGCAAGAACTATATTTCCTCCCCGATTTCAAACCACGCACCGAAAAACAAATTATACAAGTAATTAATTTTTTTATAGAAAATCGTTGACATTTTAGTGCTGATAAATTTAATATAATCTAAGATAGGATTTAACAGTTTATCGGTATTCTAGAAATTAATCGTATATACATAGTTTCGTAACCGATATTTTTGGTTTATTACTATTACAGTAAACGAATAGAAAAACATTTTCGGTAAATAGTTTCAAAGTCGGCATTATGTAGCCCCCAAAATTCAGCGAAAATGTAAATCCTAAATTCTCGTGCACACGGTCTCTGAGCTATAGTATTTACTGACACAATGCGCAGTTCGATGGTCGTAGATATCTCGTAAGTGTCTTCATTTCAAGTCATTAGATTCTGGTGATACGGGGTTTGCTTTATTTTACAACAATCTTCTCCCTAACACCATCTGTTCAAACCGGACTGTCGTTTAAACATAAAATGTTAACTATTTATGTCATTCTTAAAGTGTTAATAGTGGATTCTTACGCGAACGACGTAACGGTTAATTAAACTGAATAATTTACCCGGTCAAGTAAATTTACACAGACAGTTTTGACCTTATCTAGTAAATGTAGAGAGGTGTTAGTACTATTAGAAAAGAAATGGTTGTGGTTGTGATATTGTGATAAAAGAGAGGCTTCACGTGAACGTTCTCAGTTATCACATAAGAGTGTAACGTGACCTTATCATCGAAAATTATGGGAAAGTGCTGCGCCGAATAATACCGAACAGGATTTGTATTTGATAAATCCTTCTACAAATCAGCAAGTGAATCGAATGTAAAATAAGGAATATTATTGAAATAATTGATGCAAAATTTAGTCCATTTTCATCTATTACAATTGTAAATGTCAAGCGATTTTTTTTATTTTCTTCCAAAAAGATATACATATAACATTTTTAAAGAGGGAAACATTTTATTTAAAAAGAGTCAGTTTTAAATAGAAATTTACTCATCTTCTTTTTATCTAGCAAATAGAACACGCCCACACAAACCCTCACGCACACATACATACACACACATGGGCGCGTACACACACACACACACACACACACACACACACACATATATATATGTATATATATGCGTGTGTGTATATGTATGTACACATGCAATAGATATGAGGAATATAGCTGAATGTCAAAATGTCAATATCTGCTACGATAATTGTAGAAAAACTCCAGAAAATGATCAACAACATGTTGCCTATTAAAAATAGATATTAAACGCTTGCCAAAATATATAGTAACCAATAATCTCTTAGTTTATTCATATCTGACTTCTAGAAAGATGGAACTAAATTATTTATTATAAATATTGGAATTCTTAGGTTAGATAATTTTCAGTTTATTCATAAAATGTGAGGTAGCGTCGGCTGTTTGTTGTCATGTACAAACTGAATTCCGAAAACATTTCGTAGATATTTTCCAATACACCAAACAACAAAAGTTTAGCCATATTAAATTAAGCAAATCTAAAACATTCACAACGCTTTATTCTCAAAAGATATTTTAGCTGCAGTATTAAAACAGTTTTCTATATTTGAAGATATGATGCTACAAGAAAATTACACGCATTCTTAAAGCAACGTAACACGTAACTCTAGACTCTAGAATATGTAGACATATTCTTTTCTTTTTTTAAAAAAGAACCTTTGATTCGGTTGTATTGCTAAGATAAAATTGACTATACTTATATTTATACCTTTTAATATTATGTAAGGTATGTAAATTTCTAAAACCGTGTTGAAACGTTGTTTATTTACTTAGCTTTCATATCCCCAAACCGATATATATATATATATATATATATATATATATATATATTAATTATAGTTATAATACCAGTATTGACAAAACAAATTCTGTCAATACTATCAATAATTAAACTACAATTACGAACGTCTTGAAACCCAGCAGGGAAAAGAACGGAAAGAAAAAAAGAAACAAAGGAAATACTTGAACAAGAAGTCAAGCATTCGTGAGAAAGAAAAGAAAACCCAAGACAAAAAGCTTAACAATAAACATCTCAATGCGAAAGCAGAGTACAAGAAGTAGCCAACGAGAAAGTAGAGCAAACAAGAACGAAAATGTAAGAGTGAGCCAACAACCTCCCACGGTTTCGCTTAACAGCCAATTTTTCCTGACGAGTTGATCAATTGTTTAGAATTTGCTTTCTTTATGGTCTGTTATGAAAATTGAGAGGGCGAAAAGTAACAAGGTCTTATTCAATTCTGCTTGATTATTGGCACATTTTGTGCGCGAGCCGGTGTAAAGCCATTTGGATCTATCGAAAATTTCTCCTGCAAAATTGGACCCAGTTTCGGATCCTTTCCAAAAGATTATATTTTTTCTTCATATTTTTGCTCGACTATTAAAGAAAGGTAAAATAAAATAAAATATATATTTCATAAATAAACGTGGTGTCTACTCAATATGTGTAATCACGAAAGTTAACGTTTGATTAATAGTATATGTCAGATTATAAAACAAAAATGTCCCACTTATATAGACATTGATATGTTTATATAAGTATACTAAACAGAGAAGCTATTAATATTACTGATCCCGATAATTATTTGTGCTTATAGAGCATTATTCAAATTTGGTTGATTATATTATGCTCTCATTACGATTTATCTCGAGAGAGAGGAAAATGAATAAAATATTACCACCTCTACGACTTACGCATAGTTTCTCAGCGAGGGATTGACTTTTTCAGTAATATACTGCTCATATAACACGCTAAATTTTCTCTGTTCTGATGCCATGCACCAAGGGCTTATCGACTCAGATTGACGACAAACCACACATGTTTCTATCCCGGCCATGGCAAGTGGATATCTAGCCACACTGCTGTGCTATAATACAGCAAATCAGGCTTGTATTTGGATGAATATATATATATATATATATATATATATATATATATATATATATATACATTGGCAGAAATCAATCTTTTATAGTGAGACAAAAATAAATATATTGATTGATCAATAAACAGAACGTCTACTAAAATACGAGTATCTATTTAAATAACGTTCAAATTAATAAAAACATCTGTCGAATGAACAATAATCTATTATGTCTTTAGGAACTTGCTTTTTCTGGCTTTTGTGCACATAACTTTACAGATATGAAACATTCAAGATATCTATATCGAGGAGTTTTCGCTTAAAGTTCCTCTTTCTTTCTTCGTATAATTAGATACATGTGTGTAATTGTGTGCGCATATGTGTATGTGTGCATATGTGTGTGAGATTGAAATCTCCGCTGGACCGTCCGTGATTCGAGAAGAATATCGCCCAGCAAAGTTCAAACAGTTCAATGAACTGTCCTCTTGCATATGTAAGGTAAGATATACATGGTAAAGATACAGTGATCCCCTAAACAAATAAATCCTTACCTGTGACAACGGTCCTTGTTCAAAACAAAACAAATTATCGATTACGTACGTAGGTCAGCGTAAAATTCAAAGACAACAAATATTACGTTGTAATATATAGACACATTAAGGAGTAGAAGAGGAAATGTCGTAAACACTTTTTTCTTTGAAAGTATTCTCCCGAAGGTCATGATCTTCTGCATTTATATTTTTCCTCATACTTTTAGCGTACACACACACACACACACACACACACACACACACGTGTATATATATATATATATATATATATATATATATATATATATATTATATTCATCCGTAGGCAGATCTGTTTAGCTGTATTACAGCTCATCAGTACGGCTTAGACTATATATATATATATATATATATATATATATATATATATATCCGAGTGAGTACAGAGTGAGGAAAAAAAAAAAGAAAAAGATTTTCCGTCCAAAACATTAATCTAAAACATTGCTCGATATATGATGTATACAGCTGTTAATATTTATTAAAAATTATGTTTTAAAACATGTACATAATTTCTTCTATATATGTCCACTTCTCTACAATCATATGGCTGTTTCAGTGTTTGGACTCAAACACTTCATCGGGAGAAGTAAGAATTTGGAATCATTCTCTGTTTATATTTGGTTCGTTGTTGTCTTGTTGGTTGGTTGGTGTTATTGGTAATTAAGTGAATGTGTCCCTCGTTTTGACAGTTAGACTTTTGAAGAACCTGGTGTGTAAGTGTGAAATTGTTGATTAATGTATTATCTGTTGGAATGTATGTTTTATCGGTCGGGTATATCTTTTGGTTAGGATTTCTAAGAGGGCAGCATGTTGAGTGGTCATTTTTTATGGTTGGCTATCGTTTAATTGATTGGTGTCTGCTGTTAGCGGACCTAATTCATGTATTTACTTTGCTCCTGTGTCTAGGTTTTCACATTGGGGTTTCTTAGATTGACCTGATAGGTGTGGGGTCTTTTTTCTTTCCAATTTTGATTTTTTTCGGTATGGAATATTTTTTTATTTTATATTCAAGTTTGGAGAATTATTGTATTTAGGCGAAGTTATTTCAAGAAATCTAAACTTGTATTTCTTTTTAGGAAGTAAATGCAAATTAGCGTTTGTATAAAGTTGTATGTTTAATCTTAATTTTAAGATTAGAGGGTCGGTTTTTTCTTTCATTTTTTTTTAATGTTCTTTTTTCTATGAATTATCGTTTGGAATGCTATTCATTTCTTTTAATTTTTTATATACTTTGTTTATTTAGATATTTTTGCGGGCATTAGATCTTACTTTAAGGATTTATTACATCGATTTTTTCAATAGCATTTTTATGTTTTATAATAAAAATATCTATTCAAATTTCCAGTATTTTTAGTGTGATTTTAATGTTCGATCTTAGTTTATTTTTGTGTATGATATAATTGTTCTGAAGTAGTATATTTAATCTTGATTTTGAATGTATGAATTTTGATTCTTTTTCGAGATTTATTAGAAAAAACGGCTTCCAAACTATCATCTAATTAATAATTAAACTTTAATAGAAAAAATATATTCGCTAAATGCAAAGTTAAGATTAAATATACAAACTTATATTAATTATAAAGACTCTGCATAAATTAAAAATATCCGCACTAAACATTACGGGTCTTCTAAGAAATCCATAAGGATATAGTCTAGTCACTAGATAATAAAAACTTAAAACTGTCTAGAAATCAAAAATCTCATCAAACAACCACTTAATAAACACCCTCTCACCAAAAGTTCCAACGGTCAGATACTTATTCCCCATCACTAACCCCCACCAACACCTCTAACAAAACTAAATAAATATAAGGAAAAAGGATTTCCATTTCTTTACACACCGCCTGATGACACATTGAAGTTTCAAACTATCGTACCTTTGTAGCGTTTATATATAGAATGATTACGTACATGTTCTAAAATATATATATATATATATATCGGCATGCAGTGTGGATACAGAAAAATCCAAAGGAGTATCCTGTACATGCAGTAGTAGGATAATTCTCTGAGAGAGCTCTAAATATATATGTATATAAATACATATAAAGCAAATATAAAAAGATTAAGGCAGTGAGGTTATTTCATTGTGAATCGGGGGTATGAGCCTATTTCAGGTGAACCATCATTAGCTTCGGTCTTTATTTTATGTATTTTCTAACTTTTAATGACATCCGCCGTTACGCGTGTCCTCTAATTACATGTTGCGTATATATATGCTTATGTGTATATATGTGTGTTTGTTCGCCGAATTGATGTATTGTTTCTTAAATTTTCACTTTTAAGTGAGCGACCGTTACTTTTATTCGATTTTTTAGGTCTTTGTGAATCTCATTTGTAAAATTCTTTGTAAAATAAAGACGGAAGCTGATGATAGTTCGCCTGAAATAATCCCATACATCCGAGTTACCATGAAATAACGTGTCTGCCTTATATATATATATATATATATATATAAAACAATAAATAATAAAAAGGATACACATGTAGGTAAATCCCTAAAACTAGATACAAATTTTTATTAATTTCATCAATAATAATATTGATCAAGGTGGAGGTCTCAATGAAATTATTATATTACAGAGCCAATCATAAAATACAACAAAAAGTGGATGTTCACTTTCGTTGAATAGCTATTACTACGAGGAAAGACTCGCGTCACTAGCAAAGAAATATTATTTATTCAATCAAATTCAAATGGCAAAAGATTTTATACCTGCCGAAGTAAAAAAAGAATCCATCCACAGAAAAAAATGGGGTGGGATTAATAATTTTAAATTTAAAGAAGTAAACACGGTGTTTGGTCTTTTACTAGTCATTTAACGTCAAATATATATATATAAAACAATGTCAGCTGTTCATTTATTTGTGTGTATATATATATATATATATATATATATATATATATATGTGTGTGTGTGTGTGTGTGTGTGTGTGTGTGTGTGTGTGTGTGTTTATATATTTATATATATATATATTAGTCTTCATCTGAAAGCGTTTGCAGTCTTTATTAGACAGTAGTTGTACATTCGGAATTATATATTTCATATTCCATGACTGCACTGGGACAAGTACCATTTGTATTGTTTGATTTATTTGATTTTTTTATTATCTCTTCACACACACACAAACACACTTATGATCAATCCTACTTTTAAAAAAAAAAATTATTAGACGTACGACATATTTTCGTTGGTAATCATTAATGAGTTTTCCCCATTTTTGCACTAATTAATTCAATCCAAAATAATCTTGAGGCTGTCGGTCAATTTTGTGCAAGCAATGAGACATCCACCATTTTGTAATCGTTCTGAAATGTGGTAAAGATTTTTTGGGTCAGTGCAAAATGAACTTTTATCTATCTATCTATCTATCTATCTATCTATCTAACTATCTATCTATCTATCTATCTATATATATATATATATATATATATATATATATATATATGTGTGTGTGTGTGTGTGTGTGTGTGTGTGTGTGTGTGTGTGTTCATAGCTGTGTGCTATACATCATATTTTCTTATTGCGAGATCTCTTTATTTAATGAGAACTTTCTAATAATATTACTAGCGAATCCAGTAAAAAATCTGTCTTTTAAATATCTCTGTTTAATATTTATTTTGTTAAGATGGGGAGAGATTTCATGTTCGCTGTTGTAAACCTAAGGTAGAATCTCCTAAATTAATGCACTTCAATGCATCGTAATGAATCTAAGTATAATTCCGACTCTATAATTCCAACATGAATAATGCCCTCCTAATGAATGAATGAATTTTATCCATGAGTATATATAGTGATTAGATATATTTAAATTTAAATATTTAACATGTCCATCTTTTTAACATGTTTATATTATACTGAAATGGTTATCGGCTTGGAACAAGAAATGGAATAACAGAGTTTGAATTCTAGTTAAATTAATTGCAATCATTTTCACAGAACTACACTTGGGAAAATTATTAATCAATTTCTTCTCCCTCCAGTTGTGGGTCAAATAACCGATTGGGTTTGATAGTCTTGCTTAACAACCAGTCTACCGAAGGAAACTAGCAGGGGAAAAGATTCTGCTCAGCCAGTCATGTCTTTTTCGACATGTGTTCGCACATGCGAATATCACATAAAGCACTTAACTGACTAAAAATTGAATGAACACTAAAGTTGCTTTATTGTATTTAATCTTGTTGCCTATAGAATTAAATATATGAGAAGAGCTGATATGCGCTAAAAAGTCTGCCCACTTCCACCGAACGCCAATAGCCCACGGGTATAGTCGCCGACTGACGCCATTTCGTCGGGTTTCAATCCTGGGTAAAAAAGCAATTTGTGTCTAACCGTACTGATGAGCTGTGATACAGCAAAACAGATCTGTCTGCGGATGACAATATATATATATATATATATATATATATATATACACGAATGGACGATTATATGGAAATAGCAAACCCCCAATAACTTTAGAAGCATATGCAATATATGCTTAGACGAAAAGATTAAAATTATCAAATTCAGAGAATCTAGCCAATTACTAAATCAGAGAAATGAAATAATTTTCAAATGCCGCGATAAACATAAATTTAAACTAAGACATAAAATTTTAGATTCACCCCGTTTCGACATACTTCCCAGCTCTTTCAATTTTCTGTGGATCATTCGTTAGAGAATTTCATAGACCGAAGAGGTGAGGATAAAGATCTACCATATAACGGATTGAGATGCCCATCTAAGTACACAATTACATTATATTATTGGTGTACGAAATAAAAAGATTATCCTATCATGAACTATGTAATTGTAAACGATTTCACTATAAGGATATATATAGTTCACGTGTATAATGGTACATCTAAGTGTAAGGTTAAATATGTTTCTCATATATATGGGTACACCTAATGTTGTACATGCTTGTGTAGAATTTTGTGCCCGTTTATATACATTATTTTATGTATTATTGTGTGTATAAGGGAACACCTAAGTATACGTGTATTTCATGTATAAGAATGAATCTAATTATGTGTATGTTTTCTGATCATTTTACCCATATGCGTACAGGTTAATATCAAAATTCGTATGATACATGCATATATATATATATATATATATATATATATATATATATATATATATATATATATATATATATATATATATATATATATATATAGAATAGCGAGTGTGTGAACACAATAATTATATTTGCTTATAAATAGATGAATGTATATATGAAGAACACATTTATGAGTATATATAAGTATGGATGTGGTGATGTATGTAAGTATGAAAATATATGCATATTTTGGGATTATGTGTCAGAAGTAGTGGCACAATTATATATGCATAGCATTATTCATACGCGCGGAAATCCCGCCTTTATTAAATGTATATATGTGAGTATACGAACGCAAGATCCGTATGTATACATAAAAAAGGGTAGGTCGGTAGTATGTCTAAGCATAAACACAGTCACATTTGTATGTATATATGTGGGATGTGCGCATATGTATATGGATATAAGTTAGTGTACATTGGTGGGTTAATTTATGGGGTTAGACATACACACGTATTCATAGTATTAGAAATATACGGTTAATGACTTAGCGGTCAAAATCTTCATGACTGATCTGAATACCCCCGCTAATCTGACACCAATGTCTTTATCCTCACGCCATTTTCATTTTTTTTTCTCTTTTTTACTTCTACGTATTTTTTATCTTTTTATTTATCTTTTTCCTCATTTAAAAAATAATTATGCTCATTGAAATGAAGTATAATTTATAACCAACTTAAATGACGTGTAGTGTTTTTCTTTATAAATATTATATTGCTTTGGTTAACATCCATTGAGCTCTATATATAAATATAAGACTTAATATTTTATATTAAGTTGATCTCGTTGGATTATTCTCGCTGTTTACGGACTGGACATATATATAAAGCATGAGGGAAAGAGAGAGAGAGAGAGAGAGCGGATGTAAGTTAGTGAGACAGAAGATGATTATTGACTTTACATTTAAATTCTTTGAGATTATAGCCGTCGGAAAAGCAAGTATGCAGAAGGGAATTCCACAGGCGGGAAGTGCAAGAAAAGAAGTTGGAGTAGAATTTTTGTTTACATTTTATTTGTTTCACAGTATAATGGTGGTACCTAGTTACTAATCTTGTTGCTCGAGGAAATTCATATATAAGTGGTGCCAGTGATCTAAGTTTATCGGAGCAGAAGCCGTGAAAGAGACACAGTGAAGCCACACTGCGTCGGTGAGAAAGCGACTGTATCCTAGCTGCCAAGTCGGGATCGACAGATTCTTCGTTGGATTTGGTCGAGGACACCTAAGTGGATAGCTGGAGCACCCGATCAGATATATAATAATTGTTTATTTCTACGTAAGGCGATAATACCACTAAGACAGAAGTAGATGTTGATGTGAAGACATATTCGTTGTATATGGGAAATAAAATAAATCAGGACTAGTAAGATAGAAGATGGTCATTTACGTTGATCTATTTTTTTATTATTGTATATGGCAGGAAATCAATAAATCGAATGGTTCTTACATATGTCAAGGGAGCGAGAAAATTAAACTATTACAATAGAATGGACGGCTGCATTCAGATTATTCTACTGCAAAAGGGTTATAATTAGTTTCCAGTCTAGTCGCACGTACAGATAAAAGTGAAAGTGTAACCGAAAAAACTCATCAAAACAGTTTCCATGAAACATTTGCAAAGAAATACATATGGAAGCCATTTCCCGTCGGTGAGAAAATGATAGATTTCGCTATGCCAGATATGTTAAATTACATATTTCTTGGATTTGTTCAGGAATTTTGTGATATATAGTAGAATTATCATACCAGATTTGGCAATAAAAATGCATGAATGGAAAGTGTATACATGTATAAGTTGTATTCTGATGTGAAAAGTGAAAGGCACGAGATTGTGAACTACCATTCTTAGATATAAATTTAACAACTGATCCAGGATTATCCTTAGAATTATTATCAGTAGGAATTGAAACACAAATTCTTATTCTTCTGTGGTTTAGTGTCAGTCATGTTGTTGGTAAGTAAGAAAGGTTTTATATGGTGATTAAACCTGATTTGTTTTGGATGTGTTAAAAACTTGCTTTAAAAACGAGAGTAAATAGTTGTGTCATCTGGTTAAATAGGTTGGAAAAGTCCTTTAGGAAAGTCAGAAAGGGCTTAGTCCAAGGATAGGGTCCTATGCATTTATAGGAAATTATTTACCACCGTACCCGTTCAATCTGACATCAATGCATGATTTATTAAGAACGATTACTATCAATATATATTATCGCCCACAGAAATTGTAAATGTTTCAGCTTGCAGAGGACATCGTGTCAAATCTTTTATAACATTAGTGAGCAAACAGGTGGGGGATAACAGAATCAAACAAGTCCAAGAATTTAAGTACCTAGGAAGTGTTCTAACAGGAGATGGAAAGTGCGACACGGAGATCCGAAGGCGAATTGGCATGGCAAAGGACGCGTTCCAGAAGATGAGCAAAATACTAACACACAGGAAGATCTCAATAGAAACGAAGAAAAGAGTGCTAGACTGCTACGTGATGTCAGTTCTTCAGTACGGCTGTGAATGCTGGACAATATCATCGAAAATGAGGACAAAACTGGAAGCGGCCGAAATGTGGTTCTACAGAAGGATGCTACAGATATCGTGGACTGAGCATACAAGCAACGACGAAGTGTTAGAAAGAATGGCAACAAAAAGGAAATTGATGCTGAGCATCAGGAAGAGACAACTGAAGTTCCTGGGACATGCAATGAGGAAGGAGAGCCTGGAGAACCTGATACTGACTGGTCAGATAGAATGAAGGAGAGACAGAGGAAGGCAGCGGATAATATATCTGCAGAGTCTGATCAGGTGGATGACGGAACGGGGGTTGCCAGGAGCAACAGGAGCAAACATACTAAGAGCCACAAGGGATAGGGTGACGTGGAGATCCATGATCGCCTAACGTCCTGAATTGACAGGGCACATAGAAGAAGAAGAAGAGATGTATAGATCCATATATAGAGTTTCAAAATTATTATTGTATAGGTTCATAAAGAAATCTTGTGAAAGCAGTGAACAGGTCCAAGGCAGACCTGGCTAAAGGGGACACATTGTTTATCCAATTGATTTCGTGTGACGTAAAATCCGTAACTATTACGTCGTTTATGAGAGCCCGGTGTCTTCTTTCTTCTTTATGTGCTGTCCTTTCAGGATGTAGACGATCATGTACTTCCACTTGTCTCTCTCAATTTTGGCTCTACACACTTTCTCGCGCTGCTTTCCCCTGTCTCTCTTTTACCCTATACGTCCTGTGTGTATAAGTTTAACACTCCTTCCTCATTACGTGTCCCAGAAACAACAGCCGTCTCTTCCTGATTCTAAATATATGTTTCATTTTTGTTTGTATACTATACTTGTTGTTAGTCACATGTTCTTTCCTTCGTACCCTCACCATCCTTCTATTGAAAAACATTTCTGTTATTTCAAGTTTCTCCCTCATATTTGAGGAACATCTTTAGCATTTACTGTCATTTGGTGATGTATCAGATGACAGTCCACTACACTTTTATTTCTTTTCAACGAAACCTTCCCGTCATTCAATACTCTACCAGACTTTTGAAAGCCGTTCTTAGCTATGCAGATGCGCCTTTGGATCTCAGAGTCGCTATTTTTATCCGCTGTCAGAAATTTTCCCAGGGATTTTAATTTCTGTAACAATTTCAATTTCGTATTCTTGAAGTATGGTTGCTATTTTGGCTTCCTCTTTTTGCTGATAAGAGCGTATTCAATTTTCTGGAATTTTATCTTTAGTCTGTTTTCCTCGCTTTCTCTTGCTACATTTTGTAGGACGTCAGGCATTTTTCTTTCTATGTCTGTTATTAACAATGTCTCCTCTGTGTATCATTTATTCTTGAGATTGTGAACCTAATGACGAATTCTTGCAGGAAATCTATCTCTGACAGAATTGTTTTGCTTTACATGTTGAATAGATCTTGTGAGAAGATACATCCTTTTTTACAAATATTTGTAAATTTTTGTATCTGATGAATTCATTTTCTAAACATATGAAGGGGGTTTGCTGCCGGTACAATTACTTCATTATTCGAATGTATTTCCTGAATATGTCGAGTTTGCCAAATATCTGTAACAAGTCTTCATGGCGTACTTTGTAGGACGTCTTTGCGTAATCTATAAAACAAAGATACACGTTCTTCTGCATTTGTATGGCACTTTCTGATAACATTCTGATCATAGATATCACCGTCTTTGCTTCGGTGTTTTAGGCAAACCCGCACTGTTATTGTCTTATCTCCGGCCAGCATCTCCTGCGTGCCCTCTTTATCTGAATTCCTTTGAACAAAGTGAGCCTCACGTACTTTGTCATGATACTGATAAAAACACACACACACATAAAAACACAAAAATCGTACGTATGTACACACGAAGAAATGTACGTATACACATACATTGAATCGTACGTATATATACGCACATAAAATCTCACGTGTATACACACATAAATATATATATGTAAGGAAAAGTAGGTTTTAATATAGTTGATCGTATATATGTCTCAAATTGACTGCTGTTTATAACTAATTTCGTTAATCTTCGATAATTTCCGTAGCATATTTATATTTGTTGACATTACGATACATTTTAGAGCAGATACAGTTATTACGATGAATTCGAAAATTGTGTTATAGTCTTAATTTGACTCCGTTTTGACTGATGGTCATTCTTGGTCACACGATGACTTCTTTAATGATAGGGGTCGCAGCTTAGAATCCTGCCGAATGACACGCATTTTCATAACATAATCTTATCGTTAATAACCAGGTCTGTATAATTAAATATATAATACTGTTCTATTATAAACTGAATAAATAATTAAATACGAGTATCGATCAAATATAATGTTCAAACAAATCTTCGTGTGTACATACGTATATATATATATATATATATATATATATATATATATATACACACACACGAGATTTTGAACTGCCATTTTTAGGTGTAAATTTAACAATCACTATCCTTGGACTAATCTATTTCTGACTTTCCTAAAGGACTTTTCCAAAGTATTTATGCAGATGACACAATTATAACGAATATATATATATATATAAAAACTAATATTTTTATATTCGTTTCTTCTCCGAAATATGTAATATGCGTAACTAAAAACGAATGATTATTTATTTTAATAATACACGTCTTCCGGTACATAATATCAGAATTACAAACCACTTGTAGAGATGAAAATTCTTTTGAACTATTACAATGATGAATAGAAACATTATTTAGGTTTCAATTTGAAGTGTGAATTTTAACTTATATTACGAGCTCATCAGTATGGAGGTATTAAATTAATTAGAGTTCTTTATCTGTACTCTTTAAGGGATCATAAAAATCTCAGGAGAAACACAATGTAAGGTGAGCTAAAACGAACAGTCTCCATTAGAAGTGACCGGTAGCTGGACTGACAATTACAGACAATCACGAAAAAAGCCATTAGCGTACTTAATTGCGATAAAATTCGTTCAGTGGCCACTAATAAATGACACATTGCATTAGTGTTAACGTTAATGAGTTGACCAATCTGTCAATCATTTAAAATGGACTTCTGCCGTAATATTTAATCGTAGAATACAATTCAGTTGATTAGCATGTGCTATCACTTCTTCCACTTCTTTCTACGAAAACACCAAATTACGATCTGTTTTAGTTTAATCCTATACAATGTATCATTTTATGTTCGGTTAACTGAGCAGGCCTTTAAATAATATCATATATACTTCGTTTATTTTAATGTAAATCTTGAATAACGATTCCTTGTGTTATTATTCCAATTATCCTTGAATTTTCTATGAATTGAAATGCCAATTTTTCCCCAATTTTTACGCATGCATCTCGACAGAACGCTTAATATTTATTCCGTTTTTTGCCTTCTTAAATTTCTTTTCTGCAGATCAGTCTGATAATTTACTTTTATCATTATAACACTTGATGATTTCCATAAAATTAGATAATAACATGGAAAATTATACATCATGAACCTTATCAGACAAAATTTAGCGTTGACGTCTGTTTGAAAAGTATGAGAGCCGAACACTTATGGACAAATTACTGATGAAGATTACGTTAGGACCACAAAATGAATGCATTAAGAAGATATAATTCATATCAAAATTTGAAATTGCAACGGGAATGATTTTCTATTAAGTACGTTTTAATTTATGATAAAACAATAAAGAGCGGATTCCGTTTTATGTATTATAGGAGATCAATACCTGTCAATTCGAACAGTGATCAAACACTGTGATCAAATTTCTATACGATATTTTAGTCATCTAAATTACATTTATTCGTTTGCTGCCACTTACCAACCATTTGCATGTTATTTAAAGGCAGTAAAAAATTATTCGGTTATAATAATGTTTTATTGATACAAGACTTAATAATTAACACTAGTTTGGCGTAAAAGATATTGGGATTCATGCCTTTCTATAAGTATATGCACATTAGTTCATATACCGAAACAAGCTGAAATTGAACTCTTCTTTTTTAAGAAATTCCAGCCATAAATCATTACTTCAACAGCATATCAAAGTTTATATTACTTGGTATCACCAAGCAGTCACTCATATAAACACAGACATGACTAGATGTTGCTTAAGTTTAAGGATTGTACAGAGAACAATGTTTCACGTGATAAGTTCATATACATATTTTTATTCTTTTGTATAACTATAATTATGTTTTGAAAAACAAAAGAAAAAACACATGTAATCTACTTACCCAACTCAGATATACACATATAGATTACATACGGTCGGGCAAGGTTTAAAATGACAATGTCAAACACTCTTCTTGCATGTATATATATATATGTATATATATATATATATATATATATATATATATATATATATATATATATATATACACAATTTTATAAAATTTTCTATTTACATTTTTAAGTATTGATAATCTGAGAGTAAATGTATTTTCAATATATATATATATATATATATATATTACTTTTTTATATTGTTCGAACTGTTGACCTCATTTTAATTGGTATATTTATTATTCATATTTCAGTCGTGGTACGCTCCCACCTTCCTCATGAGATATACTTTATATTATAGAACCGAATTCGGGGATAAATTCTTCTTGTTCAATGTGCCATGACGTATATTTAGATATCACAGTTTTATTTCATTCTCCTTAATTCTGCAAAATCTTTTAACTTCTGACGTGGCCAGAATTTGAACCCATAATTCTATGGTTTAAACCTCCTTCATATTATGCCAGAGCACGCTTATCCTCTGGTCTATGTCGTTTAGCGGTACTAACTTACATGAAATTATCTATCTATCTATATTTCTTACTGAGTGTGTGCCACTTAGGCACACATCTTTACATATATATCAATATTTCAACATATATTTATTTAATATATTTTGCTCAGATATTCCACGCCTACGCATTAAAACAACATGCGTATTTTTATGATAGCAGGCAGTGATTTGTAAATGCAGAATGTTCATCCAGTGGTCACGTGTTAAATCCCCTTTCACGCGCAGGTAGTCGCGCCTATTTAAATAGGGAATAGGCTTGTTACTAGCCAGTTAGAGCTCAGATTGCCCGCGGTAGCAGCCAGCTATCGCAGGGATATATTTCTTAGTTTTAACTAACTCACACATACACACCCGCACTAATTGAAGGTAGCAACTAGTGGCGCGTATTTATTTCTTACACACACGTGCATGTGCACACAAATTTACCAATACAAACTTTAATGGAACTCAACTGAAGTACACTATTTATTCTTTTCAGAACATTATTACAACCAATCTTTCATTGACTTTCTCCAATGAACAGTTTACGTCTCTTAACAGACCAAGGGAGATAACTTCTTCTTCTCCTTATCTGTATACTTTTCTCAACCAATATTTGTAACTTTTGTAAATACATTGCTGTTTCGGTTGTCTCCATCATCTTTGTTGTTTCATATTTCCTGTGTCATGTGTCTCATCAATCGTACGTCTAGTGGAATCCCAAATATAAATACTGTAAAGGACTTTCTGTGGGTAGAAACTTGTACTGATGACTTTATACAATCAATTAAAGATTGGACATGTATAACATTATATTTTACTTGTAACAATACTAGATTAACAGACTAAGAATATATGAAAGTATTTTATAACCTTCCAGATGCATACTATATGGTAAAATCTATCTATCTATCTATCTATCTTTTTGTCTCTCTAACTTCCGAGTGAAATGTAAATAATTTATATTGAGAACATTCGTCAACATGACGCTTTCATACTCGTAGATGCAAATATGAGTGTCGGACATGTTAGAAATATAAGTTCTCAGATCAAGAATATTTCGTTATGACATCAAAAACATTTAATTTGCACTAAATTGATCAGTCTATCAATATACCTGTATATAGTAATTTACTAAACGCAGCTTAGATGTGGCACAAGGCCGAAAGTATGGGGCACCCAGTGAGGATCGAACTCACAACTTAATTGCAATAGTGCTAGCGAGACAAGCTTGCTAACCATTACACCACCTCGAGGTGCCCAATATATATATATATATATATATATATATATATATATATATATAAGTGTGTGTGTGTGTGTGTGTGTGTGAAACAGAAAATGAGAGTGTGTGTGTGACCTGTTCCTTCAAGACTTGGAAGATAATATTTCACATCGTCTTCTTTAGAAGTTCTCAGAGGTAATTTATTATATATGACCATTATTTGATTTCCTGTTTGGTGTCACTTCATCGATTTGACAAAATTATCAATTTGGATATTTGCAGCTATCACATGCTTCCATCGCGTTACATATCGTAACGCCGTGTTTGTGCGTGCACGCGCGCGTGTGTGTTTGTGTGTGTGTGGCATTCTCCAAGTCACTATTCCTCTTGATGTGTTGGAAGCTTTAAGCTCTTTCTTTCAGAATCAGCAATATTTCCTTCGAAATTTGTGTTCATCACCCGGTTTTGTTTTTCTTATTCTCGTTGAAAAATTATCATTTATAATAAGTTCTGTTCTTGTCATTCTGAATATTAACTATGAGAAACGAATCTTAGTTTCCTGAACGCATATTTGAACATATACTGAATGTATAATATCATAGAATATGCCAAGAATGAGGGAGTAGCCTAAGTATCGTTTTATTTTACATATTTTAATTTTCTTAACAAACATATTAAAATAATCTAACGTGATTTAGACATTCTGACTTATGTATTTCTTTGTTGTCATGTAGCTGGTAAAGTTAATAAGACTTTTTAATTCGATCCATTTTCAGATATCAGAAAAAAAATGATGGTAGCATCTTTATCACAAAAAAATTAGATGTAGGGTTTACTATATTTAAGGCTCACAATATTTAAGTAATAACTTAATTGGGTTCATAGCTATGCTTGGTAACCAGTCAACCACATAATGTATTGTCAAATTACAGCTAGGAAAACTTCTGTGTAATACGTCATGTCTCTTTCGAGACATGATCATCCACGGGATATATTTTTTAATAAAATCTCATCTAAAAGCTCAATTTTGTTAGGATTACCTTACCAGATAACTAATCCGTGTAATTCATCTAATTCTCTAACAATCAAATAATTGCATATTTAAATAAATCCTGTGATAAAATATGATTGTCGAAAATTTCATATAATGATTCACTAACGGCAATACCTGCATATTTGCATACTTTTGTAGAGTAGCTAGCACGTACTGTCTCATAGCCTGACAATGTGTATATTTAATAAATTGCGACAAGCAGATTAATATTCAGAGTGATTTACTATTCACCATTTAAGCCCTTTTTTGGCTTGTAAATTTTGTCTTGTTAATTGTTTGTAAATTACCGTTCTGTATTTTTGTATATATCTGTTAGTACCGGATACCCTGCCGAATAAATATATTAAGCATTCAACAGTTTGCCGACGAACGTTTCGAGAAATCACAACTGAAGCAACAGATTGGAAAAAAACGGATTCGAGAAATGACATCTGAAACAAGAATTTGGTGGCGATGGATTTAATAAATTGTAAGTGAAACAGTAAATTGGTGATTCTGAATAAATACAAATAAATATAAACGCAACTAAAGCAAAAATAATAAAATTTACGAAATCAAGAAAGAACGCACAGCCACAGAGAAACATTCATTGGAAGTATAAGTAAACAAGTGATAATCGCTTACGTAAATATAGGATTTTAACATTGCATGCTGGAATTTTTTAAGGAACATGAAATTATAATCGAAAACCTGTTTTTTTTAAACAATATTATCCAAGCAGTCGTAATATTTTTCCTTAGGATTCCGTAATCATCAGATTTGTTGAATATTTATATAATCCAGACGAGGAAGTAACATAAGAGACAGATTTTCTAATATATGAAAAAATAGATAAGACTGTTGCTGGTTGAATTCAGCACTATGGGACACGAAAAATACGCAAATTTCATAGTCCGAAGATATCCTTGACACATTTAATTCCAGGGAAACCATACAGATTTTAGCAAAGATATATGGTGAGCGGAGTACACTTTTAATATATATTGGCAAGTACTTTTGCGGCAATGCAGAATATTGTTAAAGACCTTGAACGGTTGTAGAAATTACAGATAATGAAAAAGAACGATAATAGTCAATGCAAAAGTCCGACTGTATATGTAAAAAATAAAAACATGAAGATAAAAGTTTGTACAGATTATTCCTCAAGACTAAACGACTGTTCGAAACAAATTAATTATTCTCTCTAATCGGCAGACATAATATTCGAGAAATTAAATGAAGTTCGAATATTTTGAAAGTTTGATGCATCAGAGTTTTAAATGCCATTATCAGTCTATGAAAGATGTACTGAAATACTTTCAAAACACACATTACTAGACTATAATTTGGAATACAGGTAGCTCATTGTTTAATTTCATAAATACAAGTTTCTACACACTTGTAGAGGAGAGCATGTTATGGACTGAATAGTCAAGAAGCTAGGTTTTCCTTTTTCATATCTAGACGATGTATTAATAAAAGGTAAAACCTGAGAAAAGCTTACAAGACGTGTTAAGGAACTTTTTAAGTAAATAAATAAAAAATTCATTGGATGTAGGCAACATATTGAAAAATGCAACTTAGCAAAAAATCAAATATTTGTACAGATTATAGACAAAAAAGGTAGCAGGTTTACTGTAGCCGTGCAAACGCAATAAACAACATGCCCGTTCCAACAAATGTATCATCTATACAATCATTTTTAGGTTTAGCAAATTATTAGAGCAATTAAAATCACAATATACACAAAAGATATGAACCACTAAACAAACTCCTTTGAAAATACTTCACGTGGAACTCGTCTATCTTCAAAAGGCTTTCTAAAATTTAGAAACAGCATTAACGTCGGACTTACCTCTTACAAACTACAACCCTACTAATAGGATTTATGTTGCAAGCGATGCTAGTAATGTGGGTTTAGCGGCCGGAATGTTACACAAAGCAAAAGAAAGTCAGTGAAAAGACAAATATAATGTTTTTACGATTTTACTTCCGGCAGAAACTAATTATTCACACATTGTAAAAGAGAGGTTACATCTGACATTTGTTATTAGAGATTCCACAAATAAAAAGAAATCGCCTACAATGATAGGGAAGCCATGGTAAATTACACTTTCAAAAGGCCATTTTTATCACTTAAGAAAATAGAAAAATTAATGCTTTGTCTCGGTTAATTCCAAGAGTAAATGAACCATTAGAGAAGACAGTTATGGTTTTACCGAGTTTTGAAATGTTCTGTAAAGAAAAAACAAATAACTACTAGTCACGTTGGAAGAAATAATATCCTATGCAATATTTAATATATTCATTACAGAGAAAAAAATTTGAGGTATTATACCAGAAAGAAAATGATGAGGATAATATTTTTCTATATGTAACGTTGTATTAATATAAGGACATCGTGTGCTACGACCGGTATATATGTATGGCATTGACAAAGAAATTTAAAATGTAAAAAATTGCAAAAACTGTGCTTTGGCAGGAAAAGGCTCCACAAGTCAGGTTCTAGTAAACGGCAACGCTAGAAAAGTGATGACATATGAACTGCAGGAATTTATCAGAGTTTAGATTATCCTAAGTGAAATACTAACCAAGGCTAACAAATTTCAACTACCTGGAGCAGACAAGTTTTGAGGCACCAGTTACTCGCTTTTCACCTTTTCTCCTGTTTGTTTGAAACATTTCCGCCAAGAGAAACCATGAGCTGGATTTTGTTGCCAGAAGCCATATAAGACGCAGCAGGGGAATGCATTTTATAGACTACATAGTTACAACTGAAGTCCTCCAAGCTATAAGAACCTTGGAATACATACATATAGACGACATAGTACTGCTAATGGTAATAATAAGTTTATCCGATTCCACACAAAGAAAAAAAAATACGTCTTATGACCGAATACACGTGCAAATTTCCGTGGAAGTTATTATTTTAAGTAAAATGTTTTCAATTCAAGTAGCTGTTATTGATCGTTCCAGTATTAGTGGGTTTCTTTTCTAAACTTTTGTTTGAAATATTGCGAAACGTTAACGTTTTGATTATAACATTTTTACTCGTTTTTTCAGCCAGTTAAGTGTCATACCTCATACACGCTTATGTGATTATTTCTTTGAAAAAATGGTCGACTGGTCAGCAGATGTTTTGGTAGCAGATTGCCACTAAAATCCGCCGTAGACTTGTTAACAACTAAGGCTATAAAAGTTCAAACTGTCCTATTATTTAAACTAAAGATTAAGAAGAAATATGTGGTTTAACATCTTCATAAGTGTATTTGCGCATAAGTAAATGCAACTCGAATTCGAACTCCGCTCTCCGATTTCTCGCTCTCTACCGATATTCATAGCACAATAAAGCACAACGCCTCGTTATATATGATGGCCACTTCAGTTTTTGCTGTTATAAGTAGTATCAATGGATTTGATCTTTGTTATTTGAGACAGATTTTGGAGCGCAAAAGCAATACGATTATATAAAATGTTCCCCCTCTGAATGAAAATGGAGAAGTAAACATCATCGGATCAATAAATCACTTAAGAGAAAACATTCCTTGGTTATCACGAAACTTGATAAGGGCATTGGTGTTGTCCATAGGGATCACCAAGAGTAAATTGATAAAATGTTTATTATACAGAAAGATCCTTCAAAGTTTATAAGTCTTGGTACTGATAGCTCACATGATTACACTTTCTTGTTTTGGTATTTTCAACAGTTCTTTTCCCTATTCTATGGTGTTTATCCGTCATATAAATTTTCGGTAGAGAAGGAAGTCCATTGCTCTTTGACCTGCTTAGTTGTTCTGGTTCATGGAACACATTCCTTTTTATTACTTCAGTCTATATGAAGCTTACCTTTACGAGTCAATCATTGGCATTATTTTTTTTGTTTTAATAACAAACGACCAATTTGATCAAGATTGGATACATAGGGTGTAATTATTTTTTTCAGATGGCCAATGATGAAATTAGTTGTATAAATAGTGTCTTTGTCAAGAATGGCTAGAATTTAAAGTTTGTTTAATGTGTTATTCGAGATAAGATAGTTGCGTTTAAAAAAATTAACTATGCAACGGTTGGAAAATATTCAGAATACAGAAGATATTATTAAATATATTATAATATCGAAGATATTATTATTGACTTAATGATTATCTTTAACACCATAATAATGTGTTGTAAAACCATCTATGAAATTATCCCAGAATTCTTAGATGAGAATATTTTGTATTGTCTGTAGATATCGTTTATGTTTTCGACAGTTTGTGATATGTTGGCCTTTAAGACATGTTTGAGTGTGACAGGATTATGTTGCATATAATTGACCTAATCTAATCCTCCATAACCTATTGTGCAATGGTGTTTTTTATCGATATAAATTCATACAAACACGTGGGTATCTTAGAAATATCTCCTTGAATCGGCTATGTTTCTGATCTTATATATATATGTTTGTGTGTATGTGTATGTGTGTGTGTCTCTGTATGTGTGCCTGTGTGTCTGTTTGTGCATTTTAAAATCGGACTTTGAATTTACAAGAATGAATTGTTTCTCTAACCTTAGAAAATTCTATTATTTCTATTATTTTTTTTTCAAAAAACAAAATTTTGAAAATTTGCTTATTTATTAAACAATAATTCACTCATTGTAGTAATTAACTAACTTAACTTTTTAAACTATATTTGCACTTACATGTGGCTTTCACTGACCTATTTTTGTCATTTTCTTTTAGATTTGAATATTCGATGAATTTCATGCCAGTTTGGACAGATTTGTATATATCCTATTTTACGAAATTTACGTGCTATATTGCTCGTAGGAATTAATTGTCCTCTAAGAAATAAGACGCGGACTGTACGTCGTGACATTGTTCAATAAATTTCCGGCAACAAATACAAAAAGCATATCTAACGTGGACCATTAGATTTCCATTTGCGATCTTACATGAATCGCTAACATACATTGTGAGGTATATATATTAACTTATGCGAAACATCAACAATCCGTAAGAAAAAATAATCGAGCAAATGCCACAATATGTGTGTGTATGTGTATCACAGAGAGAGAAAAACTGATGCACATACCGATATTTTCTATTGTACTGAGCTCTTTTGGCTCTTTGTATAGCTGTTTTTAACTGTCATTTTTTAAAGAAGTGTTGTAACTTATGCAGAGAATTGTCTAAGTTTACAGAAATGAACATCCTGATTCATCAAAATTGCAGAATTCATACTCTTACAAACACACTTACTAAGAATCTGTATATTAGTAACAATTATAATTGCTGCATAAATATAAATTAATGTGATAGACTTTAATAGACAATCGTTAATCACAAGAAAAAACAATTTTCATCAGAAATATTAAGGGTCTTTTTTATTCTAATTTTTTATTAAGGACATCGATTTCTGCACAACATAAAAACACAAGTATTTTCAAATTGTACCCTGGTAAGTATTTGAATTTAAAAGTATATTATCCATTTAACTTTAGTGTTTGTTTTGTTTTTCGCCTGATAGTTCGTTTGAGTTTAATTTTGATTGTAATTGTTTGACACCGTTATCAAATATATGTATTCAAAATAGTAAACAACTCAACATATTATATAGACATCTTGCAAATATTCAAAGGATTATATTTCAAGCTCTTGAGTATTTATGTTTTTATTTGTTATAAATGTATAACCCAATTTAGGTCGGAAATTCGTCACAGCAGCGGCGATTTCATTCGAAAAACAACTTGAGTCTAATTTGCCCATCGTTAGGCTAAATTACAAATAACAATTCCAGGATCTGCATTTTATTTATAAATGCATTTATAAAATATATGTTCAATAAGTATCTATTTTAAGATTATACAGAAATAAATTGTAGTTTTTAATATAGTACAGGGAAAAGTAATGTAAATTTACGAATACATGTACGTACAGATTTGTAATTGTAGTTTAAATTTTGGCAAACTTCACAGTATATCGCGGACTCTTTATTTGAGAATGTTGTCGCTTTAAGACTTTATAATATAAAATGATTTTGAGATGTTAAATAAAATTAACATTTATTAAAATTATTTTGCGGGAGTAGACAATAAGCTAATTTATTTTAATATACCAGTAATTACATTCAAATTTTTATTTACATCGCGGACGTAGATAAATTTAATCGTCTGCATCAACAGCTGATTCTGGATGTTGCTGTAGTTCGATAAGCTTTTTAATAAGAAACTGGTCGAGAATTCTTTGAACTGTATTCTTCATTTTTACAGATATTACATGAAAGGACCAAAAGCTACTGGAACTCCTTTGGAGAAAACGCCAACACTGATCTTTTGAAGACCGCTAAATAAGACGAAATCACACAATAACAGATGTTTTTATATTTCATTCTCTGAGGATTTATGAGTGTTATATCAATATTTACTGTATATGTACGTATGTTAATATGATTTTATATAATTGTATACTTATTTATTGTAGAGTCACATAATTTCGAATGATTTATCACTTATCTAGTGATATTACGACTACTGTATTTGAGACGAACAGAGAATATGCCCAGTAATTGACTTACACTCCATTTTTAATTCTCTGTACATTTTTCTAACGATAATCGGCAAAAATTTCTCTCGCAAAGACTTAACCAGATGTATAGCTGCACTGAGAAATATATACAAAAATAGTATTGCAGTAGTTTATACCTAATGTGAAAAATAAATTATTTGGTAAAATGAGTTGATAAAAAATAAAGATTAATCTGAACAATAAGTTACCAACAAAGTTTGTTATAATATATATATATATTTGGTTAGTTCTGTATCGAGCACTTTTTCTTTCTTTGTGGTTGGTTCCGTTTGGTTTTTTTTTCTTTACTGCGGGGTATTGTATGTATTGTCTGTATTCCGCAGTTTTCTTTTTTTTCTCCCCTCTTATCCAACGCCTTACAGCGACGGATAGTAACGGAATTAGATTCTGTCTGTTATTTGTTGTCCTTAAAGTTTATTTTCGTATAGTTTTAGGATTTAGATACTTACAGAGTCGGTCTTGTTATTAATATATATATATATATATATATATATATATAGATAGATAGATAGATAGATAGATAGATAGATAGATAGATAGATAGATAGATAGATAGATTTCCGAT